>VZRR01005024.1:513975-717698 GCA_013398015.1 Oreocharis arfaki | reverse complement strand
GGCTTGCTCGGGGTGACCCGGCGGCGGGGAGTGAGGCGCGCCGGGGCAGCGCCCTTCGCCTCGCTCCTCTGCCTGACTTTGAGGATGTATTGACCGTTTTTAATCAGATGTCACCAGAAAGGCATGGCAGCTGGGAGATCACACATTTCTTGTAGGAAAAAATGGGCGCAAGGATGAATGGAGCCATCAGCCGAGTGTCCTTCACCACCCTCAGTTACCGGGAGCAGGGAGGAGGCTGGTGTGTGAATTCTGCCGTCTTTAGGCACCAGAAAAACGTCTCAGTTAAAAGTTTTTGAGCTTTGCTAGTTTGATGATGATACATCATGAAGGCTGCTCTCACACTCTTTTCCTTTCAATGACTAAATTAAAAGCTCAGTCTTTGTCACACATCTCCTGGACTACTTGCAGTGCTCATAGTACCAGCCGCTACACGGTGTCACTGCGTCTGCCCCCACAGCACCCACGGCACCAGTGTGGCCAAGCAATGTCCTCACCCTGTAGGAACTCACAAACTCTTCTGAAGGGTGTCCATCTTTTAATTAAGTGCCTTTGTCTGGGTCATTTTGGCGCTCCTGGTGCTGCATTACAGTCACTCAGAAGCATGCTTTAAATGGTGGCAGAACAACGATGTAAAGTGCCATCTTTTAAGTCAGACTGGCAGCGGAAGGCGTGGGGTCTCACTGATGATGGTTCTCATTGAACAAAAATCCTGCCTCCTTCCTTCTTTTGCCAGTCCTGTTCTGTTGTGCCTTTCCCCTTGTCTTGTCTTACTTCCTGCTTGCCCTGTGAGATCAGGAAGGGAATGACAAAATGAGAAGCTTGACAAGTGCACTGAACAGAAAAACAGCTCTACTTGGTCACTTGTAGGTTCATCGGGATCTATCCATGGTTTGCCTGTGACAGGCCATCAACAGATGCTTAGGAGACAACATGAGAGGCTGGAGTGTTACTGTCCGTCATCTCTGCTTTCCAGTGTTCACTGATTAGCTTTCTTGAAACAAAGGAAAAGCACTATTTTAGTCATTTGTTCTATGGAAGTAATTCCATACCTGGGGCTGTCTTTGACCTCCTTTGTTCCTTTGGACAGTCTTTCCAGGAGAGGCAGACCTGCAGATGGCCACATTTGTCACTGAGAGTCACCTGGGAGTAAGGCACTTTTAAGAGAGACATCACACACCACTGGTAGTGATTGACAGTATCACAGAGCAGTTGAGGTGGAAAGGGGCCGTAGGAGGTCATCTGGTCCAACCCCAAACTCAGCTGTTTCATCACTGAAAGAGAATGTGGGTGGAAGGCTCCTAATTTTGGTGTTTTGTCTAATGGTTTCAAATTATTGGATACTATATACTGCCCCATCAGTAGGAGATACCGTGACTGAACCCAAACTCAAGGAACCCTTTAGCATAAAAAGCATTGAAGCAGAATTGTGCTTGACGACTCTCATTCTCCCCAGTATGCATCCATTTACTTTTTCTGTCCAGTGCCCAAAATCCATCCTATCAAATCCCAACTTCTTACATCCTAAAGACCTGTCCCAGCATCACTGTGCTGTCCAGGTAGCTGTTTCAACTATATCTCCCTTTCACACTTTCTTTCCTTGTGCACCTGAAAAACCCCACTCATTTGGCAGAAATATGGCATTTTTTTATGATAAAATTTGTATGAATGACTTCACCAATGTCAACACTATATAGAGAGGAGTACCTCTCAAGAAAGAAGTGCAGTGTAAGGTATGCTTTGGAGGGGTGTTTTCAGGTAGCTTTACACCTTTACAATTAATTCCAAAGTGTTGGTGTGTGTATCACAGGGTGGTTCACATGGCTGTTCCTGCTTTGAAGGAACCCCTGAGTGAATTTTCTGAGGCTCTGGAGTAGAGCTGTCATTCTGTCTCTTTTCAGGAAAACAAAAGTAAAACTAGGAAAACAGGCAATGATTGATGCAGAGCTGCCTTTGAATTGCAGCACCTTCCCATCCCTGAATTCATGCCCGAAGTAAATCGTAGCTTATTCTTTCTCACCCAAGTTTCTTGTAGTTTGTTTTGTGGCATGTTCCTCAGGAAGAATAAAAGTACCCCTTTGATTTGATAGAACTTCCCCACCTATGAATTATATATAAGCAAAATTGTACTTTCTTGTTCAGAAGAAGAATTTTCTGCTAACAGAAAAGTCAATTTTCATTTGTAAAATGAAGTACCTCCTGTGTATGAAAGCTACATTACACATGAAGGGCACCTAAGGCAAGTGGCTCCTCTTCACCTCTCAAATACTGTAATTAAAGGTAAGGCTGTTTTCTTAAATGTCATTGTAGCATAATTGCAAATGAGCTATTCCACCTACAGGTAATGACTGCTGTGTGCATTGGTCCTGAAATAAGCTCCCTCTAAGCAGTTTCTGTGGTTTCTGAACAGCTGCTGAACTCAGAGCACATGGGGTTTTAATAATTGTGGGACTTCAGGTACTGCAATTTCGGTGAGCCACCTTTGTTAACATCTGATGTACTGTGCTATGAAAACTTTAGAAATTCTCAGATGTCAGTCATTAGACTAATATCTTTATTTTTAGGAACAGTTTACAGATAATTGTGTTAACTTGAACTGTGGTATCATTTCTTAATCTTATTTGCATCAATCTTCATAGTGCAATAACTTAATAATTTTCCTGTGAATTTTTGTATGCATCTCTGAAACATCCATTGTTGTTATAATGCATGGTGCCTCCACTTCCCACTCCACCCACGTGTTCCTGTCTTTCTCCTCCTCAGCATGGTGAAGCTCCCAGCTTTGTATCGTGTGTCGTGGAAGATGATATAAGGAGAATGGGCAGAAGAAGACAGAAGTGTGATATGTTTGCTTGCAGATGTTTTTGGTTGCCTCTCAACCTGCATTTAAACACACATTTGAGGGTTAATTGTTGTCCCAGTGATGGTCTGACAACATGGTTAAACACTTGGCTAAACTTTCCATAATTTTGTCTGCAGCTGGATGGTTTATAATGGCTTTTATTTGCTGTCTATCAAATACATGTAATTTATATATGTTCCTTTCACGAGTTAAGTATACATGGCATGTCCACCTTGGTCAAAGTTGGTAGAATTTTGTCCCAAAGAGTTGACATGTTGGGATTAAATGTTTAATTTGTTTTTTGCTCAGAATTCTTTTGATTGTTTTATCTGAGGACTGTGCAGTCTTTGGGCTTGTACACTTGGAATCAGTCCCATCAACCTGTTATACTATTTCTATGTACTTCTCTAATTTCTTCACTCACGACTAGTATTTCTGAAATCTGTACTAATTAACAGCATATTGAGTTTACAGCTGCAATCCCAAGAGCTTCCCAGTGACATGCTAATCTAAAAATCAACCATCCAACAGGTAACACACCACCTGTGTGAACCTAGGCAGATGTTTAAGATAGTATGAACACGTTACTTGTACATCTTCCTGCTGCAGGAAGCTTCTGAAAGCACATGATTGTTGCTTGCTTTTGGTGAGATGCACCCACAACTTGAAAGCAAGAAATGGGAAACTCGGTTCTGTTGCAGTATGTGAGTAGCACCAGACTGTGGGGCTGTTGGCTGTCCCAGGGATCTTGCAGCCACTGCAAAGAGCAGGATACATCCTCATTTTTTGCTCTTGCCTCGGGATACAAATATAAACATCTGTTTTCTCATGCAAACAGTATAGTCTGGACAGGATCTAGGACAAACAGTCTGTTTTATAAGAATAAACCAGCTTAATATAACATGCAAGAAACTGTGTTGTGTGTAGTTTGGTTCATGGCAGAAGTGTGTTTCAAGCTGTCTTGATATGTGGATTAAACTCTCCAGCTCTCACAGGTTGTGAAGTAGGTATGTAATTTATTTCAGAAATCGGCGCTGGACACACGGGGGAATGACTCCTCCAAAAATGTGTGCAATGTCCACGGCACTCAGCTCAGTTTATATCAGGTTACAAATCCATATGCATAGAATTACTCAATGTCACCTATACATATCCATTACCTATCCCCGCTTTGTATTGAAATGAGCTAAAAAGTAATTTCTGTGTGTTTGCACCTGCACAGTGCCTCCTGGTGCTCGTGGGCCAGGGTCTCTAGATAAAGTAAAGGAGTCTTCCTCAGAGCTGAACTTTTCACCCTGCCTCCTTGTGCATGTTCCCTGGTCCCTTGGTCCAAGGTCACACCTCGAAACTGGGCTGAGCTGGTTTCGGGTTCCAAAGCAGGGTCTCTGGTCACGGTTTTTTCACCCTTCTCAATGGTCTCACATCCTCCCTTCTTCTTCTTGGCAAGGGCAACAGCTATTGAACAAGCTAGATACATTGTTTAGCATACAGCTGGCTCTCCATAGCCCCCCTTCATTTCTGAACCCTAATTTCCCTGAATCAGTCTTGCTTGTGAAAATAAAAATAATTTGGGGCTGAAAATTCACAGTGTAGTTAATGATGCTGTTATTTGTCACTGGCACATTTCTAATCTTATTCTGTTGAACATTTTATTGCTTGGTGCCAATGTAAATGTCTGTTTATTGCATAAGCCTTAGGCTTTTGTTGTGTTTCATACCGTCAAAAAGGTAATGTATTCACATACACCCGTCATGCTGTACACTGGCTTCTTCCACCTTTTGGAAATCTCCTAAGAAGCTCCTTTAAAACTACAGTGATCCTCAAATGAACAGTGAATGAGCCATATTCTGAGCAGAAGTGTTCAGATTCACCCGTGACAATGGTAACACATATGCTGACTACAGCTCTATAGAATGCCCTGAACAAGTGGCTCTGTGTGATTTTGTCCCAATGTCTTGCCACGACCAATTTCATACCACCAAGTAAATCCTTTAAAGGACGGGGGAAATGTTGTGATTGGGAGGGGGGTGTGGGAACCAAATCCATTGATTTAAGCTAAGTTTTTATGTTCCTTTTTCTCTAAATATAGAATGGAAATTCAAGGTGAAACTTGTGCGAGGTGGAGGGGGAAAGCATGGGAACTAACCAAAAGACAGAAAGTTTATTGAAACATGAAGATGGAACAAGCAAATGAAGAGGGCCAAAGTCAGGAAGCCTATTGCTGCTGTCACAGAAGTTTTGCCCCTGTATTATCCACTGCCTATATTATCTGCTGTTCCAACATACTGAATCTCAGTGTGTCTGTTAATTCTTCCTTTGAGCATTCCACTTTCAGATGGGAGTGGCCTCTCTGTTGACAGATAGTGAACAGCAATTCTATTTTCTTTAATGTAGGAGTTGCCACCAGTCCACTTATCTTTGTATCATGATGATTTGCTTAGCATGCATGCATTTAAATTAGCAGATCTGACAGTTAAAAAGTCATTTCAAGACTCAGCACTTTTTGGAAGTTTCTTGTGAGTAGAGAAAAAAGTAACTTGTCAGGAACCAGGAGAGCTACTGAATCCTGTCACATTTCATTCTGCAGTGCACTCAGCAACAATGTGGAAGTTGGCCTCATCATACAGTGTTTCACCCTGTGTTAGACAAAATATGAAATTCCATTGATAAGGACTTACCTCTATCAGCTCTATGAAGAGAGATGTTCATGACAACATGCAATACTTATGAATGAATATGCGATGTCTGCACCTAGTAGCTCAAGAAAGCTTTGCTATTTTATGGCTAGATGATTGTTATTTTTATAAGGTCAAACTGATGGGGAACACGAGGCTGAAGGGCTCAAATGAATCCTCAGTTCTAGCCACTCCTAATCACAAGCAGCTAAGTTTTTAGATATCTGTTACAGAAACATCCACAGTATAATCCACAGACACCCTGAGCCTCAGGAAGCTCTTCAGCGCTTTGTAACAAGTGTGAGACCTGGGATCTCTGAGCACACCAAGGAAAAATCAGGATCAATTTCACTGTAGGAGAAGACAGTAGATTCCAAAAGGAGAGGGTATGTTTCTCAGACATTCTGCCCAAAGCTTTTGAAGATGGCTGTTGCAGTGCTAGGTGTTGCTTAGCTGCTGCAGCTTTCCCTGGGAGCGCAGCGGGGGTTTCTTGGGACTAGGCAGGGATTTTCTGCCCTCCTGCAGCCTATCTCGGACTCCCCGCACCGCTGCTCCAGCTGCCAGCCTGCAACTTCAGTGATGGCAAAGGAGGTGAGAAGGCTCTCCTCATGGCACTGCAAAGGTCTTTATTCCATGCTGCCTCCCCAAAGCCTGGGGCCAGCACATGGGCTGGCCCCCAAAGGCAGAGGAGAGGAGCTGTTGGCAGGCTGCTCCCAGGGGCAGAGAGAGAGAGAGAGAGAGTCACATGGTTTGGAGCCTCAGTTTACCCGGGTGCCAGGGGGGCGGGGAGAGCACATGGGCAAATGGTTTCAGGGCACAGGGGTGGTACATGGGTGGTGTTGGGATACAGGAACCAATAGGGAGAACTCGAGGAGTGGCCAGGAGTAGGGGCAAGGGATGGAGGGAGACTCTATGGAGAGGGCAGGAAGTGATCAGGAAGAGGGGGTACAGCGCCACAGATGGCAGTCAGCTCCATATGGGAAACACTCCAAGCAAATACAAAAAAAAAAAAAATCCTAAAACTGCTTTTGCAAGAAAACAGAAACTCCCAGCCTTATTTTGTGGCTGCTAGCTCCTACTTTTCATTGAAGCTTCCTAGTTTCAGTGAAAACTCTGGAAAGTTTTCTTGTGACTTTTTCTTCTATGAGTTCAGTTTCTTCTCTCTGTGTTCATCAGCTGAATTCACAAATGTTCATGCACTGACACATTACCCGGGATGTCACAGGGAATTAATTTGGAGATCAGTAGCAGCTACTTGTGGTGGCAGGGGATGAACAGGTGGAGCAAAGCATCTCACCAAAAGCAAGCAACAATCATGTGCTTTCAGAAGCTTCCTGCAGCGGGAAGATGTACAAGTAACGTGTTCATATTATCTTAAACATCTACCTAGGTTCACAACTAGAGCAGATGCTCAGTAAAGGGAGACCTCACTTGCACATTATACCGAAGAGTGTGTGGTTAAACTGGAAGTGTAGCAGTGAAGTGGGAGATTATTCAGAGATATTCGTCAGATAAAGAGCTTTCTGCAGAAAAGTACTTCCAGTAGGACCAAAGCCAGTATGCTCTGTAACACACAGTTCACTGCTGGTGTGGAAAAAAGCGTCATTTCAGAGAAGTGTGCTGCATTTTTGGTCCTTTTGTTAAGTGACAACATATGAATGAGGGGCTTTTTCCCGGGTACCCATTCCAACTAGCAAGATAGTTTGGCTAATATGAGTTATCTGTGGTTGATATGTGCAAGGCAAATGTTCTACATGGACACAGAGCAATCATGGTTATCAGCTGAATTGCTTTTAGCCCTTTTTTTAGCCCTCTTGCCACACAAGGGCAATCTACCTGTGTAGTACCTTATAATTTCTGTATAAAAATACATTCTGTATTCTGTGTATTTTTGGTGTAACAATTGCATTTATACCTTCAAAATAAAAGTAATGAAAGTCTTAAAATAAAAGTAATATGTCTGCTGAAATGTAGCACCTGGAAATACTGGTTTTTTCTGCAAGAATTGTGCTACTGTATGTTAGCAGGTTTCAAGCTCTGTTAAAAAAAAGAGGAACTTATTTGTAATAAGCATTATATTGAGTCATGTAAGTCTTCTAAAAGTAGATTTAGAATTGTTTCCTAGCATTCTCATAGGAATTCCCTACTTGCAACAGAGATTATTTTAATCAAAGCTGATAATGTTTTTTCAGGGTTATTTTCCTTTCATTTGGTGCCTTTCAGTTTCCAAGTTATTACTGGTCTATGTAATTTTTTCAAGCAAATGGTTTTTTTCATCTGTCTTTGTACTCAGAAATAGCAAAAAAAAGAACTCTGGCAGGCCACTTGTGATTTATTATCACTGATGCTTAATGTTTAACTGTAGGTAAATAGTGAGTAAGAGACAGTCTGATTACTGTGAAATGATACAGAGGAAAATACACACATCTGTTTTTTCTGCTTTCAGTTTTGCTTACAAAAAAAAAAGACCTTACTTCTCTCTTTCCTCATCAGTTTATAAATTGGTTGATTGATTTTGCAGTAGACATATCAAGATTTTTATGTCATGTTTGTGTTAGAAGGCATGGGGCTGCTGAAAATGAGTGAAACCATGGAATATGGAGAGCAGATGTACCAACTCTGGCTTCTTAGCCACAGGCACCTTTCAGGCTCCAACTGCTTGCCATACCTAGCAGGAGTTTCTACAAAGACAAGAGGCTGTTTAATCCCAATTCCTCACATGGTGCTGCTGAGGGAAATTTATTTACAAGCTCAGCCCGGACCACTTCACAAATGGAACGCTAGCAATCTCTTTGTTGTGTGTGAACTCCAAACATTCTCAGAGATTCCCCTTCCTACAGCTTTCTGGATTATGCTGTATGTGCTTTTCGCCTCTAATTATTCTGAGATTTTGTCGTGTTAGTCATTTTTCGAGATGGATACTGAATATCTGAGAACTGAGGGAAAGGAATTTTTTAGCTAGTTACAATTTTTTAAGTGTTGTTTTATATGAATACATCTATCAGAGTCAAAAGTTTTCAAAACATTATGGGAAAAAATATTGCTGCTTTTAAAGCACCTCTGGCGAAGTCCCTGATTTTTGTTTTTAAAAGGAGATGAAACTATACAGTAACAAACTAGTAAAAAACCCAGCCCTCCTGTCTGTGCACACAGTGACATCTCCTTTAAAAGGATATTAAGATTGCAGATAAAGTAATCAAAAGTTAATTACAACATGGCCAAATTGAGTTGACTGGTATAGCTTGAATTTGTCCTCCCTGAGTACGTGTGTTATGGCACTGTTATGATGCAATCACCAGCAGTTTTTGGCTACAAGGTTCTTTCTTTCATTCAGTACATAAATGGGTAGTGCTCTCTTAGTGACTAATTTGCCAATGGGATTTCAATCCTGATTGCATCCCCAAGCCTTATTGACTACATGGTCAGACACTGCTTTCAAGAGAGAATTGTTAACCTCTTTATAGATTTTTTTATGCTTCCTCCATTGCAACATGTGAATGCTACATAAGGACTAAGACATTCATGTTTATATTTATATTTATAAGTGCGTTGTGATGTGAAGATAACTTTTTATCCCTGCTTTATAGGGATGATGGCACAATGAGATTAAATTGGAAAACAGCCATTAATTTTGTGTATTTGATCTATAATACCCAAGAACTTGTGTTTTGGAGAGTTCAGCATTTGTGGGCAGTTTGTGGGGTCAGGCCAGCACTCAGTGATTACACTTGCAGCTGGTCCTGCTCAGCATTTCTGCAAATCTGATACTGGGGTCTCGAGTCAGAAGTCCCAAAAATGAGGAACATACAGTAAGAGACCACCTGTGAAAGTTTGCTCAAAGGGACTTGCCTCGCATCATTTGGGAACTCTGTGGTAGAGACAGGCCCAGAACCCGAACCCACTTCTCCAGGGTAGCCTTCAGCGACTTTAACTTTGAGAGCATCTTCTCTCTTCCTTGTTCACTAAACAGTTTGGAACTTCTGCAACAGATGCAGCAGGGTTTCTGCACGTGAAGCTCTCATTTACTGAGCAGTCCCACCTCACTGTTAGAGCAAAATTATTCCATACATATTAAAAAATAGAGGCCTTCAGAGGTAAATGTTAAAATATACACCCATGGAGGAGGAAAGGGAGATGATTATGTTTTGATTTGATATTTTCTAGCTTTGGACTGCTCCCATATTCTCCTGGGAGAGGACCCCTCATGCCTCACTTTCAGATGTCTCAGTTAACAAAAATAACATTCGGAAAAAACCTGGCATAAAAAAAATTCCCTTCCCTGCCACCTGCATCTCCACCATTTGAGTTAACTGCTCAGCTGATGGCAATGACAGGTTATTATTCTCTTGCTTCACTGAAAAATTTCACCAATATTTGCTGCACAGGGAAGCATTGCCAGTCCAGGTGAAATCTTGGCCTCCACTGTAGTCTTGGGAGACTTGGAGTGGGAAGAGGACATTGGTCCTTCCCCCTCCATTCACTCCCTTCTTCCCTTATCTTTTAAAATTCAGTCTTCCTTTTCCACTGTATTTGGCTTCTATTCTTCTTGCCCCCCTCTATCCATGTTATATTGGTCCAAGCTTCTCATCCCCAATCCTATGCTCTTCAGCCAGGTCTCACAAAACTAGTGCAGATTCTTATATGAATCTCAGCCTTCCTTTTATCTTCTTGTCAAACAGGTTCCAATCCTCTCTTCTCAAATCCTGGTTAAATCTCCTTCTGGCACGTCTCCCGACCATTGCACTGAGCACACTGGAGTTCAGAGCCAGTGTCTGTGCAATCACCTTCCGACTACGATGACCTCCAGCTCTCAGTCTTAATTCACAGCATCTTCTGCTCTTCCCGTTTTCAGTCACAGTTTCCTTCTTGCTTCTCACCTGGTGTCCTACACAGCAATCTCTGGTACTGCTCTGGCACTGCTTCCCCCCAGTTTTTTCCCTTCTTGTGCCTGTGTTCCAATCAAGCAGCTACTCATCCTGTGAAGTTTCAGTGCTGTCCAGGTGTCAGTAGCAGATAAAGTTGATCTGAAAGAGCAGGAAAAAGACAGTTCTTGAACTGTGAGTGTTTCTTTAACTGTACTGTAACTGTGACACTTTGTGCATCCAAGGAACAGCATAAATAGAGAGTCCTAAAGATGTTTTTTAAGGCCAAGGCCATTCTGCTTTCCATGTATTTCAGATAACACTATTGAACAGATGTTCAACATGATACAACAGTGGCATAAAAATGTAACATCTACTCCATTATTTCTGTCATTATTTGCATTCAAAGGCCTTTTCAACTTATATTTAGAATCAACCTTATCCCCCATGTTGTTATAACTCCCTGAAGAGGGATGGAGTAAAGTTTGATGTCTTAGGGTGTGCATATGAAATATGTAATACTACTGTTGTGCTTAATTTAACTGAGTAGCCACTATATTCCCTGAATCTGAAAGTTGTTCAACATGTATTTTGTGCATGAACTTGGCTTAAAATGAGACAAGTGTGGCAGACAGGTGAAAAATACCATTCGATTTGAAGATTGGTGTGGAATGTTTGTCGTTCTCCTGTGAGGCATCGTGTTAACAATGTAACTTGCAGGCTGCATTCTCTGGAACCCTATTTATATTTGTTTCTGGAAGGTGTTTAACATCTTTTTGGGGAGCTATAATGCAAAGCATTGTCTCTTACCACACATTAATCAGGAGCTCAGCTTGTCCAGGCATGTTAAGCACCTGCTCAGTTTTAAGTTAAAATATGCTTCTGATTAGGTGTGAGTTTAAGATTATAGCTGAATTTTTTCTAGAACTGGGTCCCTTGCTCTAAATATCTTTGGAGTGCTCTCAAAAGAAGTCGCTATAAATCAAACCTCTCCTGTCTTTGTTGAAGATTTTTGTGGAAGACTGAATTAAGCACTTGGCTGCCCAACAGCTTAATAAGAAGTCAGGAACCTTAGCCTATAAAGGATTTCACTTCTCAATTTTAAAATTTTATGTTCTTTTGTATCTACCTTTAGCAGATACATCCCATAAAACATGAGGGAGCTAAACTCACTGAGATCACATAGATGTGGGTTGGGGGAATTCCATGGAGGACATTTCCAGGACATACCTAAGGCCAAGGCATGGTGTAACTGCCAGGCCTCTTGCTTTTTTCTTGAATTCAGTAATTCAAAATGCAGACACCTCAAAGAGAAATTGAAAAGAGTGTGAAGCCATTGCTAAATGACAGTTTCATTTGAAATTTAAAATTAAAACCCACTCAGCTTTGGAAAATCCTCTTTTGAAAAGGTTCCAGGCCAAGAAACTGTTTTACTGACATGCCTCCTACCTTACCATCAAGATACAGGATTTCTTTAACATCAGTTTGTAAAAATCCCCAAAGTCTAAGTACTTCTTCAGCACTTTCCTGACAATATAGGAAGCATTTATTTGCTAGTTTTAGCACTTTATGCCCACATCACTGTTTGCCTCATCAAAGCATAAAACCCCAGTATTTGAGACAGCTGTTTTTCAGTCACCTTCAGAGTTTAGTAGTGACGGGAATGCTATTTCTAAAGAATTTCCTTTACTGCTGTGCAGTTCCTTAGAGTGTGTTTTTTATACGTAGAATTCTGGCAGAAATCTGACCTCATTCTACTCCTTCAAATACAGAATGTGCTGGATTTTTGTTTAATTTAGTTAGGTTTGGTTTTTGTTATATGACAATTATAACACTGAAAATGGCTGTAAATAGTTTTTGCCTTCATTGAGTAATTTGCTTTTACTCAAGAGCATTTGATTATAAGGTCAGATATATTTTTACATTCCCAAGTGAACTTGGTCAACTGGTTACCTCTCACAACTATTTATTACCATCTTCCTCGCAACCTTACAGCTTCCTTCATTTCAGATGCCCGTTTTCAAGTCTGCACTACTTTTTTTCCATCTCAGTCCTGTGTGGGAAATACCTGCCCAACTCCCTGGTGGGACTAAATGTAGATGTCTGTCCCTGAAAATGGAGATTTGAGTCAGAGGCTCAAACATCTCTGCTTTTGGTGGTTACTTAAACCTTTTCTTAATTTTGTGGTACCAGTCATGTAGTACGGGGATGATGTCAAAATGTAATTCCACATTTTCCTTTAAGAGAAAAAATAGAAGCATATTTGCTTTGCTATGGATCTGCCTGCTAAGGGCATGTGAGCTTCCTGTTGCACGTGGCTGAATTTGGTCCAGCCTGCCAGGGTACCCTACTTATAATTATTTAAGACAGAAGTACCTGCAGGAGAAATACCTGTAGATAAACTCCTATGGAACATGTCAGGTTTTGGTTGAAAGCCTAAAACATTTTGTCTTTTCAATTTTGAGGAGGCTAATGCCAACATACAGTTGGTTTTTCTAATTCTTGGTCTTCTGATGAAATCACACATTTTCTGTGAAAGATGGTGCAGAAAACTTTTAACATTTCCTGCTCTTCTTAAGTGGCAATTTGTTTCTTTTATACTGTCCCATACAATTTCTGCCTATTTCAAAGTTATAAACAAAATAAATACACTTCATAGGCCTTATGCTGTAATCCTGTAGATTGTTGCATTTCATTTCAGGTGAAAGTCAGCTTATACTCTTATAGTGAAAACAGCATGTTTTATTCTTATAATTAATAATAACAGTATTTTCATTCGTAGTGACATGTTATTTCTATCCTCAACAGACTTGGGGATCTTAGGCTGGCCCTGTAATTTACTTCCACCACTTTTTCTTGTGGGCGATATTCCTCCATTGCTGGTAATTTACAGAGGATTTAAAGAAGTCTGCCTGCCTGAACTTGGGATGTATCTTGTCTTAAAAATGTTAGAACTCCATTACATTTATTCTGTTTGCTTCTATTTGTCTGCTACAAGTCTTTAATTCTAAATAGTTGCAGATGCTACAGCAGTTATTATATGTCTCTCTTTCCAGCTTTTCCAGAAACAGACACAATTGCTTCCTTCCATTCTTTGTAGTTGGAAAGGCTCTGTCACCTAGTCTTAACATTTTTCAACTCTCAGCTTTATGATTTAGGAGGAGTGGAATTGAAATGGAGGGTTGAATTAATCCTGTGTGATATAAGTGCCCCTCGAATCTGAAAGCATGTCTCTCCCACAAATAGCTCAGTTACTTGGAAAATTGGTAGTTTATATTTGGCTTCCCCAGTTTCACTATCAAGGGTTATTAAGATACTGTGTTCTTCTTTCTATATGCTTTCTTTTTCAGGAAAAGACTTTAATTTTTGCCCTTTATCAGGCTCACCTCCTGATCATAGAGTCGTAGAATGGTTTGGGTTGGAAAGGGCCTTACAGAGGATGTAGTTCAAATCCCCTTGCAATGGACAGGGACACCTTCCACCAGACCAGGTTGCTCAAAGCCCCATCGAACCTGGCCTTGAACACTTCCAGGGATGGGGCATCCATAACTTTTCTGGGCAACCTGTTCCAGTGTCTCACCCACCTCACAGTAAAGAATTTCTTCCTTGTAACTAATCTAAACCCATCTTCTTTCAGTTTAAAGGGATTCTCCCTTGTCCTACCTCTCCATACCCTTGCAAAAGGCCCCTCTCTACCTTGCTTGCAGGCCCCCTTTAGGTACTGGAAAGTGCTGTAAGTTCTCCCTGGAACGTTCTGCTCTCCTGGCTGAGCAACCCCAGCTCTCTCAGCCTGTCTTCATACCAGAGGTGCTCTAGCCCTCTGATCATCTTCATGGCCCTCCTCTGGGCTTGTTGCAACAGGTGCCTGTCCTTCTTATGCTGGGATCCCAGAACACGATGCAGCACTGCAGGGGGGGTCTCGTGAGGGCAGAGTGGAGAGGCGGAATCCTGTCCCTCCACCTGCTGGCTATATTGCTTTAGATGCAGCCCCGGATATCTCTGGGTTTCTGGGTTGCATGCACGTATTGCCAGGCCTTGCTGAGCTTCTTGTCCACCAGCACCCCCAAGTCCTTCTCCTCTGGGCTGCTCTTGTTCAATTCTCCATCCGGAGCTTGACATCCCCACCAGCTACTCGTTGGTGAGAACAAGATCTAGTACAGATCTCGTTCCTTTGTCCATTGCTATTTTTATGAAATGCTCTCATATTATTCCTGTCTTGCTCTGATAGTTTTCTGCTGAAGTATTATTGTGTTTTATTTATCCCAATATTTGACAGTACTCATTATACCTGTAAATTAATCAAAATTATTTGTTCATATTTCACTTCAGAGTCTTCCTTTAGTATAGGGTTGGTTCTTGGTTTTTTTCCGAATGCGCTTTTTGTTATTAGTTCCTTGTGCTTCTGTTGTGGTTTCTGGTTTTCTATCTCAACGGGGTTTCCCATCAGAAATTCACTTCCTTTGGTTAGATGAAGCCAAAGAAGAAGCTCCCTGAGAAGCCTTGCTGACAAGAGCATTTGGACCAAATACTGGGTCTAGTTGTAAAAGGGGGGCTTTAGATGTGGGTTTTCCATTGAAAAGCTGATCTGCCCACTTACGCAATTTCAGCTTCTATGCTGCCCTTCTGTTTTTAAGCCCTAGAAGAGGTAATTCCATGCTTAGACCTAACCTCTGCAATAATTTATCCAAATACATTGTTTTATGGCTGCAATTATTCAATGGTTCTTAGTGAAATCTATTACAGATCTAATATTAGCCAAATAAATAAACCTTAAGGTCAGATCATAACTTACAATCCACATTGAATTCCACACTGAGATGGGAATCCAATGTGATATGCAAATGTTTCATATTTAGTGGTAAGGAAATGAGTCTTACGGGGATAATCTCTCATTTTAGGCTTAAAATTCAGTTTGTAAGACATTTTCAATATCTTTTGTCTTTCTTAAGGTAAAAAGCTTCACACATGAGATGTACTTGGAGATAATGGTTTGGCAAAGCTCTTTCAAAAAATGAGGCCCTGTAAATATCTATAAAAGAGCTCTTACAAGAGTTAAAATGCCTCTTAAAATACTCTTTCTGATAACCAACTGCAATGAGTTATAAGGTAGACAAAGAATTGAAACAAATCAAGAATTCAGAGAAGTATGTGGAACATTAAGGCTGGCACAGCAAGTTTCCCCTTACTGTAGTGAAAATAAAAGTGGTGACAACTCTGAGCCAGAACCTCTGTTTGCAGAAACCATCACTGATCCTTTGGCTTTGGTGGCTCTACACCAATTTCCACCAGCTAATGAAACAATACTATAACTCCACCAATTAAAATAAAAGTCTATGTTTTGCATTGCAGAGAGTTTGCCATTTGTAGAATTATTTGTCAGGCAAGTGAAACATTTGAAATTATGAGATATCCTCATCTCTTGGTATTTGAATAAACAACTGTGTGTTTTAATGTACAGTCTAAACTTTTCCAACACAAACAGGAGACTTCTAGAATCAGTTTCATAATCTGATTTGCTAATATGATATGATGCCATAACTGGGTTTTTTGTTTGTTTATGTTCCTTTTCAGTTTGTTTGGGGTATTTTTGTATGCATTCTATACTAAATTATCTGACCAAAAGCATGGTAAATAATAGTACTTAGACTAGTCCTAAGCTGCAGTTATTTCCTTTTTGATTGAAAGGTTTCATCCTAGCTGTAAGAAGCTTTCCAGCTTCTTCTGAGCCTTGAATGGACCATAATGGCAGAGATTTTAAAGTTCACTGGTCAGCATGGTTAGACTCAGGAGGTGAGCACAGGCATGTGATCTCTCAACCTTTCCGCTTTCAGGGAGACAACATCTGTGGTTGTGTAATTATTGTGAACCTACACCCATGAGGATTCATGGCAAAGGTTATTACAGAGCTGCCTGGCCAGGAGAGGAGTGGAAAAGGCATCTTGACAAGGGCCAGAACAAATGGGGAAACACAGAAAATCTCTGTGGCTGTCACGTTCAGGATTATTTTGTGATGAAGTGCCTTCTATTGTGAGGGGTCTATTTGCTCAGTTACAAATTCCCTGACGTTTATAAAACTTCAAGAAATCTACAAATGCCTGGTGAGAAAACTTGCCATTTCAAATTTTAAATTCCTTTAGGAAGAGCAAGACTGGTTTTTATTCTATATTTGAACAATGCCTCATGCAAGAATCTTCATGCTTGTTTAGTGTAACACACTATTTAGTTCTGGGGTTTATTCAGATGTGAAAATGCTTCTACTGTACCATTACTGTGAGGTATCTTTTCATGCCAAGCAGGGGTGGGAGAAAGTTCTGAAACTTAAACAATCATTCTGTTGTTTGAAGTTTATTTTTAAAACATGGAGGAAGGAGAAGAGCTCGATGTTGTGGTTTTTAACGGGTACTCAGATTTTGTTATCAGGCACATCAATTGTTTGAGACATTAAGATGTGAATAGTAAGTTCTCTTTCTCAGCCTTTTATCTGGAATCCATCCTCCCATCCAATGCAAAAGTCAAAGGAGGTTTTCTTCTCTAATAGTATTTCTTGGTAGAGGTCATAGTGCTGCCAGCCTTGGCTGCACTGTGATGTGTCGTGGAGTGAGCAGTGAATGTCAGCTGACACTCAGTCCTCAGCTGCACCTTCCTCTGCCTCTTCTGAACAGGGAAGCCTACAGGGAGGTAGGCTGAGCCCTTGCTCTAAGCTTGTGATGGGACAATTATTCAATGCACAAATGGGCTGCAGAGTTTAAAATTCCCTTATGCGACAGCATTTGCTCTTGATCTTTTGCTGTGTATTTGTGCTGTGTATGATAGTCCTATTTCTTCCGAAAACAAATCTTTTGCTGACCTGCCTTCTGGTGTAGCCTCTCATTTGAAACGAGAACTTTCTGATGGAGCAATTTGATTTAGGAAGATGGATCATTTTAGTGGTGGTAAAACCATTAGCTTTCATCTTTTGACCTTCACCCTCTTTTACTATGCCCAGCCAGCAGCCACACACCCACATAGCTGCTTGTGCACTTTGGGAATTGAACTTAAATTACTGCTATAATATATTTAGTTGCTGATTTGGGTATTGGGAAGCAGAGAAGATAAACATTAAAACATTTTCCCTTCCCCTTTCCCAGGCTCAACTGCACTCCAGGCACATCTCCTCCCCTCCTGTTATCTCCACAGGTTACACTCAGTTCCTTTGGTAAGGCAATGGGTGGCACAGGGGTTTGGGGTTTCTCTCTGCTGCTCATTTTTTCTCACCATTTTCTTCCGCTGCTGCTTCCTTCTTACTAATTTCCTCCACTCCACTGTGGTCACTCTGTGGGCCACAATCTCTTTGGCATTGTGGCTGCTCAGTTATGGAGCACCTCCAACTCCTCTGATCTTGCTGTCCTCTCATTCCCTTGTTTCTCTCCTTGTCACATTCCCTCCTTGTCCCCTCTGGTGTCCCCTCCCAAGTTTGTCTTCTCCCATTTAGCATTTTCTGCCTTTTCCTCAGTATGTTTTTACAGAGGCAACACAAATGTGAGTGGTGGGCTCTGCTTTGGCACATGGTGGGTCCACTGCAGAGCCAGCTGGGGTTGGCTGGGAGCAGCACAAGGCAGCCCTGACCTCCTTCCTCCACAGGGGCCACCCCTGCAATTTCATTGGGGAGAACAGGAGGCCAGAACACTGATTGCCCAGCTTCAGACAGAGACGTAGGGTTAGGCAGGTCAGATTGCATCATCAGAGGGCCTATTTGGACATAATTTATCTGGAGGAATCTGGAAGTCCTTTCATGGTTTTAAATCCAATATATATTTCTACTTCAGGAAAGAACTGAACCATGAAGTCTATGTTCTTCCATGTTGCAAAGAAAATTTAACTGCATGTGGAAAGGAAGTTGATTGTGTAATTGTATTTTGGCCGGAAATTCAGTGCTGAGTCACAATTTGATATTTTGAAGTTACAGTTGCCAGTTAATTTTTTTAATAAGCACAAGTCAGACCAGAGAAGTGGTGCAAAATAGATCCTGAAGTTCAGGAAAAGACCTACATATATTAATGTATTTCACAAAAAGAAAGATATCCTGAAACTTTTTGGTGCAAATTTTTAAAAGGCAGCTTGCATCTGAAACCAGCAGAAATGGTTGATGACTTCAGATTGCTTTCACTGAGCTTTCATAACCAGGCTAGTTCTTGACTAGGTTCTTGGTTGAGAAAATATATGTAAATAATGTAAGAGGTAATTACTATTTTACAGCAGTTTTATGGCAAATGCTGAGGAAATTCTGCAAATTGTGCCTCTGAAAAGCTTAGCTGGAAAGAGCTATGGCACAGACTAGATTTTGTTGGCAATAAAAAGCTCTGAGCTGAAAAACATAGAGTTCTGTTCCTGTAGAATGCAACATCATGTCTTGGAGCTGCTCAGAAAGTGTTTGGCAAATCATCAACTACAGCTTGTCTGAATTTGTACTGAATGCTGTAGTCAGTGCTTTAGAGCTGGGCTTGGGCTGCAAACATGAGCTTTGAAGCAGAACTCTGAAATTCCTTCAAACTCTTATTTTGAGATCTAGTTTGGTCCACTTGTTACACTGAGCTAGGAGGTTCAGATAAAAGCTCGAAGTCCACTGCAGTCTGTGTGGGACAGATGAGGGATGTAGGGTTTTGCCCTAGATTCACCCTACCATGATACCAGTGATGGGTTTGTTAGAAGGTGCCATAGACAAAAGGAATCTCTCCCAGTGCTTAAAACCCACATGGACAATAGTTAAAACATTTCATTTTATTTATATCAGTATAAATCACCCTCTTTTGTGCCGAATGAAGGGACATGCTAGCAGTTTACTATACCTATACTCTCAAAAAATCCCTAGGCAAAACACTTCCCTAAAACCAGCTATTTAATGCAGCCCCTTTGCCAGCCCTTCTCTGTGGGAACTCAGTCTTTCTTTCATTCACGACACCAGACAGAAACCTGTGTGTGTGGAACTGAATTTCTAGTTAAGTGTCCAGAATTTTTTTTTAAGCTTACTTAAGGTGTGCCTTTTTTTTTTTTTTTTTTTTTTGTATGAATTCAGTGGTGTAAGTGGTATGACCATTCAACAGCACCTTGCCTCTACTTGTACATTTTAGACTTTGCAAAGCATTGGAGTGACTATAGATGTTTTGTTGAGGTTACCAGATGTTTAGAGTCTGAGTTAGAAAAAATCAGTTTAAGGAGAGTGAATTACTTGAGATTACGAGGACACTATGTGGGGATCTTAACAAAGCAGATTCATGTCTTTAATTTCTATAGCCACAGGAATCTGTGGCCACCACTGCAGCTAAAGGATTAACATTGCCCATTCTGATTTTAGAACAGAATTAGATCAGATCATTCAAATACTTATTGCACTGTACTCTGAGAGGAAGATCCCACTGATTTCACTAAGGCCAGTTTGCTGAATTGCTAGGATTTCACCATATATATCTGGTTGTCATATTTGTCCAATTTGTCAAAATTTGCTAATTTTGTCACTACCCTTTAACATACCTACCTGAGAAAAATTCCCAGCTTAGAACATTCACAGTTAAAGTTGGATAAAATTCTCCCTCAGTAATAGTTTGTATCCTGTCTCTCCTTTTTATTTTAAAATATCACCCACAATAATCAAATATTTATTGAGTAAAATACTGATATATTGATTATTATATTTACTGTTTTGAAATAATAATGCAAATGATAATGGGGGAAAAAACCTGCAAGACAACAAAACCTGATTATGATTTTCTTTAAGAAATGTAAATAAAAGAGAAGGTACTAACAATATGTTTCTGAGTAATATTGTTCATGTTAAACTGGCTGAAAATGTGTCTATTTACATTGTTTATTAAACAAGCAAATTTGCTTCGGAACTCACAATTACTCTGAGTGTTTATGTATGTTCATATACAGTCATGATAATCTGTATTAGAAAAACAACTCTAAGCTTGTTTCACCTGGCTGTGAACCAAAAGGACTTAAACACTTGCATTTCATGCACCTCAGTATTTTCTTGGGGAAATTAATATTTATGGTGACTAAGACTCAATGTCAAGAATAACACATTTTCACTTCATAATGTCTTTTAAAATGTATTTGCAATGATGTGGATAATAATCTAAAAGTTTTAGTATTAATAAAACTGGAAACTTATTAACAAAAAATAATTTTAATTTAAAAAATACAATGTCACAAGTATTTAATTTAATTTAAATATCACCTTACAATAATAAATCTCTTTTATCTGTGTTATTAAAAATATTTTACTTTGTAACTGGAAACAGTACTGAGTTGTTTTGTTTAGTTAGTTTTATTTATACTCAAAGAATTATTTGTTTTGAAACATACAATTTAAAAAATATTGGTTCTTTTAAACAGGATTCAAGTCTTGATATCTAAATAATGGTAAGTCCACAATGCCTTTATTCTCTTTCGTTTTTGAATGTTTCAAATATGCTACACAGGACTCGGTCAAACTCAAATTTGAGGGTAGCATTTTACAACAAGGTGTTCTAAAATTATAATAAACAGTTTTCTGAAAATCCACACTTGGTTTCCTTTAGTGGCATAGCGTAGCATTTTCTCTGCAGAAGTGCTTCAGAAATGATGTGTAGTTATTTTTGTGATGTCAGTGTTGTTGAACGATAACTCTGGCTTCAAGAGCAGTGTTACACAAGCCATACAAACACGTCTCTACTACAGACTATAAAACTCTCCACCAGCAGTAACACCCTTTATGTAACCTTCTGTTGCAAATTAAGGAAATGGACTTTGAAATGTATGACCGAGTGAGCTGAGTAATGTTGCCCGTGGGAATTCTCCCCCTGACCTCAAAGGGGTGAAAACTTTCTCGTAATAGTGAAAGATTATGGTAATGCCTCCATGCCTGCCGAAGATCCATCCCAGAAGGATGTGTATTCCATACCATCACTGTATTCATTTAGGATTGGCTGACTGACAATGTTGAAAGAACCAGCCTGGTCTTTTCTGGGTCCTGACAGAAAGATGTTCTTGCAGAGCTTTCCTGACCACGACGTGCTGGGCCAGGCTTTTGAAGATGCTCTAGAAGTGCTGCAGCAGCACTCTGACAGAGAAATGCAGTGTCCACCAGGTAACAAACACCTGATCCTACTTCGTTTCCCAGCTCCTAGTTTTACAGGAAAGCACCACTTAAAACATACAGGTGGGAGAGTGATTTCCCAGAAATGGTTTAATGGGGTGTTTTGGGAGGATGAAAAGGAGGAAGATCATTTGGAGGGTTTCCACCCCGCCATGAGTACTGCCCAGTGTGGTGAGTATCTTCCAGGTCACAGCACAGGGAAACTGTTGGACTGGCCCTGTTTACCCTCCCCCCAGCACCAGCCCAGGTGCATTGAGCTCACTTTTCCTATATTCAGAGGATATATGACTGTTGTACAACAGCGTTTTTCCAATTTTACCAGTTTAGCTTAAAAATGCCCTTCTGCTATGCCATGAATCCTAATGCAAAAGAAGAAAAAAAAAAGATCAGAAAGTGAAATTAATTTCCTCGTTTGATTTTCTTGTGCACTAATATATAAATCTCGGATGTTTTTATATAGGAATAATAATTTGAGTCTGGATAATTAATAGAAGACTGTTTTTCTTGGCTTCAAGAGTTTTATACTTTACAAAACCTAAAATGCAACAGAGCTATAGATTGTTCCAGTTCTGGCAAGGTTTCGGTAACTAAATTACTATAAAATTTAAAATTTGTGCTTGTTGTTTTCACACTGTAAGCAGAAATGCAAGGAAAGGAAAATAGGAGGCTACATCACAAACCCTCCAAGCCCAGAACAAAATACCTGCTGTCTTTTGCATGAAATGCATTTCATGTGAGGAAGTTTATTTACGTATTATCTATTAGAAAATGAAATGTAAATAAGACCAGTAGGGCTGTATCTTCAGCTGTTGTTAGCAAATTTTTGGCTCCACTGCACTGGTAATTTACACATGCTGGAGAATTCACTCTATATAATTACTTGCAATCTTCTTCCTTATATATGTTAGGGCCAATGGGGAGAGTTATTAAACACTTGCAATGCAGTGTTTAGTCTGTCCCACAGCTGCACCCACATTTCCACTTGCAATAGATGTACCCATACCTTCCAATGTCTTCTTCTGACCACCTGCAGTGGGTAATTTTTCCAGATGCTTTTAGTCTGGTGTTCTCGGGTTCTTTTAAGCATCCAAAGTTCCTGGGTTCCTTCTGTGTCGTTCTTCAGGCTCTGCAGATGCTCTGATGCTACTTCATTCGTGATTGGAGGCTCTGACTTGCATTGTGCTGATGGCCTGCAGAACTGCCTGACAGTCCCTTTTCCTTTCTACATGAATTTTAGAAGTCTATAACTATCCAAATCATTATGTTTGGTGATCTGTATGGCTCTCTGTTACCTAGTAACCAAACAATTTCATCATGCTATGAACTATCTGACGTTTTATCTTTTTAAAAATTGCTTTTCATCGTGAAGGCCAACAAAACCAGCACAAGGGTGTGATCAGCAGTAGCAGTACAGATTTTGCTGGATAACTTGCTGATGTGGAGTATCTTGGCTCTTGACACTTTATTATCTAGAAGGCAGCCACAGGATAAATGCTTTTTGACAGGCCCAGCACCATGTTAAATTGTTTGCTATTGTGGTTTTATTTTTTCCTTCTTCTCTGTTTTTTACTCACTTGTATTTTGCTCCTTCCTCCTAATTCCCAGGTTATAAAAACTGCCTGACTGTGATCAACCATCACCACCACCTCCGAGCAAGTCCCAGTTACTGTGCAGCACCATCTGTGGAGGATCAAGGGTATAGCTGGAGAAACGTGATTGTGAGTGAACTCACTGCCAGTAACAGTCAGACATAACTGGAAAACTGATTGCTCATTTGGGATTTCTGATACAAGTCATTATGCTAACACCAACAGAAATTTGGTCTGGCCAGGCATGATTCAGATGAAACTGCCTTGGGAAATATGATTGCAAATGTGCAAAATGTGATTAATAGTATCTTTTTAGGAGTCAGCAGTTTGCTTCTGATGCTCTTCTGTGATTCATCAGAGAACATGGCAAGTAGCAAGCAAACCTACTAGGGAATTAGTTACAAGGGAAAGGGCTTATTTGTATTGCTTGGGAGCAGGCAGAGAACAACTTCCTACCCTGATGTAGCTTCTGCCACTGTGAAAAAGAACCATGACTTTGATTTCTCTGACAGCAGTTGGCTTTAAAAGATCTGGGAAGACCAGCATTATCTGGACTCTGAGCACAGCTTCAGCCATTCGAGCCCATATACATTCTCAAAAACACTGGGACTATGGTCTCCAGGAGTGATGGAAAATGAGTATTGCAGGGGAGATAATTTCAGGGAAGCAGGTTCCACAAAAGCTCATTTTCAACCAGCAGATTAACAACAACATAGCATGGGAACTACAGAGCCTGTAGGGGCTACTGTCCAGGTGGCCCTTGTCTTTTCCTGCCTCTGAAAACTTTTCTGCTTCCAGCAGAAGGGTTGAAGGTCCAGAGTGAGGCAGTTATGCTGTTTTCCCTCTCAGTTTCTCCTCTGGTGGGCAGCTCTTGCCCTTGGACACGAATTAGTGCAGCTTGTTACTGGTACACTACACTGAATGCCTTCGTGGCTGAGAAAAGTCTTCCATGGGTGAGGTGATGCAAAGTTGCATTTTGAAGGCTTCAGGCAATTAATTACCACAAGTTGCTTTTTATTCAGAGAATGTACGCTATTAGTAACTTTTTGTTGTCTTAATCCTTGAAGAACAGTGCAGCGGATTTTTATGCAGACGAGACTGTCTACCATACACTGCAGAATACTCCAGAAAGTCAAGTGATGCCTGCTGCTGCTGGCCAGCCAAAAGCAGGAAAAGGTTTGTAGAAAGATCATATCTTGATGGGTACATTATGCTACTTCAAAAACTCAGTTGGCAAACCATGCTTTCTTGTTTTCCTATTTTTTTTAACTCTTGACAGGAAAAAACCATGTGGACATTAATAGTGTCTAGGATACAACTGCTAATTCCCATCTGCTAAATCTTATAAGATAAGATAAATCTATTATTAACTTTTTCCATCCCTGTTTAGTACATGGAAAAACAAACCAGAGATTTGTTTCGCTTCAAATCATTTGGAATGAAGTCTGATGCAGAGAAGTAAATCTAGCTATGAATAACATTTTATCCACTTACACAACTTACTTTATTTTATTTTATTTTATATTATTTTATGTGGCCCGACGACCAGTAATTTTCTTAAAGCTTTTTTACATACACGAAAATTTTTGTATAACTTGATTTTATGCCTTTGTTTACTTTTAGAATCACATTTTTGCTTTTGTCACTTCCAGTGTGGATTTTTATGGGTTTTTTTCTGCTCCTTCTAGTTGACTTTACTTGAACGGATATTTGTTTTGCAAAGAATTGGTCGTGTGGCATTGGTCATCGCAGTTCTTCATTTTTTTATTGCATTCATTATTTGGGCTGCTTGGTGGAGAGAAGCTCAGCATCTCTCTGATGCTTCTGGATGAGATTTTCACAGCTTCCACTCTGAGCTGTTGTACCTACTTCTGACCATGAGGCCTTTTTAAGTAGCTTCCTGATTTAGCTGCTTTTTGAAATCCCCTTTTCTCAACTTTAACCACATGGTGTCAGTTTCTGTCTCTTCCCATTGGTGCTGAACACTGTGGTCTCAGTTGCTTAATAGCTTCTACTACTACAACTACTACTACTACTGCTACTGCCACTGCTACTGCTACTATTACTACTATTTCTACCATAGACTCTTTGGGATGATGGGAGGAGTAGCCTCTCTTTCTAAGTTTCCTACTTCACATATCTGAATTTCACCATTGGAAATGAAAACCTTTCAAATCCAGAAATCTTGCTTTTCCAAGTCTTATCCAGTGTTGGACTGGGGAGTTTTATATGTCAGTATCTGATTTGACCTGCAGTTATTACTGCTCTGTTAAATTTCATGTCCTATTTCCTACTTCTTTTACACTGTCATCCATCTTTTTTTCCAGAAGACAACCTGCACAAATTTTCGGAGTGACTGACTATTCTCATGGCGTTATTTTTTGTTGTCTTACAAGTTTCTTTGTGTCCATGGTGATATTCCTGCCAGAAACTGTGATTTGGGGGACTACTTTCACTATACTAAATAATTTTTGTCCTCCTAGTTTCTTATTGAGACATAAGAGGTTTTCTGTACACTAGCAAGTGGTGTGGCTTTTTAGGAATAGACCTGTAGATGAAACCATCAGCACTGAGGGCCCAAATCCTGTGTTTGAAGTGTTTCACAAAAGTTTATTTAGGGCAATCTTTAGGCTGGTCACAAGTTCTGAAGAGTACACTGACTTAGATATGCTTTTGGAAAGCATCTTTTGACTTAGGTTTCCTCTGAAAAGAGCCCAGTTCATTCACAACAAACCCATTCCATGATCTGAACTAAAGCTCAATGGAGTGGAGTCAGCCAAGAGAGGTACTTCAGAATTGCATTAGATGCATTCTCCCTGAGAGAATTAGGCTGCTTCAGGACAATTCAGCACTGAAATCTTATGCAGATGCTCTGAAACACCTTCTGGAGGAATGTGCTTGTCTCCAGTCACCACATAAGAAACTAGCTGGCACTCACCTGCTGGCTTAGACTGATGTTTAGGGCCTGGACACCACTGCCTTATGCAATGAGATGCGGTACTGTTAACTAACCCCAGCTCAAGCTGGTGCATCCACATTGTCTAGCACTTTGGAGATAACAGCTGGGCTCTGGAAACACAGCTGCCTAAACACATAAGAGCAAATAAGCCCTCTCCAACAAAGACATCAGATAAAGGTGATGTCTACAGATAAAAGTTTGGGCAGAGATGACCGCTGAAATAAGAGGGCAGCCAGCAAGAAACCAGGTGCTGCTGCAGACATGGCTACACTATCCTTTTCCAGCAGAAATTTAGTCCACAGCAGTCCGTGGATTTTCCCCGGTCTTGTTTGTTCTACCATGGGTTTGTAGGATAATTCAGGAGGGGACCTAAGGAGGTCACCTACTAAGAAGTGTCCGCTGTGACAAGGCAGAGTCCTTCACAGGCTTCCTTTTAAACTTCTTAGTAATCTATATGTATTTCTAGTAGAATATGTACTTCCAGTCACAGGCCAATTTTTATTTAGATAATGAAACTTTATTAATTTTTTGGAAAGTACCTGTGATTTCAGGCTCTTCTTCTTCCCAGTCCTACTGTTACTTCTCTCCTCTTTCCTTATCGCCAGATACAGAATTACTGTCATCCCTGACAGATGTCTTGGCTTGACCTCAGTGTTCCTTAGCAACTGTCACTTTTCCCCTGTTCCTAGTTTAAAATAGCCACACAAGACAAGACTTTACAAACTTAAGGTGCAGCTGCTTGTTTCCACTTTGGTTAAAGTGGAAGATGTTCTTCTTCATAGATTCTCTTTTCTGCCAAATGTTCCTCTTTGTCTGATAATCTTAAATTCTTCCTCCTTACAGCTTCTTGATCACCCTTGGCTTTGGGAAGGGAACTAGAAATACTTCATAGAGGAGGATCCACGAGATCTAAGCGAAACTAAATAAGCCTCACTAGGAAATTGAAGTTTGAAAACTGAGCCTGTGGGGAGAAGCACTTAGTTAACTGGAAAATATTTCAGTGCTAAGATTGCTTTATTCTGCATGGGAATGCAAGCTGACACTTCTGCAGATTTTTTAAAATACCACAGGGTATCAGAAGATCTAGCTCTTTCTTGACAACCTGAGGTTTCTTGTTAAAAACTAGCCTGCTTTTCCTGCTCAACCACTTGCTCTTTCTTATACCAAAGACTACCTTGCATCTCCAAAACATTCCAGAAACAAACCTGACAAAACTAAGCCATCTCAAAATCTCTGAGTTTTGATTAAACAGGGGAACCATTTTTTTCAAAAACGTTCAGATTGGCTCTCCAGAACCTTTTTCCTGCCCTGTCTGAGGATGTAATTTCCTAGTGTGAGTTCCTTGACTGTGCATCTGCACAGCATGTGTCTGAAGACTGATGAAAGTGGCTTCTGGGACCTACCACACAGTGAAGCCACCAGATGTTTGTCATGATCCCCACATAACCTGCTCTTGAAACTCTGATGGCCAAATCCCTTTCTGTTGCCACAGATCTGTACTCACTTCAGAACCAGAGCATGATGCTGATAATGTCAAGGTTGTGGGTTTGATCCCCGTATGGGCCATTCACTTGGGAGTTGGACTTGAGGATCCTTCTGGGTCCCTTCCCACTCAGACTGTCCTGTGATTCTGTGTTGCTCACATCTCTGTGATCCCATTTGCTGTTGCTGATCTTCCGCTGGGTAGTTTATACTGACCTTTTCATCTGGGACAGGGTACCAAAAAAAAAGCTATGCTTTTGCCTGTAAGACCCTTTCCAAGAAAAAGACAACTTCTCATTTTTTAAAGCAAGCATGGGTTCTGTTCTGACCTTTTGCAATTTATTTCTTTATAGGTAGAAAAAAACTACGACTATTTGAATACCTCCATGAGTCTCTGTATGATCCAGCTATGGCAAACTGCATCCAGTGGGTGGATAAACCAAATGGTGTCTTCCAGTTTGTCTCCAAAAACAAGGAGAAACTTGCAGAACTGTGGGGAGAAAGAAAAGGAAACCGCAAGATCATGACTTACCAGAAAATGGCCAGAGCACTGAGGAATTACGGAAGAACAGGTGAAATCATTAAGATCCGTAGGAAGCTGACATACCAGTTCAGTGCTGTTGTTTTAAAGAGACTTGCTCCATCTTATTTCTTGGGAAAAGACACAATTTATCATCCCTACATGCAGCCTAATCAAGAATATCCGTGTGCAGATGACTGGACCAGTTACAATAATTACATGTACAACAATGGTTATGCATTACAGCATGCTAACAGCTAGACTTACCCGTCACATAAACAGGCCTTTGTTATCCAGCACAGAAACTCTTCTCTGTACATAGCTTTTCCTTTAAGATATCATACAAACACGTGAAGAAGAAGGTTTAAAAAATTGTATTGGCCTAGTTTTGTTCCTTTTGAAGTTAGTGATATACAGTCACTGCCTGTTGAAGGAATCCAGCAGCTGTAGAACACATTCTATTCTTCATGATGCTAATCAAAGGAATTACTGTAGTTTCAAGCTGGTATATTCCAGAATAGGATCAAGGATTTTGTCTGTTAGTGGACATGAAAGATCCCATTGTGACAACACTCACTGGAAGTTTTATGCATATCTCCAGTCAGAATTTAGATGATGTTGTGCCATGGTTGCTGCACTCCCGAAACTAGAAAGGGAGGAGATTTTCCAACTGCATGAAGCTGCTGTCTGCTTTTTTCACCAATGTTCTTTATAATGGACATTTCCTGAGTGAATGCCTGGCTGAGTGATAGAGTCCATGTGAGGGTGCACCTGTTGACCAAGTTGTTAGTCCTTAATCACTTAAATTAACGTATCTTAGCACAGATCCTGACACGTGGTATTAGGATTGCCAGGTGCACATTTTACTGTGGGCAGTGGATTCATTGAGGCCATGAGAGAGTTAGTAAAGGATTGTGCTTTTCATTAAGTTTTGTGCAGTTCTTCCCCCACTATTATGAGAAGCTCCACTTTTGTCCAGCAGTTCTGTACTCACCTAACAAACAAAGCTTTGCTATTTATTTTAGGAGTTACAACTTCATAAATGAAATTTCACTTCTCCAGCTCTTTTTCTCAATTGGAATGTAGCTGGAAGGCTCAGTGATTTTGCACTCTCTTCCTGGGGAAGAAGAACTAAATTTAGGTTAAAAGAGAGTAGTAGCCCCTTATGTCAGGATAGTACCTTCTAGATCTACTTTTTCTCATACTTCTGTTACCTGATCAACTTGTATCATCATATGAGTTTTCTTTTGTGCTAAAATATGTCCATTCAACTGTGTTCACTTCCAAGTTCTGCATTTTGCAGTGTGTAAGCCTGGATATTAATAAAGACAAAGTTAATTTCTGTGAAGAGGTATAATGTTGGCCTGATATGTTTGATGAAACTCATTGACTTTGATAGTTGCCCCTTGCTCTGACTCCTGTTTACTTGTATAGGGTTGTAATTTTATGTAGTAGACACAATGCAACACACTCTGCCTATGCAAAATTCAAGGTTTAGGGTTGGTACTTTGGTAAGATGAAAGTTGTCTGATCTTAGAAATATGAAGCATGTTAAATAGTGCTAAAAAGAAACCCAGACTTTAATTCGGGGGGGTTGGACCTTGGTGGAGTGAGCTCTGCCTCTGTGGAATGGGTGTTGGCTCTGGACCCACAAGATGGCACCAGTGGACAGCTTTTTACACTGGGACTGTGACACTGACAGGCCTCCAGGTCATTTGTTCTCCCCATGCCCCTTTAGTTTTTTTTCTTCCCCACCAGGTTTAGGTTTTTTTCGTCTTCCTGCACAGCACTGCTGCAGATGTGGCAGAAGCAGCACTGTGCTTTTGGATATCACCGCCTGTCCAGTTCCAGCTGTGGCAGATACAGAAAATGTCATGACACAATGGTGACACGAAACCCATGAATTCAAGCAGATACATTATGTCAGCAGATCACAGCTCTGTGCTGACCACCCTGGACAATGGTCAGTTTACATCTGAAGCTCAGTGTCTTCTCCAAAATAAATCTGGCTCAGCCAATATGGCTGAGGGTGATGTGTGAGGAAAAAGTAAAGCTGATCTTTCTGATTTAGACTTCAGGATTCCTGTAAGCAGGAATTACATCAAGAGCCTTACAGACTCTCTGAAGGAGGCAGAACTAGAGCACTTCAGTAACATATTTTATCTACCCCCTCTTGCCTGGCCTATGCAGTACTTACACACGTGTGCCCTGTTCAGTAGACCAAAAGCAGGAGAGATTCTTAGCTTCTGGATGAAAAATGACTTGATTTCATTTGGTTTGGCTTGAGTTTGACTTCAGTGAAATGTTTTCCCTTTGGCAGCAGTTTGAGCACCCATGAAGTACCTGCCTCCACCTTGTCAGACACCAGATGTGCATTCTGGTGGCAGACGAGTCAGACTGCCCTGCCATCTCACGTGCAGATGGAGGCTGTCTCACTGAGAAACAGGCCTTTGTTATTACCACTACTTACAGGTTGTCTTCTGGAAAAAAAGATAGAAGCTGAGATCTTCTATCACATCACATCACAGACCTGCATGTGTGGGTTTACCTTTAGTGCATTGCTTAGTATTTCTGTATTTCTTGAAAAGAATGGAAAATACTACAAACAGCGGTTAGCTTTTATTCCCAAGAAACTGACCCATGGATTGTGGAAGCGTCCTAAGTGCCACAAATAAACAAAACTATGTATTATTATTTGTTGTTGTTGTCGTTGTTGTTGTCATTATTGTTGCTTCTTTTGGTTTTTGTCAGTGAGAGCTGCCCGTTCATTCTTGGTAAGATCTACACAACCACAGTTAATTGCCTAATAGATGACTCACTGTGAGCACTCACTGGCATATCAAGGCAATACTGAAGCTCAAGCTGCCTGTTCAGGCTATTTTCTAGTTATGTTTCATTCATGGCAATTTTCCTTGTTTCCAAACTTTCTTTTATGGAGAAGGTCGAGGCAAAAGCCCACATTGTCTCTAAACTGCAGGAGCAGATTCCTACATCCGTGACTAAGCTGAGGGCAGTGACATTGTATGTGCCTGCTGCTGTCTGCATGAGCAGATATGATTGAGAAACTGGACAGAGTCTGGGATCAGAAAACAAAATTTGCATTTGAAATATTTTTTTGGACAATGGTCTTCAGTTTTCCTTCCACTCTGCATTTCAGACTGAAATATTTCCTGTAAAATTCCATTAAACATCGTGGTTAACGTCACACATTTATTACAGAAGACCTGGCAAACTGGATAGCAAGTGCACTGTGTAGGGAAATCTCTTGTTGATGGTGACAGCAGAGGGCGTTTGCCAAGAGGCATCGTTTTCTTGGGCTTCTTAGGTCCAGCAGAGCTCCTTGTGAGTTACCAGCAGCCTCCTGCAAGTGACACTTCACTTCCACCTGTGTGAGGACCGCTGCTGAAATCTACCACCCTTTTAGATCTTATTTCACTCAACTTTTAGCTGTCTGACCTGCTGACTTGCTGTGAATTTCGTGTGGCATAATTTGGACCATAAACTGGCAGCAGTACCTGTGACCTCATCCTTGGTTTATAAATGTGCATCAACCAGCAGCACGGTACCTGCCTTATGATATTGTCCTGTCTTTTACTGTATCACCTTCACCTTCATTGGTAGATTTCAAAGGGCTCTGTAAAAATCCCATTATCCCCATGGCATCTGCAGGTAGAGCAGGGCAAGCGTGAGGCACGGTCAAATGCGCATGGATCAATAGGAGGTGAGGAGAATTCCAGCATCCAGAGCCTGTCCTGCAGCCAACAGTCAGGCCTGCCATGTGCTGATCCAGTTTCTTGCTGTTTCTGAGGCATCAAAAGAAATGAGTAAAATAGTTAACAGAGTCCAATCCATGCATTGAAAGTGCCCAAAAGAGAAGTGAGCGGTGTTCCACTGACTCATGCAGCACACCTGGAGGCAGCACAGGCTTTCTGTGTAACTCAGCAGCTCATATGAGATTTGAAATGTGGGATCATACAATCATAGAATTGTTGGAAAAGAAGTCCTAGATCATCGAGTCCAGCCGTTAACCCAGCACTACAAATCCAGCACTAAACCATGTCCCTAAGCACCACATCCAAAAGTCTTCCAAATCCCTCCAGAGATGATGACTCAACCAGTTCCCTGGCGAGCCTGGTCCAGTGTTTGGCAACCCTGTCAGCGAATAAATATTTCCTAGTATCCACTCTAAACATTCCCTGGAACAACTTGAGGTTATTTCCTCTTGTCCTATGGACACCTTTTTGCTTGAGCAGAGCATTTTTTTTGCTTTTTTCTAGCAAAGGAAGTTATATCAAATAATGACAGTTGGGAATTTTGGGCCAGGCAGCTTTGATGCTGGGCATGCATTTTAAAATACCACTCTCCCAAGGCAATCCAGCACCTAAGAGGCACCAGCCGCCTTGTTAGGAAGTCACACATTGAACAGTCAGTGTTGATACAATGGATTATAAGGTGAATTACAGTGCAACCAAGCTGTATTAGCAAGATGCCATCAAACTGCACGCAGAGTGTAAACTGATGGACGGAAAAGTAAATTCCTTATTTGACATTCCAGAAACACATAACCTGAGCCAAGAGTTCGAGAACCACAATGAAATAAAAAAGACAGGCAGCTGCTTGTTTGTCAGGATATCTCTGTGTAGAATTAGAGGCTTTAATTACATATGGAGAATATTAATAACAGTTCAAAGTGGAATGCAGCTAATCATTACGGTACTATCTCCAAGTAGAGTGATGGTGAAGCCATACAAGATTTTATTTCAGAGGAAATGAAAACTCAGCAAATCTATTTAGAGTATTAGCAGTGTGTAGTAGTAAGAAGATCTAGGTGGACTTTTCTGCCTCATTAGAGCAGAAAAATTCAATCACAATTAGAAGACACAATTCTTTACAGATCTGGCTCATCTCTCTAATCACACTGAGATCCAGAAAACACAGGAGATGGCTTAAAAACAATGAGGGAAAAAAAATAGAATTATGTGCCTTGCCTTCTAGTTTTTAACCTTTTTAATTTTATGTTTCCAGTCTGTACTCAGCATTGTTGAGGCTAACATTCTTCAAAAAGGAACCAACAGCTGGCAGAGCTGAGATTGCTGGAAAAGCAGCCCAATTGAAGAGATGCAGAATAGTGAGGAGAACTCCATCTTCCATACAAGCATGAGGCAAACTTATCCACTAGAGGGATGAAGGAATTGCTTCTTCAGGGTATTGGTTGGCAAATGGGAAGCATTTAATTCCCTCTCTGATCTCTGGGCAAAAAAAGCCACTTCTTACATAGCTCTGCTCTACAGAGCTGAACTACGTGCCAAACTTTAAATTTTAAGCCCTGTTTTCACATCAGTATTTCTCTCTCCTTTTGTGAGTTCTTATTCCTTGTGGGTCTCTGAGAAATCCACATTTACTCTGAAGTAAGCATTACATGAGTATATTGCCAGTGGTCAAAGTGGCAGGAATTCTTTATCTGGACTAAGCAAAGAAATGTTTTAATGAAACAGCTCTGCAGGATATGGGCTGTTGCAGGCTGCAAGTAACTGGAAGAGGAAGTCTTTCTGCTTTCGATATTGACTTCTCTCAGATACAGCGTGCTTTAATTTCCAGTGTGTATCTTTCAGTTTGATTGCTTATATTTTGGAGTCCCCGGGTAGCTGTAATTCAGCCTTTGGCCTGCCCTCTGACGTGGTGAGGACAGCAGCACACGATCAATGGCAGAGTTGCTCCTATTAATCTTGTTCAATAAGGGCCTGATTCTCCTTCTGCAAAGGGCAAGAGGACAGTTCACACCATCTTCAGAGCAGGCAGGAGAGTGTCCCAAGCACTAATGGCTTCAGCAGCAGGTGTTCCAGGGTACCCACATTAATCTTCCCCTTTACTGAGATTTAGACTCTTGCCACCCTCTACTTGGCTGAAGTCAAATATCCATGAAACCTGATCCTCCAGCATAAGGTGTGAAAGGTGTTGCCCCCTGCCATAAAGCTCTCCATTCATTTTAATTGCTAGAAAAAATAACAACCAGTTCACTTGAAAAAATGACACCTTTAAAAGTGCTTAAAATTACCTTAAGCTCTTACATTAGTGATCTTTTAATGAGACTGGAAGGAAGAAGAACAAATCTACCATGAGGAAGGTGAATTTCTTACTTTCCAGTGGCAAAGCTCTGCCATTCTTATGCTTTTTATGTTTCCAGGTATGGATGTTGGGTTTGGGTCAGAGAAATTACTCATCAGCCCGAGACTTGGGCCAGAACTTTTTGGAAGCAGAGGAGCCCTCATCTGAGAGTCCTAGTCTGCCAAGGCCACAAGTGCCTGCGCTGGGACTGGACATGAACGTGTGCCTTCATATGACTGTGTCGTAGTTAACTTTTCAACAGCAGCTGTTAAAAGATATCCAGAGGCCTGGAATGCACCAGTACTTCCTGGGAAGGTAGATTAGGCTTCAGTCCTGCAGGGATTTCCATCTGTAAGTCTTAATTTTGTGTGGTGGAAAACTCATGTAAGTCCTTCTCGGCACAGGCTTGTACAGAGGGGACTTGGTGGTTAAATGCAGTCCAGCTGGCCAGGAGCTCAACAAATATGCAATTTATGTGATGGCAATACCAAACATGACATTTATTTCATGTGGATTTTCAAACAGTTGGGGCATATATATATATGCCAAACTCAAGCACTCCAAGTGATGTGTTTAAAGTTTTTATATATTTGCATCACTTATGTTGATTAATACAGTACATGTGCATGCACATAAACATTTATGAGTGATTCTTAGACACCAAAATAGTAAATATTTATATTTTCTGTATAGATTGAAACAGAATGAGAGAAAGGCATGGGATATTTGAACTTCTACCCTTTTAATATGGTATATATTTGGGGATGTTCAGTTTTTTATGCAAGTGGTTCATCAGATAGGTGAACTGTATGAATATGAAAAGTATCATGAAAATACTTTTCATATCATGTTGCCCTTTGAAAATGAGTCTATTTTAAAATTTTTGTATGATTTATGTGTGTTGGAAAGGATCAATTTTTAATTTCAAGGTAGTGAGAGGTGTGAGTCGCCGTATAGACAGAGCAATTTGCTTATAGGTACTCATTACAACTTCCAGTATTACTCAGAACTATTGCTTTTTTAATTGTTTTGAGGACTTTGCATTATGGTACAAAAGGAGTAAAGCAACTGTATTTTTAGCTGTACTTTTCCTAGTATTTGATTATAAATGAAAGTAGAGTAGTTTGAAACAAAACAATGTATAATTAGATATTTCCCTAAAAGGGGAAGACAGTGCTGCTTTGAATTGACTGGAAATAATTCTGCTCAAATAGAAGGGATGCTTTTTCTCAATAAATACGTATAAAGGAACCACTTTCATGCCTAACATACCCACTCATATAATCTTCTAGATAAAATATCTCAATAAAATTTTTGTTTTCATATCTTTGTCCTGATTCTAACATAGGTTAGATTCTCTGCAGTGGCTTAATATTCCATGCGGAAATTCAGTTTTATTTCATGTTTCTCTAGGCCCTGCATTGCCCCAAATTGACTCCTGTCACTCACCTCTGTGGGGACAGGTCTCACCCCATCTCGATTTGCCATTGGTGTCTGTGACATCAGAAGGTAAAATAGAAGTAGAAGTTGGCTCCAGTTGATCAAGACTTTTGTAAGCAGGGAAATATTAGTCCAGGGCATGCCTTGTGAAAAAACAGCTGGGTGGAAACTATCATCCTTTGCTTCATGCATCCACCTAGAAGGTGAAGTCATGCCCCCCTAAGATGCCATGTGGAGTGCAGGAGTGCAGGACAAGGAGGACACTGAGGCTCCCAGAATCATGTCAAGGCTCCCAAGGCATCCTGGTGGGGTTGGTCTCAGCAAGCCAGGGTGTAGGAGTACAGGCATTTTTCTTTTTGTGTCAGCAGCTGTGACTGCCTTTTCATATTGCAGTCAACTCTCATGACAGGTATTGCAGAAATCGATGGTGCTGCTGGGCCTTTTCAGTTTCTGGTTTCCAGCACTGGGCCATACCAAATTCCTGGGGAAAGGTGCAGGGAAGGCTGGCAGTTGTTGATGGTTAGGATAACCTGCTTTGCAGGGACACCACTTCTTTGGTGCTATTTGGTAGCTGCAGCATTGCAGGAGGGTTGGAGCTCTTACCCAGTCCCAGAGGAGTCACAAGTTTAATCAGAGCATTTCATAAAGAGGCACGCAAAGGCTTCATATACTGCTTTGATCATGATCTGAGTACTCCCAGTTAATTAATTATCTTGTTATGACTAGTCGGGCCTAGGACTCACAAAATCGACGTTTCAAATTCCGAAAGGCATTGTAGCTTGTCTGCTCCATTTAGGGACAAGCACATTGGGAAGTCTGTACTCAGTCCCAGCTCCAAGAGAATGAGAGTTATTAAAAGTTGGTGTTTGCATTTGATTGTTTCTTCAGCTTAATGTTGCCAGGAATCACTCTTTTGGGTAGGAGTATTTATTTTACTGTTTGGTTTTCAGCCTTTTTTCTCTTGCCCTGTAGCAACACACGTCATGCTCCTAATACCTTGCAAATATACTCACTAGGTAACAGAGAAACAATGCAGGCTCTTGCCAGTTGTCAATCATATGATCAAAAAGCTCAGCACTGTCTGTCCCAGGTCAGTGATGAATTTACATCCAGCCTTGTCTGACACTTTCTTGCTCTGGATATTAAACAAGAGTATTTAAATGTGGAAAAACTGGAATCAGAGTCTTTGTCACAAACTGATGAGCGTAAGTCCTTCACAGGTTGCTGCAGAGATCAGTACTTTTTGTCTGAGCCAGGTAGAAGCAATGTCACCTTCACCCCTTTACCCTGCATGTGACTTCAGTCGATCTTGATCCACAGCCAAGATGCTGAGTGCTAACTTTATGATTCAAGCTTTGGCATGCTGAAGATGGGAACAAAAATGTAAGACTTCAGATTACACTTTGGCAGGGTCTGTAAAATTCAACACTAAACCCCTTTAAATCCTTTTGGTTAAAGCTTCATTTTTTAAAGGTTAATGGCCTTTTGAGCACCAGAATGAGTTGCTGCTGCAAATAAAGTGCATAAATTAGATCACAGTAGAGCTGTTAATATTTCTTTCATGCTCTTTGTATGCAATTTAAGATTTAGCTCTAAATGATGGGTTTACTCACATGGACAGAAGAACTTGCTCTGCTACCCTCTTTAGGAAAAATGTGAGATGCCATCTAATTGACAGCTTCTGCTTATAGGGAGCTGAGAGCTCCATTATAAGCCATTGTCCAGGAACCTTGGCTGTATTGTATTTCAAGCAGGAAGGACAGATATGAGGTAAAGAATGCTTCTTAATTTTGCTGAAGCTTTATTTCAGAGATTTGGGAACACAAATACTCAAGGGAAGGAAAGATTCCCCTTTTGGTATCAAGCAATTGTGGCAGTGTTCTAACTGTGTCCATGAGCTCATACACATGGCATTTCTGTAAGGAACCTTAGGCCAGTGTGTGCTCAGCTCAGTGTGCTGTTAACGTAATTCCTAATGCCTTCCCCTCCATCCTTTTCGCTCCTCTCTGGTCATCTCCCATATTTTGGCCCTTTCTAGTCCCATGTTCTATCAGCCAGTACTTGCTAATGCTCTTTCTTTGCAGTCCTTCCAGAAGCTTCTAGCCTCACTCTCTACAAGCCTTCCATGGTATGGGTTCGTGACTGACACTGGATGGACCCAGAGAAAGTCTTTGCATGCCTTTGATCCAGGACAGCTCCGGGCTCGGTGTGCTAGCAGCGCTGACAGATCAGCTTTTCCCTTTTCCGGTAACTGTACCACATATCTGTGTGTAAGGCATACCTCCTCTCTTTCCTCTTGCTAGACATGAATGTTTTATAGCTTTGTATAGAAATTTTTCAGCCATGAAAATAGAAACACTGATGTCAGTTCTTGATAAGTTGCTCGTATCAAATCACATCCCACTGGTAATCTGGCATAGCTCTTTCTTACAGAAGTATTATGTGAATGGATGCCCAAAATAACATTTGGTGTTATTAGGAGTATCAGGGTCTCATCTGTAATAACAATAACTACTGAAAATCCTGCAGGAATAAAACAGATGATGGTTCTTTACCAAATTTTTTTAATTGCCTGGATTTCTTTTTAATTTCCTCCTGTGACTTATTGAGATTGTTGCAACCTCATCATTAAATGTCACCAGTCATAACATAAACTTCAGAAAAAGCAATCTTCATGAATGTTTCAGGCTTTTTCTCCAGCTGCAAAAATTATATATAAGTAATTTCTCAAATGCTAAGATTAAGAGTGCATTACTTTCTTCCACAGTTTCCCTGTAAGTTTCCCTGAAAACATTTCTTCTGCTATGTAAAAGTCAGCATTTGACACTATGGTACCAGGTAAATTAGCAAGCAAGATTCAATTCAGCTGTTAGGAAAAATTTTGGGAGTGTGAGGACAGTAAAGCAAGGTATACATCCTTCAGCCCTGGAGGTCTTTGTGGTCAGGTTAGAAAAAAACCCCAGGAATGATGTGATGTTAGGTGATTTTGCCTGAGGATAGGGACTGCATGAAGCAATCTTTTGAGATTCCTTCCAGCCCTGTATTTTTTATGATTTTATGTTATAGCATTTGCTATTGCAAATAATTTATGGTAGTAATAAGAAATCTTAAGTAATAATTGCAGGATATGAGATGTCAATAAACATGGAAACCTGTAGGTACAAGAGAAAAAGTGTCAGAACTTACGAAAAGCATTAAATAAATGACCACTGTAGCTTATTTAATTAAAATTGAATTAAATCCAGCTGAAGAAAACTGAAATAAAATTCTGAGAAGAACATTAGAAGCAGTGGTGCTTCCGTTTAGGCTCCCACTGATAAATATGTGTAAATATTCATACAACGTATGTACGAGTGGACAGGGGTCTTTACTTGGACTGGGTGTGGGGGCAGAACTGTATGGACGTAGGTCCTGAGCATCACCTTGGAGATTACCTCTCAGATCAGAGGCTGGAGGAAAGAATATTTGGGTAATGTATGTTCTGTCCTCACAATATGCTAAGGCCCTGCTCTGCTTAGCCATGCGATACATGCAATGCATGCAATACATGCAATGCATGCGAGAGCAGGCTCCCTTAAGTCTGGCAGGGCTCTGACTGCTTAGGCACAGTTGGGAATCAGCTGGGGATGAAGCCTCAGTCATTTGGGAAGGCATCGCTGGGCTGAAGCTGGGAAAACGAACTGATCCTACGTGATTCTGAGAATTTAATTTCCACCATTGGTCTCCGGAAGTGACAGTGTGATCTGAATGAACGATTCTCATGCTCAGAAATTATCGAGTGAGCCTTGGCAGAGAGGGGAAATGCAGCCTACCTGTGTGGTTCATGATTCTTTCTCTTTTAAGTGTTTGCAAGTTTTTCTAGAAGGGAGAAGATCTTCATGTTTTTTGCCAGCTTGCTGTGTCTTTGACTTCACTCACAATTTCTACAACAAAATTCCCATCCAAGGAGAATTATTCTGTGCTCACCTCAGCCTCTCGCCTGAACTGCTGCTCTCAGTTTTGGCTGAGTAGCAAGTCCCGCTCTGAAACTGCTAAGCAAAGAAGGCAATGGTACGTTCACACCAGAGCAGGGAGCACGACCTTTCCTTCATCTACTATTGCACATGTTACAGCTGTGACAGCTTCTCACACTGGGTCCTGCATTAAACACAAGGCAGGGAGAACTGCCCTGCAAACACTTGCTCCAGTCAAAATACCCATTCCCATGGAGAGCCATTAAAGCCAATTTTGCACAGGATTGTCCTCAAGGAAGTAAAACTGGCACTCAAAGCAGCCCGGGTGAGCATGCCTCCAGGAAGACTCATTCTCAGATCTCTCTGCAGCTCTGCACAGTGCTCACAGAAGGGACTGCATAAATTTTGCAGTGCTAGCAGGGATGAAATTCTCTGTGCCAGACACAATTTTAGAACCTTATCCTTTGATTTTTCTTCTTTTTTTCCCCCTATCCTTAGATCGTAAAGGGCAAAGACATTGATAGGCAGCAGTTAGGCACAGAACTATGCCTAATCAGGCAGTCTCTGTGTATTAGATTTCCACACACAAATTCGTAAGCAATGATGACATTTCAAGGGGTTTTCTAGAATTTCCATAACCTTTCTCTCTGTATGTGCTGTGTATGCAAATGGACACATGAGTACATGAACTCTAACCCCACTGCTGTTCTGAAATTTTGCCTGTGGTCCCATCCATCCAGCCGTTAGAGGCATCCAGAAATCCTAGAGAAATATATAGAGCTCTTGGAGTCCATCTGTGAAAAATTATTAGAGCAAATAGGTTGTGTCAGAGAAACTGTAGGTGTATGAGAAGCTCAGTTGCTCAGGAAGACTTAATAAAATTTATTAGATCTTGATCAAATGCACATGCAATTGCCTTGCATTGCCAGGAAGGAGGGAGCAAAGCAGAGCACAGCAGAGAGGATGGGGACCTGCCAGTGGCTGCTGCCTTGCTTTGTGTGGGGCAGGAAGCTGTGCCGTGGCACACAGATAACTCTTTGCTCCGGGAGAGTGGGGAAGGGAGATCAGCCAGCCCATGGCTGAGCTGTGGCAGCAGCTGAGACCAGAACATTCCTTTTCAATTGAATTTTCCTGGCATGCAGCTTCTAATGCGTTCTCCCCTAGAACTGCGAGGAAAAATCAAAGTGGTTTAATATCTTCCAATCTGAAAAAAAGAGGACGCATTACCATGCCATTCCATTGCTTTATTGGCTTGTGGAAAGAAGGAAGAGCTTCTTTTGATCCCACACAAGAAGGACCATGTCTGTTTCTCATTCTGAATTCAAAATCTGTGCACAAGGAAAAGGAAACCAAACTTGCTGTAGCTCTGTCCAGGCAGGTCCTACAGGCTCTGTCCAGGTAGGGGCATCCACATATTGCCGGATTTTGACAAGAAATGCTTTCCAACGAGCCCATCCCATACACAGTGGAGCAGAAGAGGTCTGTTCTGATGCAGTTTTGAGTCACTTCAGTACTGCCATGGGTTTATCCCAGTAAAAAGTTTGGTGTGATTGTAATAATCCATGGGTATAATTCATTAGTAAATGAAGCACTGATTCAATCTCTTGAGACACTGAATATTGAATTTCTCTGTCTTTTAAGTTCTTCTAATTGTGCCTCTACAATGTAGCTCATCTCAGCAGCCTGTGGTCAGCATTCCAACAAAATGGAAGGAAGCGTGAAAGCATGAGTTTACATGCAAAGCATGTATGAGAGAGGACAGATAGGGGAGAGAAAAAGAAAGGGAGAAATAGAAAGAGAAAATGAGAAAAAGAGAGGGCAGGTGAAAGAAGGAAGGAGGAGAAATAAAGGAGAGGAAAAGAAAGACAGAGATAGAAATGTCAAGCAGGAGAGTCTACTGTCTTTTACTATGTCTATCCCATTTTTGTTTTCTGAGTTATGTTGATCAAAATCCATTTTGCCTCATTATGAAAAAAGAAACTGAGAAAAAGATACCCTTTAAAGAAGTATGAGGACCTTCTGTAAGGACACATTATGTGTGTAAAGTGTTTGCTTGTCACTTTATTGAATTCTTATCCAGGCATTATTTGAACAGTTTCCATAGGGCACAGGTCTTTTTTATAAAAAAAACCCACCCACTCAAATACCATATTAAAACAGGCTATCAGATTTCTTTGGCATTGTCTCATTCACAAATCCCCCTTGGCTTTAAGCTTTGTCTGCTTTATCCAAGTATAAATAGATGCTCCTCTCAGGTTTTGCTAATATTCTACCTGGAACTGAAGTCAGGCTGCCAGATCTACAGTCACCCAGTTTTCTCTCTGGCCTATTTAATGATCACAATGTTTCTGTTCTTTCACTTTGTCTCTTTTCCGACTTTTGATGTTTACAGAAGCTTAGGCTTTCTTCTGAACATGTGCAGAAGTGTCAGTGTTGCTAGAACAGTTGTATGCTACCACGTCTTCAACAATAGCCCAGGCTTCTTTTTTCCTTATTGTACCCTTGTAAGAGTTAAGAATAGACAAATTCTAAATCTCCTGTTGCTGTTATCCTCTGGCACCAGTACTGTGCTGTGCTGTCCTCCTCTACGAAGTTAGAGTTTCCATCTTTTTTTCTCCCTTTCTCTTTTCCTGGTGTAACAGGACTGGAGCATAGCTTTTGTGCAGAGCTCTGAGGAACAGCTGACAGATAAGCTGGGCTGGGACACGAGTGAGCTGGAGGTCTGAGTCGGAGGCAAACCTCCGGGCAAAAGGATCCTCCTTGCATCACCCTTGCTCCAGGAGTTACAGAGAAGAGGGGAGGTAATCTGTCACTAATCTGCTTTCTCATGCTAGCTTAGCCACTCTGCGGGGCAGGCTGTGGTGAGGGGGCAGAGCCAGCCACTGCCTGTCTCTTCCTCGCCAGCTCCAAGCTGGCCCTACTGAAAGCTGCTCTCTGAATCCATGGCCCCAACCACCCCTGTTGTGTGGAAAAGGCTTCTCTTTTCTCTGATACTCACTCTAAATTAGACGGCTAGAAAAGTATCTGGTTGTACTTTAAATAAGTGCCAAATCTGCGGTGATTATTCAAGTCTTGTCAGAGCTTCTTGGCTGGAGTTATCACAAAACCTCTCATTAAGCAGAAATCCCACGTTTTTGGCACACTATGTGCTTCTAGTTTCTAGCAGGGAAACAGCTGTCCTTCCTCCAGTGCTCTGGCCATAGCCAGCAGTGGGGAATAAAGAGATAAACACAAATTAAAGAGACCTTTAAAACAGCATGCCGGAAAGCCTGAGGCTATTGCAAAAGCTTGGACCCACTCCTGTTTTATCTGACTTTGGATACGTCCTCTCTGATTTCCAAGAGCACAGTGACTACTGTGCAAAGTAGCCCTTGCCTGCGGCTGCCCAGACAGCGGGTGTCTCCTGCCTTGCGATTCCAGGGATAGCACGAAGACTTCCCTCGTGCCATCACCTTGACATCATCAGGAACAGCAACCGCTTGTTCTCCTCGTGATATATTACTCTGAAACAACATAAATGTCAACTGGCTGCCTGCGCTTAATGCACTGGGAGAGCACAGCATTGCTCTGAGCCTCCAGCTGCATTCTGGGCCAGTTGAAATGCTGGTATCTAGAAATAATTAAACAGAGGTAGAATATTGCAACATAAGTAATAGCCAAAATTGAATCAGCTTTTTATGTCTTGTGCCACCTCCTCTTTTACACTGCTAGGAGGATTTTCCATACATTCTTACCTCTTGGTGCCAGCCAGTTTCACGTTGATTGCGCTGGTCCTGGTCATCGGCATAAACCTGTATTCATTTGTCTCAGAATTCTGTCTGAGGAAATGGTGTGTTTTGGGTGGCTTCAGACATTGGTTGGTTTTGAGGAAAATGATTTATAAAAAAAAGTGAGAGTCATACTTTTTATTATCATCAAACATCAATCACGAAGGGAACCCAGGGCTTTTCTCAAATGACGGAACTATCCTTGGCAAAAAAATGTATAAAAATTGTAAAATTAAATAGAAATCTCTGTATGCTTCAACAGATAGTTACTATTTTTCTGTAATGCCTTCAACAATTTTGTAAAAGATGAGTTCTTTTCACAGAAACATGAATTTGATACACCATAATTATCTTAGTTTGAAATCACATAAATAGTTGTTCGTGATAAATCTGGTTAATTTTAAAGGGTGAACTTAAGAAAACTGAAGTTTTAACAATTGTCTCTTTAGTAGGCATAACCGGTGTTCTAGTCTCGACAACACATCTATTCCTTTTCTTCAGTTCCTGGCTGGGGTGGTGGAAACAGATTTGTAACCATTCTCAGGACAATTCAGAAACAGCAGATTAGAGCTGAGCCACCAGATATTCAGAGATTAAGTCCGTCCTGCCATGGCTGCAGTTTTAAGAAAACTATTTCAAGGACTGATTACAGTGTAGTCACAGTAACACAAGCTCTGTACAGCCTGCAAAACCCCTCCAAATATCTATCCAACCTCTTGTATGGGTTTTGCAGCCTGTATTGTATTCCTGCCTGCCACAGCTAAATCTGCTACCACTACACAGATTAAATACAGGTGGATGTCCTTTAAAAGGCTAAGTTTACACGGCAGGACCTACAGTGCATTCATCACTAGAGCGCAATTTCTCATATTTAAGTTAGTGGACTTATTCTTGCAAACCAAGTTATTCACACACTTACGTGTTCACTTGGGGCTGATATTGTGCATGGGGCTCTTTTTAACACACGGACAGAGTCAGCCTTTTGCAGAGCTTGCATGTGCATATCTGTAAATTTGATTAATATGGAAAAGTGTGCTTACCATGCATAAAACTGGGATGTTAAGGCTTCCAGGAATAATGCTGAAGTAAGAAGTATTGCCTGTTATTGTCCTCTTAAGAAAAAAATTACGAACTAAAGGAAAAAATACTACACTCATGAAATGCTCCCATTGCACAGAAAAATAAATTCAAGTAATAGCAAAAGATTAAGTTGTAAAGATATCTGCATTACACTATGTGTTATACCGTATTTTGTGGTTCTGTTGTATTTTCTGTCTGAGTTGTTTTTCTTTTCACCCTGCAACAGGGTGTTAGCTTTTGTTTTGTGGCTATGAATTCCTGTTCAATTGCTCAAAGTCCATCCAACGAGTCTGGAGAATTGTGCCCATGATGCACCGCAAGGGACTTTGTTTTTTGTACTTTTCTTCTGACACCATGGAGGCTCTATTTACCAGAATAATTTAGCAAGCACAGTTTTATCATAATGCTTCAAAGTAACAGCAAACCTCTGACAGCTGCAGCTGTTTTCAGACCCTGTAATGAAATGGAAGATGAGTCAGACTGACACTGTGCCAAGGGATACTGCCAGTGCAATACAACCTCCGTGATACCTCCAGTGAGGAAGGCAATGTCAGTGAAGAGGAGGTGTCTGAAAAGGTTGAGCCAAAATACGCCTCACTGACAGATCTCGAGAAAGCAGCTACATCCCCCAGAAGGGAAGTTAGTAGATTTAAACCTGTTCAGCTGGGTTTGGCACTATCAGCTTCCCCAGCTGAATGAGCAGCCCGTATCTGCTGCGCAGTGCCTGTGCTTGAGGACGTGCAGGTCTGCTCGTAGCAGAATCAGCGGGCTTGAAGGGCCCCACTGACTCAGAGGTTCGTCCTCCAGTGCCTTCTTCCAGCAGCTTCACTGCATAAAATGTGAAATACTGCTTCACTGCATAATCTGTGTAATGTAAAATATTGTGTCCAAATCTGTGTGGACTGGGAAAGTGAGACGTATGAACAGCATTAAAGTGATGGGCTGCACATGCAAGGAGCAGATTCTAAGATGGAGATTTTTTTTTTTCGCTTTCATGAAAAAGAGAAGGGAAAGTTTAAAAAGCAGCTGTGATAGATTCCATCAATAACAGAACAGCATATAGGGAATTAAAACCATCAGTATCTAAAGACACAATCCAGTAATCTTTGATATAGAGAAAATATCAGAAAAGTATGAGGTTTTAGAAGAGTATTGCTCAGTTCTTGGCATTATAAGCTTTTATCAAATGGTATGAACAACCTGTTTAGAAGCTCAACAAGTGTAATCTGAGATGCACATGCAAATGTCCAAAGGGCATCCCAGATAGGGATTACTACAAATTTAGGTATTATGTTGTTATTAAGGAGGAGAGAGAGCACATTTTGATCCCCCCAGTCATCTCAGTAAGCACACTTTGCTCTTTGATATGCTCTCAGTTGCTGAGTAAGCAAAATAGTACTTGGCGTGAGCTTGCTGGCTCCTGGTAGCACCATTTACTAAATAGTGACAAAATTAAGGGCTAGTATTATTTACAGTAGACCTTTCCTCAATAAGTTCGTCAGTTTTTCCATGCAAAATGCTAAGGGCAGAAAGGTTAATTTAGTGTCTAGGGCAGGATTAGAAACCAGCTTTATAAGTATACAAGAACCCTGCACCGTGTCAGAGCCCATTTAGTCTGCAGTGTTTGCTAGCATGACATCCCCCAGACAGAGGGCTAAAATCTTGTTTAAGTCAATTTCTGGCTACCTGTGGGCAGCTGAATGTTGCTCAACATCTGGGAACACAATGGCTGATACACACTTATTTTGTAGCTTGTGTAACTGTGGATGGAACTATTTAGACTTCTGAGAAATGGGCACCTTCAGAGACAGCTGAATTTTTTTTTGACAAAACCTTTTCTTCCTGTGTAAGAATCAAGAGCTGGCCACCCTTGCCCTTCTTTCTGCAAGTGCTAGGAAATTACACCCTTATCTGGAGGGTGTAGAAGACTTTCTTTGGGGTATCATGGATTTTTGCATTGTCTTTGAATTCCCAGTGGGCCTCTTCCTACATTCCCGCCAGCACCTGCAGCAGGGAGCAGTGCTAGGTTCAGTGGGATCAGCCCTGGGGAGAAGCACACCTGTGTGCAAATGTGTGTTCTTGCACAAAACGATGTGATGAGTATGCCTGACTGGGCATGTTGGTTGTGTCATGCTGCCTTACAGTGGAGCTATTTCACTTACTCAGTCATTTGTGTCATCTTCAGAATAAATGTCCCTTTATGCTTTAACCTCATTTTGTAACCCAAGAGAGGATTAAGTTATCACCAAAATCCCTCCAGTCTTTGGTACTTTACGTTGCTTTGGATCTTTTCACTGCTTGCTCCTTCTTCATCATGCCGAATTGTGTTTCTTGTTCTCACTCTCCCAAACCCTGAAGGTGCCATAATCCAGACTGAACTCTCTTTGCTTGCATCTCTTTCATCCTACCTATCACAACATCCAAGTGTTTTCTTTCACAACTCCCTCTTTTTCTGAGACCTCTTGTAGAAACAGAATTACATATTAGTTGTAGTTCTTGAGTCTTTTTTCTTCTTGTTTAAAATTTTCTTTAAGCTCTTATTGTCTTGAAAAGACTGACTAACTCTGAATTAAGACTATGTGTACCAGTACACACAGACATCTTACAGACAGATATCTGACTATCAGGACAAAGACTGTCATCCTGAGACTTATACAGCTCCCAAACCAGGACAAAATTGACCTGTGTGGTGTGCCACAGACCTGCATGGCAACAGGGAGAAGAACACAAGATGTTAATTTTCTAATCCATTTTATAAATTGCTGGGTTCCTGAGGGTGCCATGTCTACTCTAGTTGTTGGGCTCATTATCTTTAAGTGATGAAGAAGCCAGAGGCAGACTTCTCCCAGTTAAATGATTTTCATTACCACTGGCAAATGGAAACAGAGATTTTCACCTATTTTCCTTAGTTCTCTGGGTATGAACACTACAGCAGAGACTGGATTGTTTAGGGTGACAATGATAAAGGACAGGATTAGAAATTCTGCTCTTCGTATTCACTATTAAGCAGTATAAGATCTCTCGGAATACCTGCTCATTTTCAGTACATTTTAGTGTTGAGCACTGTCCAACTGAACTGGCCAAAATATCCATAGGAATGGTTCATGAGGAAGACTCACAAGGAAGAATCATTGCAGCAAACAGTCTGGGCCTCTGGCTGGTTCCTTTTGGGCAGGGAAAGGGGTAGACTGCCACTGCTTGCCTGAGAAGTTTATACGAAAAAGCATTTTCAGCCATATAAATGATCAGTTTACAGATTATATATTTCAAGCCACAGAACTTTTTTTAAAAAAATCTAACACTTGAAAGAAAAAAGTTTGTCACGCTTGTTAAGGTGCCAGTAGACAGCACACAGTCTTCCTGCTTACGCAGTTCATGTTAAGGGAAAAAAATCCCGTGGAAGAAATCCCAGAAGGGTAATTGAGCTGGTAGTAAGAAAGCAGTGATGGCACAGTGCACAAATGCTGTTCAGCCTTGTTTGGGCTTCTCATGTGTTTGTATTGTTATGGTTCCAGTCTGCTAATACTCTAAGCCTCAGGCTCTAACTTGAGCAGGAAGGACTTATTTCTGGAAGAAGAATTTTTCCCAGAGAAGAGTGCCTGCAAAACCAACTTTTTTTTTTTTTTTTTTTTTAAATAAAGCATACAAATTAAATTGAAAATTTGCCCCGAAGAATCATTGTACCATTGAGAAAGGAATAATCAGACCCCAGACTGTAAAGCCTGTGAAAGGTGCATCGAGAAAGGCTCTCCGGATGTCTGCACTGGACCACTGACATATGGGATGGTCACTGTAAGGGGTACCACCATCAAATTCCAAAATATGAGCTACCTTATCCTAAAATTCTCTTCTGCATTGCTCTGTAAACCCCATTTAATAAGTGGTGGTGCCTCAAGGTAGGTGTCTAGTGCCACCAGGGGTGCCTGCAGTTACTAAGTCATCTGAAAGAGATGGATTTGCTACTGATAACCCCTATGCTCCACAGGGGCAATGGGAGGCCGTGATGGATACCAGAGGGCACTCTCAGATGGCTGTGTGAGATCATCCTTAAGGAACTGAACTGAGAGCTGTGACCAGAACTCCGCTGGCTCCACGGCTGGGAAAGATGAGTTCAGATGCAGAAGCTGGCACTGCACCCAGTAAAACTTAAGCACAAGAGATCTTGCCCCAAAAGCCAAAACAAGTGCCTGTTCTGAATGTCATATGTGCAGCCCAGGGCGAAAGTGGAATATAACCCCCTGAGATTTCTCTTCCAGGTTTTAAAGATCCAGGAAGCAGCATATACCTCAAAGAGCCCAGGACAAAGACCGAGAATCAGATCTCTGGGTTCCTGTCTTTGATCCAATACTTCACGTGGATCTTCAAATACCATTGCTTGTCTCTGTTTATTCCTTTATATATAAAATATTCTTTCTAGCCTATCTGAACCAGGCTGTTTAGCTTACTTTCACCAGGCTGTTTGTGAAGCTTAGTTAATGCAGCAAGTCCTTGCTAACTGATTCTAACAAGTCTTTTTTAATTTTCAGTCTTACCAATGCATGTAACTTTTTGAGTTACAACCTATCTTTAAAATTAATGCTGGATGATGTCAAAAAACTTTGAGTCAGAATCTTCTACACACAGGGTTTTCCCCAAGGAAGTCTCCTCAAAACTTATTTAAAAGACATCACTAATATGCAGTCTAGTGCTGACTCAGAGTGAACAGAGGCTACAAAGACTTGGAAAACACCAGCAGAGAGACACCCTGTGTTCATGTGAAAGCCAAAGGTGTTCAGAAATGCAGCTGGGGTTTTGCCACCACAGTCCTGTCATTCAGCCATTTAGATTAAGTGTGTCACATAAAAGATGACATCCATTTGTGCAGAAGGGGGGTATGTCGTTCCTTTCATCACAAAATGTACGTAGGAAGAAGGTAAATCGCCAGCATCTGTCAAGCTCAAGGGGAACTACAAAGTTCTGAGGGCTGGCCAGGCTCACAGAGCAATGACAAAAACTGGATAAACTTTGGCTTTTAGTGAGAAGGTGAAGGCCTCCACCAAGGTGGAGATTCGGGGCTGATTATTGCAGGTTTGCTTTGTGTCCTGCCTTTTCAGTCATGTCCCCTGCTGGTCATGCTCACTCTCCTCAGTGAATCAATAGGACCCCCCAGTGGTTCACTGAAGTTTGGAAGGAATTTGATTTTTTTCATCCAATGCAAAGGAAAAAAGATTTGGATAAATAAAGAAAGTCTCTCCATGATGTTTTTGGAATTAAGAAAGCGGTATAGAATAATTCACACGTATCTCTATTGTCTTACAGAATAGGAAGTGGATGTTTATAAACTGTGGACCTTGGACACAACGATATAATTTCCTGTTAAACTTAACACTATGTGTGTGTAGGTTGCAGCTAGGAGAGATAGTCCCACTCTCCTTCCATGTGCTCCCTTTTCCTCACGTCTAGTGATCACAGGGCTGATAGAGGGCATTGCCTCAGCAGGCTCAGCCAGCAGAAATAAAGTACCTCCTGCTCCAAAAGAGCAGGATCCACTTAGACCAGTAAGCAGAACTGACTCCTCCTGCATAGTTCCAGCACAAGGAAAGGAAAAAGGCCTCCTGCCTGAAGAAGGAGGAGGATGGAAAGGAAAGGAGAATGGGCCCATCCTGACTGCAGCAGTCCACAGCAGCAGTGGATGATGTGTATCAGGAAACTACACTGTGAATATGTCAAACAGGCTAGCCTAGTGTGTTATACTGTTATAATGATATGGCACTTATGCTAAGAACAAGTGTTTTAATAGATAAAAGATAATACCAGCCTCGGCACTTGGCACCTTCTATTCCATCTGTTCATATGCAGCAGTATCTTTCAGGCATTGCAGGTAGTAATAATACATCACTGTAGCAGCTAAGATTAGGGTTCTGCTGTGCAGACTGGTGCAGATGCACACTCCATAGGTTCTCAAAGGAAGCAGAGAAGGTGTGATGAGAGTTGTGGGCTGAAATAGTGAGGTATCAACCCCAATCTACCAAGAGAGAACTAAGGTATGTCCCAGTTAAGGAAGCTGCTTAGGATGATGTGCCTGAATTCCTTTAGACACATATTGAATGTATTTCAATTGAGTACCTGCATAGGATCATTATAACACAAGGGTGACCTGAGACGGTGGTAACTTGAATAAGAACAGCCACTTTCACATATTTCCAGGTTATCAAATAGTTAATTTCAAAGTTTGCAGCCCATTCATGCTGGGATTCTGATGTTTGTCTTTGAAAGTTAATGAACTTTGACACTTGGGTTTATATCATTCATTCTGAGTAGTTTAAATAGGTATCTACCTCAATGAAGTAGTAGAACTTGTAAGCCTAAAATATTTAAATTTCTAAAGGAGAACAATTAAAATAAATAAAATAAAGGTTTTTTATATCAATGTATTTCTATACTTTCATTTGGAGGCCTTGTGCAAGCATTTCCTATAATGGAGGGTGTGCATCTTTGGGTACAACGGGTACCTGCCGAATACTGGAACTGGAACATGTTAAATGTAACCAGTAGGGAAACAGACCCAGAAAAAAGAATTTGAGAGAATCTGCACTATTGCTGGGATAGTTATGGATTTCAGAATTTTTCAGGGCTTAATTCCTACGACAGTATTTTTGAAATTTTTCAGACTGCTAATAAGACAGATCAAATGAACTGAAAATAGTTTAAAATTAATCCACCAGCTTCAGTGGTAGATGCTGTAGTCGTATCAGAAAACAACAGAAAATTTGCAGTTCTGAGATAGAAGCCAAGATCAGAGCCCTTGTTTTTCAATGGTGAAGGGATGTTTACCTCATCCCAGTCCTCATTGGCCAGTGCTGGACACACCACCCCAGCGTGACACACCATAATCTGCTGGGTCAAACCATGAGCTCTTTGTGAGCCGCTGAGGTAATTTCAAATGCTTAATAGAGAGGTCAAGCCAGGGCCGAAGAAACCTCTGCTTGATATTCTGCATCAGGCATTCCCAATCAGACAGATTCCAGGAAATTGGAGCATGTAAACCCAGCATGGGTCTTGCTTACCTAGGCATAGCTCAGGTGAGGAGCTGCTCTCAGTTTCACCTGTGGAAGTAAGAAGAAAACCTGGGCTGCAAAGTCTCTCTCCTCTCCTGGCTGCATGGTCGTCTTTCAAATTTCCTCCTAAAAACAGAGTGAAATAAGGTCTGCCTCTCTTGAAGAGCGGTGGCAAAGTTCCCATCGCTTTTCCTTTCTTATCAACCCTCAACTTAACTTTTTCTGACTGATCCAGCCAAGCAGTCGACAAAAAGAACCTGTTTTCCTTCCTCCTTCTGCTGTCTTGCCTGCTGCCCTGACCTAGGCACCAGCTCTTGACTTTGGTGCCGAGTGCCTCAGAGTGCTGGAATTTACTGTCAGAAAGGAAACACTCTGAGTGCTACAGGACACCACGGGGCATGTGTTGCTTACACAGTAATGTCACCCTCTGGGTCATTGTAAGGCAGAAGGTAAAGCTGACAAGTGGTGTTTATCTGTCAACGACATCTTGTACATGCCTTGAAGTGTCTCCAAGCCGACTGCCTTGGGAAAAAAAATCCAGTGTAGGCTTTAAAGTTTAATCTTCCCTCATCTTGCTAGATAGAGTAAGGCCCCATTTGTGGATACTACATCAATATAGAAAGTATTTCTTAACAAAGGTCATGTCTCATTTACATGGAAGAAAAGTAGAGTGCATGACAGGGTAGGAGAGGGTTTTTTCCTGGCAAGTCTACAGTGCAAGGCTGTGATTAAATTGAGCTGGCCAGGTAAATCCAGGTGTCTTTCATCAACACTAGGAAGTTCAGCGAACATACCAGACAAAAAGGAATGCCTTCACAAATTGGATGGGGACTTAAAAGGTAACAGATATTCTAAGACACAACATTCTTCTCTTGCAAAAATAGAAGTTCTGCATTTTTTGGTTGAACACTTTTAGCTTTCCACTTGCCAGCATGGTATGAATTAAAATAATGGATTTGTTCTTTTTATTGGTAGAAAAGAAAAAATCATCAGCAGATATCAAATATCACTGATAACAATAAATAAATAACTCACCAAAATCTATAATGTCCTACCTATGGTTTCAAAGAGCCCATGTGGCAAAGGCAGAATCAGAGAGAAAATGTCATCACTATGATGCAATTCTGCTGTAGACATGGAGTGTTAAGGAAACTTTCCATTCTGACCATTCTTTTGCCTCATGGGAGGGGATTTGGGACTGGGATGGGGCTTGGACACTGTCAAACCTCATTCCAGTGACCCCCTGGATAAACGTGTTTACGTGTTCCTCCTGACGGGAGGGGAAGCTCATCCTCTGCTGCTTTTTGTCCTTAGTCCTTCATTCTTGGGCTCTGTAAATAACTGTTTCCCAAAGGGTCCAAAGCTCCAGATATTAAGGCTGACGAAAAATTATATTCTTCTACATGAGACTTCAAAACTCTGGATTCTTTATTAAGAACAAACCCAAGATGCTATTTATTTTTTAATATAAGCACATATGAGTGGACTGGGAATCCGTTCCCCTTCTCATCTACACTGGTCATTTTTGCCTGGCATTCTTACTTCAATTCATCAGCTTTTCTCAATATCAATAAAACTTGTAAATGGAAAAATTTTAAATGGAGAATCTCAAGTTGGAACGGATCCATAAGGCTCACAAAGTCCAACTCCCTGCTCCTCACAGAACTACCTAGAGCTAAATCACATGACTACCATTTGGTTAAATACTTTGGTCAAAATTTGTCTCTGAGGTCTGCTGGGAGTGTTCTGATCCTTTGGCTCGGTGACAAGATGAAGATTTTTCTCTGGCAACAAGCAGACAGGCACCTAATAGAATAGAGACTGAAGTAAGTGAGAGAGTTCAGTCCTCGAAATAGCAGCAAATATGAAGTTATTGATGCAGATCTAGCAGCTGCGACTGCAAATACAGCTCTGGATGTTTGACCAAGGGAATTTATTAAAAACAGACAGGAGAGAATGATTTAATTATCTGATGCCCTGATTAGCAGCCATTTGGAAACTGCTCAAGGAGCTGAAGAGAGTTAAAATAGGATAGTCATGCTTTGGAAAGAGACCACAGAAGATTAATTGAGGCAGGCATGGAAGGGAAAGGCTCGGAGAGTTTCGCATGTTTGGCCCCTGAGGTGGTGGAGGAAGAGAGCTTATGGTGGTACACAAAAGCCATGCTGTGCTGAAGATAAATTTTGTTCAGGAGACATTCACTTATGGGACGAGTAAAATACAAGGGCACAAGGCAATGTGTGGAGGGAGAATAGCAAGTTATGAGAAGGGACATTTCCATCCAGAGACGTGAGGCAGCCTGTGCAAATAGGGGTGCCTTAGCAATAGTGTGAGTTAATAAAAGGGTGGCTGGGGATGCCAGAGCCTTTAGTTGTACCTGCTGAGGTACAGGCGGTAGGCTGAAACAGGGTGGAGCTCAGCTCTTTCCACCTCAGAATTTCTGTGAAGGCTTGGCTCAGTCTTTTGGTAAATAGGATTGTGGCTGAGTCCAGAGGTGGTTTGCGGGCCTTTCACTTGCTCAGAAACCACGTGTTCAGCACAGAGGAGTTAACTGCTTCCTCTTCTGGTTCAGCTCCTCCACGAGATGGCTTGCGATCAAATCAGGTGTGTGGTTGCCATATACAGGGAAGCAGAACAGGATGGCAGGCAAAAATGGTTAAAAATTTAAACTTCATAAAACGAATAGAGAAATGCATTTATTAACAGAGAATGCACAGGTTGCGTGGATGGATAATTGTTAGTATGTTTAGACATCTCTGTGATCAAAGAAGCATGAGCTTAGAAATGACCACCAGGCATTTCCTTCTTTTCAGTACTTTTCTTCCTTTTTTTGGCAGTCTTAAAGAAACCTGGACAATTGTTGGCCAAAATCAACTCATCTTTTCTATGCAGTGATAAGGCAAGCTTGATGACTATCATGCACTCTGCCAATGTGGAAAAGATGTATAAGAATGGAAGTCTCAGTAGCACCAAAGTACTAATTGCTGCACCACAAGCAAGATGGGGTCACAGTTGTGGCAATATTCGTGCAGAGAGAAAAATAATCTCAAATTATTCAGTTGTCTTAGATCGGAGTATGAAATAGCTGTAAGTGCTTGAGGCATGGACTCATCCGGGAATTAGACTGAAACAAATAAAATATGGATTACTTTCTTGGGAAATAAACTGCTTTCCCTGTCACTGCTAGTGCTAAGGTACATTGAGATATCACAGTCTAAATCTACCCCAGCAGCACCTTCTATAATACCACTAAAAATTACATTACAGGAAAGTTGTAAAACAGGAATGTTTTATTGCAGTAAATGAGAACATGACATGAAATGCAATGAATTATGCAAGTATCATGTAAGGGTAGAAAAGAATGAAAGGACGAGCAAATTTTCAGGTGGCTGCTGCTCCGCAGTTTCAATTTCCTTTGTGCAGCTGAAGAGCCTTTTGCTTGCACTCACAGCTGGCCCTTACAAAACAGAGACCTGTTGAAGCACAGATCTTTCCACTGACTACAAAGGCAAATATAGTACTTCACTATTTTCTGCTCATAACCAATCTTCATCCCTTCCTGCCTAGCAGAGGTTATAGAGCCAATTTAATGTTGCTATCTATGTCTCTACCTGTAAGTAAAGCAGGGCTAGGGTGTGAGTTCAAATGTTATCCTGTGATTATAACCCTGGGGGATGGTTAGATGCTCCCTGGTACCATTTTGAGCCAGCCAGCATTCTCCCACCTACACCTAACCTCAACTCAGGCACCATTACACAATGGTTACCATCCAGTAACCATTCCCTGTATAGATTTTGACTGCAGTCTCAGAGTTTAAGGATGGAGAAGAAATTTTGCTGTGCAGATGAGAACAACACACTTTCACTTGGTCCAGCAAATTGTTTCAGTACAGATTCATTAAGTAGCGTAAAGGTAGACTATGAACAAGATTCTGTCTTCCTGAATATCCTTCTTTCTCTTGCTGTAAAGGAAGCCCTTTAAGGTTGTTAGGATAAGCACCTGCCACCAATCCTTTCTCACCGTGAGACTGCGGTGGAGGTCCTCTCTAACCTATCAGTACTGAAGTGTGACCATAGTTTAATCCTATTTGAATTAACAGGAATCTCCAGAGGCACGGTTCTCAGCACCTCTTGGCACATGATGGGTGAATGCAAAGCAAAACATCTTTGCATCTTACAAAGGGCCATTGAGGAAACACCATGCTGGAGAGCATCAGCAGCTGCTCCTCATCCCCCTCTGGTTCCAGCCATCACAGAGCTTGGTGCCTGGATGTGGGCAGAAGAAAGGGGAACAATAAAAAGCAATCTCTGCCATGTTATTAGCTCTGTTAATACACTGCTTCCCTACTGCCACCCCACTCACACAGAGGGACAAAATCCCCGGTTACCTTTCCAGGGCAGCACTCTTTGCTTTCCGAGGACAGGAATTATTTCAGTGATACCAGCAGCTTTACCTAGATAGTGATGTGAAACAAAAGAGGAAGATAGCTTTAATATTCCTTGTTTAAGTTTTTGTAGGCAGAAGTCTTGCCTATCTCTGTATTTTACAGGCACATGAATCAGTCAAATAATAAACACCACAATAAATAGAGCAGAAGAATTCGGATGATGGTCTTTAAGAAAAGGAACAAAATGCCCATCCTTCAAAGAATGTCTATAAAAAGCCTAAATAGACAGGAAAAAATAGATTGCAGAGGAAACCCTCATGCATTGGCTGTAGAATAACCCAGCACATGACCACTATTACATCTCCAACTCCTGTTCAAAGATGTAAGATAGGATTTCCATAACATTTGGGTGTATTCCTACACTGGGCAGCCTTTCTAGTAGCCTAGTTCTTATTGATATCTCATAGTGGTATGAACATGTGCTTTGATAGCATGAAACATTTGAGGACCACTTCATCCATTGTGCTAATTGCTACACTTTCGTCTCAAAATCCTAAAAGAGTGTAAGAATGTAAATTCTAGTACCCTCTGATTAACTTGATCTGCATTTCTCTTGCCTACATGTTTGTAGTTTAAGTGGGAGTCTAAGAGGAGGGCAGCCCAGTGGCTTAGTTTAATGGTTCTGTACGTGTGCTACAGATAGGATTTCCATTCCTTCTGCCTCGTTTCCTGGCTTGCAAAGGCAAGCAGTGTTGGATCTCCTGGATGGGTGGAGAAGAGAATATCTCAACTCTCAGCAGCAATCTCTCCAGTTAGCGAATAACTCATGCTGAAAGGAACATTATAGTCTCTACGAATGCCAAAATGAGAGTGGCTACAGGGAAAGGACTCAAGAAAGTTTAGCAAAGGTAAATAGAAGGGAAATATAGAGGATCTTCACTGCTGAAAACAGGAACACAATAATCCTTTTCATTAATACAGAGAAACACTCTACTTCTCACTCTGTCTTTGTGTACCACCTTCTCTCGAAGGAAGAAAATTAGGTTCACTGCAGGCATGCTCTCTGTACCTACTTGTCACTTTCATGTTGTGGGAAGAGGCATAAATGTATACAGGCATTTCCTCTAAGTTTTGCAGGCAGGAGGGGCTCTTTAATAGCATGGCAGTCACTTTTTCAGCCTCTGTCTGCGTGTGCATACGTGTCTGCATGTTACAGAGAGGGACGCAGAGAGCAAGCTGTGCGGCTGAATTTAGAAAGTTATAGATGTTCTCATCAGCCCCATGCAATGCAGCAGAGATTCCTTCCAAAAGCCAAGGGAGCAGAGGCTGCAGACAACAGATGTGAAGGGTTTCCCATAACTGTCAATTTTCAAAGTGTTTGCATTGAAAAGAGAGGAGGTGCTATTTTGATTGATATTTCAGCCGCAGTATATAAAGCAGAGGAATTCTTCTTACCCTCTGCTTGTCACACTGATCTCACACACTCTCCGCTGGACTTGGGGCTACTACTGGCTGCATCTGAAAGGCTGAAACTCTCTGGGAATAAAGAATCCTTGTAACAATGCCGGAACCCACCAAGAAAGATGGTAAGCACGACAGAACATTACCTGAGTGTTTCTTAGTTACAGGAATTACGGGTACACACACGCATCAAACACCTTTTGGACCACCTTGCAGATATCAGCCACAAATAATATTAAGAACAATAGCCATGTAACATCACTATATCATTAGAGACTCATTAGAGTCTCTTTTAAACTAAGAGACTATTTTCAGGCAGGGCTATAGCACAAACTGTTTAAGATAATAAACTATGACTTTGAATGGATATTGAGAAGCTGCTTGATTGGGCAAATACTGCATTCATTTCTGTAGTGTGATTTGTGGTTTCTCTCTTCTAAGCTATCTCATCTCTGGAAAAGAGGGAATAAGCATTTCTTATTACTTGAAAAGTCAGGACATTGATATGTTCTTCATGCAGTTTTCTAATAGTTACTGAATGGGAAGGATGTGCTTATGAAACAGTTTTAAGGTTCTGATAAAAATATATTCTGTAGATGTAATGCATAAGCAAAGAATATAGTAAGTTCTTCCGTACAGTTCAAACTGGATGATTCATTTTGCCACATTACAGAAATTGTTATTTTGGGTTTCAGAAGGATAGTTTAAGTAATTAATATTGGACTCTTCTGTGGTGCTATTAAGTTCATAGCAAAGAAACTGAGTATGCAGTCTGCTACTGAGACATGGAATTGTCTATTGGAGACTGAGGAAAAAGGTGAAAAATGTTTAGGGTCTATTATTCAATAATTTTTTAATAGCTAATATTTATTTTTCTACCATTTCGAAAATTTAAGCTAAATAAGTTTCTTCAATTTACATTATTTCTATAGTTCTTCTTGTATTTTTATTTCAAGTCTGTTTGGGTAAGATTTTTTGATAATTATTTTTTGACATTGACTATATAAAGAGCTTTTGCAAAGCCATAATATGCAGACTGTATATGCTTTTCAAATATTGGTGAAGGAAAGCTGTACATGCAGCTTCCCTAATGCATTCCCAAATGCAAAACTGAATTTAATCTTTAAGGTAATCTTATGGAAAATATAGAAGTCATTAATGAGCATTTATTTCCCATCAATTCTGAAAGATCTTATAGGCCAATGTGTGTAGCTTGAATAGGTACATTTGATTTAACACTGACTTATCAATGGCATTGGCTTTTTACAAGTTTACAAACATTTTACAAAGTTTTTTTAAAAACTATTTTCTGGTTTTGTGGAAGGCAAGAGCAGAGCAACTGTCAGGAACATCACTCATTTTCAGCACCTTCTTCGGCTGGGGACACATGAAAACTAAACTTTTTGCACGACTGAGCCTTAAGCAAGTAGTGTTGACAGACCAATGTGATCACTTTACTTACTGGCCCTCCTCAGTGCTCGAGGACAATGATAGATGAAGTATCCTTCTGAAAATAGCTACACCAAGTGCTCGTATTAATACAAGAGCCTAATCCTCCATATCAAACCTAGAGCCAAGCCCCTTCTAGGGTGTCTTATTTGTAATTCAAATTATTTACACATGTATTAAGTGTCCTTTTTATTTGATCTGTTATTTGACTGGGTATTATACACTTTAATCAGAATGCATTCTGTGGCTGTCAACTCAAAAAAAACCCAACCCTAAAATATTTGCGCACTTTCAAAAGATATGTGCTTTGAAGGAAATTAGTTTGGAGGCTCATGTTTCTTATTCTGTTTAAAATTAGACTGTTTCAAAGATGTTCTTACACTGCAATGATTACCAATGCAGCTCCATGTTTGAGTTACAGAGTAAGTTCAGCAGCTCTGAAGAATGTTATATTGTCAGTGGAACAAATGTGATTTTTGATGAGTCAAAATTCAGGACCTGAAAAATCCTGAGGCATTCTGCCTTGGGAGGGATAGAATTCACAAGCAGTAGTGAGCTCTGGAGATGTGATACAGCTGGGTTGTACCTGGTTGTACCTGGTTGTTCCTTATTGAACACAGTTCACTTGCAGCCCGGCGATCAGTGGAGTAACAGGTTTATATTATCGTACTTCAGGGATTAGCTGCTTCCTAAAGATTTTTTTGTTGATCAAGAACTTGCCTGAGCTGCTGACAGCACTTGTGTTGTAAGTATGAGCACCTTCTGTGTTAGTGGCAGGAGAATTTAGTACCAATGATATTACAATACTGCTACTCATACAAGCTCTACTCATACTAGTTCTACCAGTAAGAATTCAGAACCTCACGTGTTCATCAAATGCCTGTTCTCATGGAAATTTCCAAGGCATCGAGGGTTGAAGGAAATTAGTCAATGGAGGTGAAACTTGGACTGAGTAATTCCGGAGATTACCACGGGAAGGACTCNAATGTTATATTGTCAGTGGAACAAATGTGATTTTTGATGAGTCAAAATTCAGGACCTGAAAAATCCTGAGGCATTCTGCCTTGGGAGGGATAGAATTCACAAGCAGTAGTGAGCTCTGGAGATGTGATACAGCTGGGTTGTACCTGGTTGTACCTGGTTGTTCCTTATTGAACACAGTTCACTTGCAGCCCGGCGATCAGTGGAGTAACAGGTTTATATTATCGTACTTCAGGGATTAGCTGCTTCCTAAAGATTTTTTTGTTGATCAAGAACTTGCCTGAGCTGCTGACAGCACTTGTGTTGTAAGTATGAGCACCTTCTGTGTTAGTGGCAGGAGAATTTAGTACCAATGATATTACAATACTGCTACTCATACAAGCTCTACTCATACTAGTTCTACCAGTAAGAATTCAGAACCTCACGTGTTCATCAAATGCCTGTTCTCATGGAAATTTCCAAGGCATCGAGGGTTGAAGGAAATTAGTCAATGGAGGTGAAACTTGGACTGAGTAATTCCGGAGATTACCACGGGAAGGACTCTCTGAGAAACCTTTGGCGAGCTTGTTGGAGGACTACTGTAGAAAACAAAGGGGGAAAAAAAGAGGCTTAAGGTTTCTGCATCACATGGGCACCTAAGCAGTGTTCTTCTGACATTTCCAAAAGAAAAAACCTCCTGGAATTATCCCATACTCCTCATTTGCATAGGCCATGCAAATTAGAAACAGCACACACAAGCAAGTAGTTGAGAAATCAGAAACTGGCTAACATTTGAACGTTAAGAAAATCTCAGCTTTGTGTGTTTTTTGTCACTAAAGTCTCTGAAGTATGTAGCTTAATTTTTCAGAGGCAGTGCTGTAGCAAGCTCCCACTTTTTTGGGGGGGGGCGTGGCAAATGCTCTTTGAGCTATTTTAAGGTTATTAGATTAACAAAGTGAGAAAATTCCTGACTTGGTGAGAGAATAGCCTCACAAAGCACTCTTAACAAATAGGATCACCAAATTAAATACACCACTCAGCTTAGAGAAGGTTGCTGGAGAGCTTCAGCCTGATGGAATTTGTCACTGTAGAAACAGGCTTCCATGACTATGACTAATTATTTAAGGCCTTTATGGTACTCCTAAAAGTTAAGTCCTGTGTATAAGATCAGCTGTAGCTTCTTTAGGGTAGATGGTCATGGTGTTGTAGGACAGTTTTGTTTTAGCTGGCTCAAAATAATATGTGCAAGGTGAAATTTTCATCAATGGGTTAGCTGATCCCAGTGGATGACTGGGGTGTGACTGAGTTGCCAAAGACCTTAACCAGTTCATTTAAATTTAACAGCCTTTAGCTTTCCTGGTGACTGATAAAATAACCCTCCCTCATATAATTACTTCCTGCAATTTATTGCAATCACTCAGTCAATCTTTCCTCGCCCCCCCTTTCCTTTAACCAATACTCATAATAAGAGCTGCTCATTAATTAGGTGCCCTCTTAAGCTGTCACAGACCATGGCATTTGGATACACTTTTGTAAAAGTGCCAAGTCTCTCAAGAGCAACCTTTTCAAACTATTTGTGGGCATCATCCCACAGGGACAGGTGCAAGTCTGTTCCCAGTAGGCAGCTCTGTAAATTTGCCTTATTTATTCTCCCCAGTCTAGGAAATAACTCATGGCCATGAGTTAAGCGACCATTCCAAATTTTGAGCCAAAGCATTTATCAACTGTCTGCCAGCTTCATTTTCTAAGTATTTGCGAGCTCTGCTTGAACGATGCCGCCTGGAGCATCCACATTTTGGCAAGGAATCAAAATTAAAATCAGTGTGTCTGCTTTAGACAGAGCTTCAGTAAAATTTTATTCAATCTACAAATAGCATAGATGTAAAAGTTGTGAAGAAAACTACTTGCATATACTGTCTGTTAGATGAACAATCTGTAAAACATGAAGCAATTTGTGAAAGGAGGTAAACAGACATAAATACCAGTGCAGACTACTTTGGAGATATGGTAACACTGCTCTCCATGAAGTCACCCAGTGGAAACAGCCTTTGCTTCTATTTGCTTTTAAACAGATCTAGTTTCGTTTCATTGTGAGATGTTTTTCTATCATTATATTTGCATTATATTTACAATATTCTAAATAACACGACTGTCTGGTGTATAAAGATATCAGTCACTGTCAAACAAGTCACTTAGTCATATAAATCATATAAGTAGACATGTAGAGCAGCATTCCAGTGGGAAAATAATCTAAGCATGAAATTTGGTTAAAAGCTAATAAAGTCAGATTTCTTTTAATATCATATTTTCAAGGCTAGACAATTTTTCATAGGTAAAAAAGAAGTTGAACGGGAATTCTGCTTCACTATACAGATACTAATAATATACAGATTTGGCTTGTGTTAAAATTAAAACTGTTGATGGAAAGTTTTCCTGAAAAATTCAAGATCCCAGCATGAGAACATTTTACAACACTGTTTAGTGCTTTCCATGCAGAGGTCTGGACCTGTATAACCGTTTTATATGGCACCACACTGGGTAGTGCAGCTGCTCTCTCCTTGCTGCACAGCGATGCAAAAGAAAAGCGTAAAGACATCCATCTTCTGCCATCATCATTGCCCCTCTGCAGCACAGGCTGTAGAATGCATTCCCATTATTTTTAACTTCCTTCAATCTCAGGGCCAAACCACACTCAGAGTCAGGCCCATATGTATCATTTGCAAGCTCCGTATTCAAATCGCAGGTAAATGAGTTTTGGTGGATGATGAAAGAGTGAAACCCTAACCCCTTATCTTATTTTCCCTCTCAATTCTTTAGAAAGTTTCTCTTCATCACCTCTAGCTAATAAATTTTAAGCCCTCCTCAAACGGAAAGCAAACTTACGCCTCACTGTTGTAATCAGATCTGTGAGGGTGGGCTGCGCTCCCGTCCTGCGCCCCACGGAGCAGCTCCTCCTGCACAGATTGTGTTGCACGCTGGGAACTGAGTTGTTCTTAGATTGCCTTTGCCCTCCCATTGCTAACTTCCAAGTGTTGCTCCCACACTTCCTTCTGAGATACCAGAGTATCTCAGATTTATTCTTTGACCTTCTACCTCCATCGTTGCTAAGTTTCTGACAACTTTTTCAATCAAATTAATTTGACTGAAAATTCACCATGATTTATCTTCGGGCTTTTATGTTTTGTTTTATTGTGGTGTAAATTGAAGGCTCTACTTTTTTTTCTTATACAGTGCATTGACTTTATTTTAATACTGCTGTAGGAGGATAATGCAAGATTGATCTGGCTTACTTGCTGTTGTTCTTACTTGAGTTGAAAAGCTTGTCCACCCTGTGTGAAAAACAGTGCATCTGTGCACAAGAATAAAATATTTAATATGGTAACACTAAAGTAAAAAGCTCACTGATTTGAGAGGAAAGCAGGGAACAATCTTTCAGCAGATAAGAGAGTGCTTTGTACTTTGCACAACTGAATTTAGCAAATGCTGCCTTTGTGCCTCCCTATACTGCACCTGTTGGGAAGATAAATAAAGGCCTACCCAGTTCTTTCCCCTCATACCTCCTAAATATATCACTTTAAGAGAGCTCTAAAAAAACCCACCATGCTACAGTACTCCTCTGTTCCATGAAAAACTGAATGAGTTTTTCCGTATTAATTTCAGGGGTCTACCAACAAGGTGGTTGCATAACCAAACAATAGCAGACAGATCTGGGTGGGGGGGGGATTTCAGTTGCAAAAGCATTTGTAGCTGCCCAACACAACACCAGCCCTTGGAAAATAAGTCATGGAATATATTTCATGTTTCATCAGAGGACATCCAGAGTGTTCCTTAACAAAGCAAGTTTGAAAATAAATCACCTGGGGAAATTTCCCTTGGGATAGGGATGAATACTAGACTCATCATTCATGGGAATGTAGAGATTCCAGTAAATTAGAGGTCCTAATATAATAATTGCTCTAGAATGAAAAAGAAAAAAGAAAAAGATGGTTCCTATTCAGACTCTAATATGACTTCGCCCTGAATGTAAAAATCTGTAAAACTGAAGGACGAGTGGATGGGATTGTTAACTTCAGTTGTAATTAGAGTTTTCTCAGTCCCACTGCAAGCAGTTTTATCTCTTGAGTCTGAGGAACTGTGTGACTGAGAAACAGCCCCTTCTCATCCCACCCAGCCCACTCTCTCTGCTCTCAGTCACGAATTTCTGAAGACTTCAAACAAAGGTTTCTCTTTTTCACTGCTGTTAGAGAATCAATAGTTGAAGCTGTTTTTTCTTCATTCCATCATCGTTCACTTTATGATACCAGGAGGTTTTATTCTTTTGCTTGGAAGAGCTGCTGGTGTTTTAAGCATTAGGGACAAGAGGAATTTCCTGAGATGAATGTCCATGTTAGTTCATTGAAAATGTTGGGAACTTAGCATCTTTGTAAAGATCCTAATGGTCTTTACACTGTCACAGAAGATCTCTGGGTTAGGAACCAGATACCCAGCTGGAAGTATGTGCCAGTGAACTTGGTGTTCTCGCTCCCAGTGGAGTCAGGGTCAGCCGCTCATTAAAGTCAGAGGTGCCCAGTCTGCTGCTACTCAGCTGACCAGCCAGCAGTTGCCTAAACATAGGTGCCCTACTGCCACATAAGATGCCCTGAGATACACAGAATACCCATCTTGGGCTGGCAGCTATGACTCAGGACCTGTGGGAGGCCTGCAACGCCGTGGAACAGCAGCTAGGAAATAGACGGCCATCCTACAGGATCTGAGTGTCCTTGATCACCTATGAGTATGAAAATTGAGCCATAAGCAGCTATTTCAGAGTGAATAAAAATCTAATTCCATTGATTATAATGGCAGCTTGGACTCCCAGCTCACATCATAGACACATTCATCTGCCTCACTTTTTCTGAGCACCTTAACTGTAAGTCTGCAGGGCTACTCTATAATTTGTTCAATTGCTGTTTAAGGATTTTCTTTTTGTAAGAAGACAAGGAGAGACTCACATTCCATTATTATTTGCATGTGATACTCAGATGCTCTTCCCCAATAAACAGGGAGCACATTAAGCCCAGATTTCCTTGAGCAGAGTGGACCCTTCTGTAGTCTATAATCTGCTTCATTCTTTGATAAAAATAAAATAATACCGATGAAAAAAAGGGTTCTACTGCCATTCTTTTGTTATTTTGGAGAATCTGATGCTTTAACTTGTTTTATTTTCATAAGAAGGCATCAATATATTTTAACTCATGGCTGAGTGTTTAAATCAACTCAGAATTAAATTTTTCCTTTCCTTCAATGAGAGGGAACAGGAAGTTGCATTCCTGTTCAAATCAATAATAATTCATCTTCTTCCTTTTTATACAAGCTTACTCTCACTTCCTCCAGCAGCTTCATGCTGTTAGATGAATGACTGGTTACGTCAGTGATATTTGTACCTATGAGCAAAAAGCACTTTCAATGTTAAATAATACAGCATTTCTGAATATTCTACAACGTATTCAACAAAACACATGTAGGTTTAGGAAACTCCAAGAATTCCTGTTTCTGGAACTTACTCTCTCTAATTTGTTTGGTGTGGTCTTAGCTGCTGGAGCTCACTGAACCAGCAGGTGTTCAGCCAAGATGAAGCAGCTTAGAGAAGAGAGTGAATTAGAGTAAAAATTCAGTTCTGCGTCCAACAGGACTTGATATCCTAGGAAGCCATTCTAGCAAGCATGCTTTGGTGAATGTTTCAGTTAATCTTCACCACTTCCTGGGATGCTGTAGGTACAGAAAGTTACTCTGGAGTCAAGAGACCTGAAGATAGATTTCTGCTCAGAAACCTCTCAGACCCTAAAATACACAGCCTACACCAAAGGGGGTGGTTTCTCTCTGACTTCCCTCACCCATTACCTGTGCCTGTATTGCTATCAGCATCTCTCAGAGGAGTCAGTGGGACCTAGACTAAGGTGATACAGGATGCCTGACATCCACATGGCTTAGAACAGCCTCTTCTGAAGACCATTCACACCCACAACCCTCTCTGCTGGTTGGCCAAGTGTCTTTGTGTGTATTTTCAGTTCAAATTGACAAAATAACCTGTGGTCTCTGCTGCAGTCAGCCATGGTGGTGTTAGATATCATAATATTGAGATACTGCATGCCCTGCTCCCCCTTAGTGCTAAGTGGAGGTTATTTCAGGACATTAGACCTCCTGTAGTAATGTTGAAGGCTCATCAAACAGAAAGTCAAATATGGCAGAGCCTCAGAAAAGTTCAAAAATTTTTTTAAAATATACCGTCTTAAAAATTGCTTCATGAAATGAAGTTTGCCATGGAATTAAGTTGTTTATTTCAGGAAAGGCCATCACAAATATGATAACCTGTAAGTCGATCAGTGCATATGTTTTTTCTTCCAGAAGGCAGGAGCATGGTTGGGTAACTCATTTCAGAGTTTAGAGCCCCTCCACATTCCCAAAAGTGTACGGACTGCTTAGCAAGGAGGGAGTCCTGCTGTATCTTGCAGCAATGGAACATGATCAAGACAGTCATTGTTCTCCCTTCCCTGGAAATAAGGAAATAGTTTTTACATAATTTGCTCTCCCTGGCCCTGCTACTAATTGAAAATAGCGTGTGATCTACTTCCTAGGGCAGTTGTCCTTATATGTGATGGCTCCAGCAAGTTATTTTGATCAGGTGATTATTACAAAAAGTTCTGTTCTAATTTAATTCTCTGTAGGATCAAATGGTGGTTTTAGGAAGCATCTGAAAGCATTGTTGAGTAGTAGCATGATGCTTCCTGAGACGGATCTGTATTAAAATACACTCATCATGTCTTTGCAGGCCCAGAATAACTTCCTAATTTTGGTCATATGTGCCAAGAGTAGGTTGCAGTCATCCACAGACATAGATGAAGATTCCCTTTTCCTACAGATTTCAGCTTACAAATCTCATCTCTGTGTATTTAGACATCAATTGCAAAGAAGTTTGCTCTATATTTTGACAAGATGCAACATGATAGGCAGTGATTGAGCAAAAGCAACTCACGCCAGAGCACAATTACTTTTTCTCAAAGGGGAGTCATGCTTTGCTCAGCAGCCTGCAAATCTGTTCCAAAAGCCTATTCCAGATTTTTCCTTCTCTCAAAGCCCTGAAGTTGCGACGAAATTAAACTGAATACAAATGCAGCTAAAACTGAAAGAGACCCCATCTGAAAAGTGTATTGGCTCCATTGGTGGGAGAGGTCTTGATACTCACCTACTCCAGTGTGCTAGTGGACTAGAAAGAGCGGTAAAATGGTTGCTGAACAGCTGTTGAACTCCAGCTTTCAGGTATTTTTATGTTTATTTTCGTAACTCTCTGCCATGACATCATTCCTGTGGAAAAGAAATGCACCAATTATGGCCCCTAGAACCAGATCCAACAGTTCTAGAAGGAAGAAAAACTTCCTCTAATCAGTCTGAGCTGATTGTCTGTGCGTGTAGTATGACCTTTCACTGTTTTCTGAACTGAAATGAAACATCTCCAACCATTTGCACACCTCGATGTACGCAGTATTGCATTTCCATCCTTTTCCAACAGTTTTCTTCATTTCCAGGGCCACTAAATCATTGTTCCCACAAAAATTGCAGAAAACACTTATTCCTGGTGGTGTGGAGAATATCTGTGGCTTGAGATATCTAGGAACAACCACATGAGAAATGCCATGCAGACGGAGTAATTTATAGACTAATAGCTTCTGGGTCTCATCCCCTGATACTCATGTAGATAGAGATATACATACGCACACTGTAGCACAGTTGGTATCTTGTGTTTTTATAAGAACATAGTATCTAGGTCAAAAACCTTATTTTAGACCTTATTTTAGTGTAATTCCAATATAGACTGTGGCTGCCACTCCCCCACAGATGCAGACTTCAGTGAAGGCACAGAGGGTCAGATGCCTGATGACATTTTTTCCATGGCATTCCCTCCAGCCTTACTAATCTTTCATCTAAGCTTTCCTTAGCCCTATTTTTAAAGGGGAAATCTGACCTCTGTCCTGTGCCCCTTTTTCTTTGCCCTTGTTTTGCATTTCCATGTTTTGCAATGCAGTTTTCTCTCTTACCCGACAGCTTTCTTAGCTGGAGAGGAACCATATGCCGTGAGCTGTGACTGTAATTCACAACAGCATCTTAAATGCATTTTGCTGTCAGGCCTCGTAAGAGCTTTCTTTCATACATGTCACTTACTGATTTACTGATGCAAACCCCCACAGCTTGTCTGCAAACATCCTGCTGTGTGCAAACATTCCCTAAAGGCAGAGCTAAGTGTTTTGGTGTTTTTTAAGTGAAGGCACACAGTTCTCACAGTTATCTTCATTCACGCAGGATGAGATTGAGAGGTAGAAAACTTTAGCAGTAGTAACACAGAGGGGTGCTTGTAATTTCATATGTGAACACCCACAAAGGGACATACACGATTTTCATATAGGTCTCCTAAATTTCCTACCTACAGAAAGAGTCCTTCCTTTCCACATGTGCAAAACACTCCTAAAGGTTTCCCAGTACAATGCTGAATCCCAGGAATCTGAGCAATGATAAATATTTACATACAAACAAGCTTACAAAAAGAGAGAACTCCTTAAGCCAGTACATAGAAATCCCAATAAAGAAATAAGTTTCTGAGTTTTAGGGCAATTTCTTATTCTTTTAGTGTTTACTACCAGCAGTACTGCAACTCTGATACAAAGCTTTCCTGTATTGCCAGTTTGGGCTTTTTTTAAAAATTCTTTTCCAAACTTAATTACAAATCTACTTTGCTTAGCATGTACTGGGACATTGAAACTCACAAAAAGTAGTACTCACTGAATTTTTTAGTATGTAAGTTTGAGTTACCCTTAGCAAACTAAGAAGTGAATGCTACTACCCTCTTTTTTGTGTTAAGTGAGGTGTTTTCCACGAGTCTGATGACTGAAAATTAGCATTGGGTAGAAATTCAGAGTGAAGCAAGTAATGGATTATTAGTGATTAACTACTTGGAACAATCCCTAATCACGTAGGCGCCTGACAGCCCTGAGCCCGGGCTCCTGTTACAATCCCATTCTGTAAGACTCTGCCTCTCAAGAGGAGGCTGAAGTGCAGATGACAGGAGAGTGCTCTTATCTGAAGGAAGTCTGAGAAGACTCTTCCTTCTTAAAAAGATCACAGAGTATCAGATTATCTGTCACCCACTGTCAAATAGAGTTTAGCAAATGTCTTTCTTATTTGGTATTTGGATAGGTTTGTGACGATGTTTAGACCCAGTTGCAGCACATATTACTCTGACAAAGAGCTGATAACAAGCTGATAGATTCAGTCCTTGGCAAATCCCAACATGTGAATGTGTGGTTTTGCCCTGAACGTCAAAGAAAAGTCTGTGATCAAAAATCATGGAATGGGAACACCAGCAGGATTTAATTTTAAATCGCTGAAATGTTTTAGTCTGAATTTAAGTGAAAATGAAACCCACCAGCATGTCTCAAATGTTTCCTTGTAACTGACTGAAAGAAGACAGATTGCATGAATTCATGGCCTTATGCTGATGTCATCATTTTCCCCAAGAGTCAATCTCCCTGTGTGGAATGATTTCCCACTGTCTGCACACAATCACATGACCCTCAGGACTACTCTGAACGCACTGAACATCCCGAGACAGTCATTTGTGGAACTCACTACAATTATGCAGAGCATCAGGTCCATACTGTGATTTCCACAAAACAGTACTGCAAATTATTTTCTTAATTCAGACTGAAATATTTCAGGAGAGCTCAGCAAAACAACTGTGTTGTGTTTTGGGTTGAGCAAGGCTAAAGACATTTTTCCAAACTGGCAAATGTTTCCTGAGCTCGTCGGGAAATTATCTGGCAAGCTGAAAGGAAGCTCATTACTGGTTAAGTACCCACGTCTTGAAAGAAATGGCCTTTTAACTTTATTGCTGACTTTTAGCCTATAATTAGAAGTGCAACTGCCTTTGAAAGTATATTGTTAAATCTGAAGAATAGATTACTGTCATTCCTGAGCAGGACTTCTGTGGTTTATGAAGTTTTTTATCCGATAACCTTGTCTACTTTATTACCTTTTGAAGCTTTCAGAAAGGATGTTAACATTAGTCACTGTACTTCTATCTCTGGTATCACACTGTGGTATCTTTTGCTTTCAATTTGTCCTCGAGGATCTCTTGAGATAAACGAAAATATTCGCTTCCAGAAAAAAATTATTAATAAACTATTGCTGGGAGGGATAGGAAACTGAGAACAAAGTCTAGGTATTGCCATACCTTTTAACGTGGGACCCGACTACTCTGATGAGCGAAATTGATTTTGGTACATGCGTACCAAAGATGAATTAGGCTTGGGTTATTTAAAAGAAGAAATTGATTTTGGTACACACATATCAAAGGTGAATTAGGTTTGGACTATTTAAAAGAAGAAATTGATTTTAGTACACACATATCAAAGGTGAATTAGGTTTGGGTTATTTAAAAGAAGAATTTCTCGTGGCTGGAGTAGAAAGAAAGAAATCCGAACTACACCGGGCTCCTGCATTTCATGTTTACTCAGTGCAGTTCCTGAGCATCGGAACTAACCTGGCTCGCCGTGGCTGGGCTGTCTCACCTCCCTGCGGATACTAAAGGGCTGAGTTTCCCCCTGGGAGCCAGATCCCTGTTTTTTCCCGAAGGCAGGAATCCGATCGCCCCCTGCGGGGCAGGAGCGGAGACAACGCCATGCTCAACCCCAGGTGGAGGGGGGATGCCCTCCACAGACCTCAACGAGGCCTTTTAAATACAAAAAGGCGGAGTAAACACTCCCAGCTGGGCTGTGGTACGGGGCGAGTGGCTCTGCAGAGCTCCCACCTCCCGCCCCTCCAGGAGTCTGTGCCGTCCCTTGAAGCTAAGAAGAGCGAGGGCTTTCAGGTGTGGCACTGCAGGAGCAAACCTGCGAGGTTCACAAGTCCAGCTCCCGTGTTCCAGCACTGCTTTATTGTTGTTGTTGTTCTTGTCGTTGGTTTTACGTGTTAAAATAGGAGCCCTGCTTTGTCCTTGAGACATAAGCACCCGCCTCGTGGGCAGTATTTCCACAGCCAGGTTTCTCCTTTCTGCTTAACCGGAGCCAGAAGCGGGTAGGGCATCACGTGAGGCAGCGTTAGAGGGGCTCGGAGGGCTGAGAACAGGTAGGTGAGGAATACAGGATGTCAGCAGCGGGGAATCACTTCAGACTCGCACTAACTTGGTAGTGCAGAAACTGAGACGGTGCCATGATAGAGGAAAATTGGAGGCCCTCTATCATTTGTAGGAAGAAGCCGATTCTGTGTGCGATTTCTACAATTTTCACTATATAAATTTTAGGGGGAAAATGCATACTAAGAATTCTTTTCAGCAACATTCAGGATTGCACACACCTCGTTGTATAACAAGTTTTGCAGTGACATTTCAAAATTAAATGGTTTTATTTCTGAACATGGAAATAAAATTTAACACATCAAGATGTGGAATAAAAGACAAATCAATGTCACCATGAATAGTCTCAGGGTCTGCAAGTACAGCTGTGCTGAAAAAGCCTTCTCATGAAGGTGTAGTAATGACAAGTAAACTGAATTACCTTATCAGCTCAAGTCACATTGGTAAATAGACATAAGAAATAGACACATTTCAGAAAAATCCTTGTGTCTGATAAGTGGTTAACAGAAATAGACTTACCTACATGATTTTGCAGGACGGATAGCATCACAAAATTTTAGTCCTGGAAGTTAAAAAAAACCCAGAAGTTGAGATTCTTGGTCTGGTATGGTTTTAATGATGAAATAAATTAGAAAAATGTCATTATGAAAAACTCGGTGGAAAAAGATTTGATCAAAAATCTCAACAACATCTGGCACTCAAATTGTAGTCTACTGCTAGTCTGTGAAGTGTGAGATACCAGCATAGATACTCATTTTTTCTCTCAGCTGTAGCAGTGCTCAGGAACTAACTTTTATGGATTATTTTCTTTGATATAAAGTAAGAGAAGAAAGATATCATGGAAACAGAGTGGAATTCAATTACTCCATCCTGGTGCCTTGCGGACTGAGTAGGCTAAAAATGAGTTTAAGAATGCATGGGAACTTGATAACCAGACTATAGCCACTTAGCTTTACCTATCTGTCTTAAATGCTGCCAATGCTTGGCAGCCTTCTAGATCCCTGTTACAGCACACATGAAATTTCAGATCTGAAGAAGAAGAAACTTACAAGACTATAGACATGTAAACATACATTTTATTAAATTACTTTTGTTCAAGGTCATGGTTACCATGTTCTTTAGAGATCAATTCCTATGTGAAACCATAAGAAATGAGTGTAAGCTTACGTATGGTCAGCTTTGATTTAGCAGCATCGTTTCAGAACAGTGGAAATCACAAGGGAAAACACACTAAATAAGCAATGATTGTTTTATGCACTTCTGTAACTATGAATGGCAGTGAAGACAAAACCCAGACTCACCAGTTACACTGCAGCTCCTCGTGTGGATCTGTAAGCTATTTCTTTGGTGTCTAGTCCAAATGCCACAGAATTTGCAATTACCAGACTTTTGTTCCAGTTTTTCATTCAGTTTTTCAGCCCTCAAGTCAGGGAACATTCTTACACTCAGCATGTGATGGTTTGAATGGCTCCAGTGGCCGATAAAATCTAAAATCCATTTATAATTGCCATTATAAAGCATTTAGAGTAGTCCTGAAATGGGGCTACTCTCAGTGAGATTATACACTGGGACTAGTTGTTATCCTCGGGCTCGTTTGGGGTTTTTTTGGACTTTAATCATATGCAAAACTAAATTCTTAAGCAAACTCTTTGTTAATTTTACTTTGTGTTCAGTCCCTACATAGAGATGCATCACGGGACTGTGACACTTCTAGCTGTTGGAATATAAAATAATTTCATCTTTGGTGAACATGCTGATTTGTTCACTTTGTCACAATAAGAGGGAGTATTTAAAATGTCGTTTTCACCTTTAAGCACTGTCACAAGTCAAACCCAGCAGTTTATCGGTCCAATCCATCACTTCATACAAGTGGAAACAGAAACTAGTATGAATGTATCAGTTTGGCTCTACCACACTGCTGGCCACAATAATAGACATTTGGCCAGCCACCAGAGCACCAATAAGCCACAAGAGCTTATTTACTTCAGTCCTTTAGAACAACTTTCGCTTTCAGGACTTAGGACTAATGTCTGTTTAGAAGAGTTTCTGTAGGTATATTTTTAAAACAACATAGAAAATGTCCATGGAAATTCATAAAAAATGGTAATGGTTTCAGCTGGTATTGTAGTTCCTTGCTACTACTCAGATTGGGAATTGTCTGTGGAAGTTGCACACAAATCAGATTATTTCTCGGTGGAGAACAGGCTCATGAGGCACCAGGCAGACTGCGTGCACGAATGTGCTCAGGTTTTGCAGAATGATAAGCATTCCTGGTTTGGTTTTTTGTTGTTTTTTTTTTTTTTTTTAATAAGAATTGTATTTACTTCAGTTTAAGTCCAATTGAATGCATTTTTTTTGATTATAAATTACTTCGAACCTAGCCCTCTTCCAGCACATTTAATCTGGTGTCTGCTAACAGCACTGTTTCCCAACTAAATGTTCCTGATGTTCTGGTAATCTTTATAGTTTGTTGAGTAAATTCCTGTCTCCCAAAAGGTGAGGCTATGGCTTTTACCCACATCACTGATGCCACTGTTATCTGGGTGAAGTGATCCACAAAAATAGCCCAAACATTTTGAGCCATTTCTCTTCTTCAGAGCACCATTTTTTCTGGGAATATAAGGAATGAAAGGAATAAACTTTACTGTTTTTTTCTGATCTGGACATGAGGTCTGTGAAGCAACCATTCCACATCTTTAGTCCTTCCCTGCCCACCTATTTCAGTGGAGCATCTACCCCAGGAGAAAGCCTTGGGCCACGAGGACAGTTCTCGTGTCTTACCAGGGCCAAGTACAGGGGACAATCCTTACACACAACAACTGCACTGGGGCTGGGGTGAGCCCTGCTCTCTCCCCAAACCAGCATTTTGTCTATTTTTGCCTGACTAGCAGAGTCAGCACTTTAGGAATGCCTACGTAATAGTTATATCGGTCCGATCCCTCGAGGCTGTGTCCGCAAGATTGATCCACCTACTTAAATTTGACACAAGTTGACGGTGACGGGTCTTTGTGACAAAAAGCATTAAGTGACTGTCCTCATGTTGTTTGACATGTGAGAGTCTCTTTAATATGTTGCTCTTGCAAAGACAGATATCATACCTGTGTCCGTGGTGGTGCAGCCACAGTCCTGCTTTCTTTTCCAGGTAAATGGGGGATAAGTCCTCTGCTCGGACTGCGTGAGATCCTGAATCCCTTGGCTGTTCTTTGCTGAGTTGTAACTGATCTGTATATAACTGCAAGGATAAATTAGTGCAGGAGACTTTCCTCCTCCTTCCTGTGAATGCTCCAGCCCAATGACGATGAAATGCTATCTTTAGGCTTTCTGCAAGTCCTGATTTAATGCTAAAGGTTATTTCCTTTACTTACCTAAGGAAAAAAAAACAAAAAACCACCCACTACTCATTGTCCAAAATGACTGAAAGTTCTTAAGCCTACCCAAAATAAAGCTGGTCATGAGAACAGAGCTGCATGATGGAAAGGGTTATCCAGCCAGACCTCATTCCCAGTATGTTTGCTGACAGGTTGTAGGTCTTGAACGGTACTGCAGGTCTCCAGGATACTTTGCTTTCAGCACAGCAGTAGAGTCTCAGTAGAGAGGTCTCCAGACCTCAGTAGAGAGGTCTCCAGAGGACCTGGAGACTGTTTTAGAGCCATCATCGTGCCTCGTTACAGCTGCACTCCAGAGTGAAAAGTAATCTACGTGATGTCAGGGAGTTTCTATGTTTGGTGCTGTCAGAGAAGCCAGTGGAAGTGGGAATCCAGAGCTCTTGAGAACTGGCCACCACACACAAGCTGACATCCATACGTCAGTTCCCTGCCAAAGCTTCTTCTGGCTGCTGCAGGTCAGATGCCAGTGCAACCAGACCTAAAATGGAATTGAAATTTTAAATAAAGATAGCTTCAATTTAACATGGTTCTTAAGCATTTCCATTGCTTTAGCACATCAGTTAATCTCATGGAACTTTTTTAAGCTTAGTTATCTATAGACATAGCAAAAAAGATTTTCAGTCTTATTTTATCTGAAAAACTGAGCATAGTAAATGTGGCAAAGAGATGGAAAACTGTTGGTAATGGGTCAAGTTGCATCTCTTGCTGATTTTCAAGTGTGCATGGGTGCACATATAATTATAAATTACAAATAAAAATGTCTTGGCTCTAAGTCCTCATATCCTGTATCAGACTGGATCCTGAATGCATCTCATGACATGGCTGAGGCATGACAGCATTTCTGGAGATATTATCTAAGTGACAGTTGTGCTTTCATTTTATTTGCTAACTGCACTTAATATACTGTCTTTTCTGAGTAGCCATGTAGAGAGGACTGCTAAGTTCATTCCTATTCTTGCTGTAGAATCACATATAGCCAGTTAATTCCTGTTCTTGCTGTAGAATTACATATAGCCTGATGCATTGCCAATTTCACAACCAGTGACTAACCCAAGGTCTGTGTTTAGCGCGACACAACCCCCTGAAATGCAACATTCTCAATTTCCCAAACAAAGAACTGCAAAGAAGAGACATTTTGTTTCAGAGACTCTGAAGCAGAAGTTTAGTTATTCTGTAGAAGGTGCACTTGACTTTATGGTGTCAATTCAGTGGTAACTGGACCTTCAACAGCCTCTTTCCGCTCTAGCTCAAGAGGCATCGTTGCAACCCAGTGAACTGCACTTCTCCAAAGGGGTTGAGGATTGCACGCTGGAGACTTTCTCCACCAGCAGCCCCCCTGACAATGCCTGGACAGAGCACCATATTAGGCAACAGGCCTTGGGGAATGGCATCTGGGGACTCCAGGGAGCATGCCTCCTAGGGAAGGAGCACAACCATAAGCTGCTGGTTGAGTGTGCAGAGCCCTGTCCTGGCTGACAAGCCTGTTGCAGAGGTCAGCCAGAGAGGGCTATCATTCTTTGGGGAGGTGGAAACTACTCGGAGCTATTAATGGTTTTTTTCCTGGCTGTCCTCAGGAATGGAACTGCAAGCCAGGCATGACCATGAAAGGGGTTGCACACGGCCAAAAGATTATGTTGAAGTAACTCCCATGTCTCTGCCACCCCCAGTGCCTGGAACTCTCCCCCTTTCTTTTTTCTTCCCACATTATACCTCAGGTCTCTCCTTTCAGATCCATTCTTGCCTCAGTTTTCTCAGAAACAGCCTGAACAGCCTTGAATTATGGTTTAGGAAACAAACCACTGACTTCTTGGTCTGACTTCAGTCATCACCCCATGACAGAATAGCTGAGGTTGAAAAGGACTTTTGGAAATAGTCTAGTCCAAGCTCTCTGCTAGGAAATAAGGTCCAATAGAGTAGGTTGCCCATGAGAGTGCTCAGGTTTTGAATGTCTCCTTTTGTTGTCTGCATGCATGAGATGAAGTTTAGACCACAATAATAGTGTTTCAGGTCTGGTCTGTGCCATAGACTTTGGCTAACATCTGTGCTGGGTGAGGCAGGACTTGTAAGACGTGTGATTGCTGAGCAGCATTAGAGCTTTGGTGAAGCCAGGGAATACCTCTCAGAAGGAAAGAAAAATTCAAGGCAAGTCCCTCAAAAGTCTTATAAACCTTTCATCCGAGAGAGGAAAGTGCTGTAGCGCTTTATTTGTTGAGTTTTTAATTATAAATTTGTAACTCTTACTGGTGAGCCAGGGAGGATTTTCTAATCCAGTGTTCATAAGAATACTCCCTGTTTCTAACTATTAAATTTCACAAGGAAAATTGTACAATCAATAATTTTCTGCTATTACTTTTCCATGCAAGAAACATACTCCCATGCCACAATGATGTCTCAGCGGAATACTTTACTCTCAGAGGAAACAGTGAGAAATGTCATGGTAGCAAAGCAAATAGATTCCAAGACATACTCTTTGTGGTACAATTTTCGTGTTCTCATACGAAAAATATTCATATTTTTCTAGGCTGCAGAAAAAAACGTACTATGTCAGTAATTAGACCAGAAAAAATAAATTTCTATGAACCTAAGAAAATATATTTTATTATTTTCGCACTCTGTATGTCAGTGTTTAATATACTTCCTTCCATTCTGTGTGATGGGTGCTGTGATCAGAACACACAACACAAGCTCTTTCCTTGTAGCAAGGGATTCTCTTTGGAACCTCTACAAGGATTTGCTACTGTATCTGTGTATGTGACTGGAAGATCCTAAACCATATCAAATCCACACACTCAGCTTAAAATTACATTTGCACTAAAAATATCCCTCCCTTTTAAACACTAAATGGATTTGTTAAGAATGAGAATTATGTTTTAGCTGTATTTAGAACTGAGCGTAAAGGAATAGCCTTACCAGCATTTCTGTGCAACAGAGATTGAAATTTTGTTTCCTGAATCTGACCTGAGGTGGGGTCCCAAAGGTTGATGTCCATAACATGGCAAAGGTTAGTAAGAGCCACTTCGTGTGACAGTTCAGGTTTTCAAGCTTTTAAGTCTTTGCTTGTTGTAAGTAGCTAAATTGTAAGTCAGTGCACTAGCGCCAATAAATATTGCTGTTTTCAACCCACCTAGAGTCCTAAAGCTTTTAAACATTGAAAATAAGCTTCCTTTTCTGTTTTAAAAATGTAGTTTAGCTAGCCAATTTGGTCCTGTGTTTTTAGGTGGGAGAACATGTCCAAAAGGATAACCTTTAAATAGGATAAAAAGCCTGGCTTCTGCACCACACATCAGAAAGGGAAGTGGTTTACATTAAAAATCACGATTGAAAGAAAGAAAACCCAAACATACTGCAGGTCCTACTCAGAGCAGCTAAACTGATTTTTTTTTTTTTTTTTTACTTTCTGCTTGCACTGAACATTGAACTCTAGATCTAATGGTGTGGTGAAAATGAGACAAAGGATTCACTCTCCATGATCCCCCTAAGTTAATGGATCTGTTACACTTCACAATTAAAGTAATATCAGATATTATTTCAGTTAGTGGAAATTTTACTTAAACATAGGATATTACCTGACAGAAGCCCATTGATGTGGTAACTTGTACCTTTTTAAGCACATGTCCAAGAACTATTGACTTAAATAAATCAAATCCGAACTCGCAATTCAGCTTGGATTCCATGATATTCCAGAACGGTCCTGAATTAAAATTGCGGAAAGGTCCTGAAATGTACTGGGGCCCAATCAATATGAATACCTGCACATGAGGGAGAGACCTTATCACTCTCTAAAACTACCTGAAAGGAAGCTGTAGACCGGTAGAGGTCAGTCTCTTGTCTCAAGAAACGAGTCACAGCACAAGAGGAAATGGCCTCAAATTGTGCCAGGGGAGGTTGAGATTGGATATCAGGAAAAAATTCATTACTGGAAGGGCTGTTGAGCACTGGAACAGGCTGCCTAGAGAACTGGAGTCAGCACCCCTGGGGGAGAAAGATGTGTAGATGTGGTGCCTAGGGATGTGGTTTAGTGGTGACTTGGCAGCGCTGAGTTGTTGCCCAGAGATGATCTCAGAGATCTTTTCCAACCTAAAAGATTCTATGTTTCTATTAATATTGTCTATCTCCACACTAAACAAGTTCACTAACCTCTCTTTGCAGAACAAGAGCTTTAGATCTCTGACCTTGTCACTCTGAAGTTGTCACATGTGTGTGAAAGCAAAAATAATTCACAACTGCATTAAAATATTAAGGAACTCAAAGTCAACAAACATATACCAAATGTGTGAAAAATATTTTCTTGTATTTGAAGCTCACTATCTGTCTTCTTTCCTTATTTTTTAGAAACTGAAAATGAAAGTGCACCGCCACCTCCAGGTTAGTGTAAAAAATGCTAATTTGAGCTGTGGCACTAACAACAGTTGCAAGAGACTAGATACTGCATAGCCATAATATGGGTTGTGTTCATTGTCTCCGAAAGTAAGAGGACAGTAAAGAAAAGTTTAAAAAGCCTGCCCAAGTAAGATATTATCACTTCACTTTGCCTGAATACTGATTTTCCAGACTCAATTTTTGTTTGTGACTAGTTGTTTGCTTAATATTGTGCATGTCCTTCAGGATACAGGTATATTACGGCTGCTTAATTTCTGTGGCTAAACTATGCTGTGCTCCTTGCTGCTGGACAGCATCTAATTACCAAAATAGCCCTTTCATTTTGCCTCAAAGGTACACTGTGAGTGAAGTTGACAGAATCAAGCATGGGATTCATTTCACTTACTTTTAGTCCTTTGAAAATTATGTATCCTGTCTAAGCAGTTCAACAGTGCTCCACCTCTGAGCAGTGGAGCACATCCTGGGTCATACATGCTCATCTCATGGGCATTTCCCAGGTAACCTAAAATGTCACTAGATATCTGTGTGCAGGCAATTGCCCTGAGGAATCTGATTGTCTAGAATGGAGTGGCTGAGTTCCAGGAAGCCAAAGTTAGGTGATGTAAAACTCATTCATAAGGCTGAGGGCTTCAGGTAAAGCTGAAACTGCAAAGCACAAGAGTTCTCCTTAGTGGGAGCTGGAAAGGCAGGCAAGCCTTTGCCTTGTGCCATTGAGTAACTCGAATTATATTCTCAGATAATGGTTAATACATATGTCTACAATATGTATGTCTCATTTAACCAATTGGTGAGTTTAATTCTCTGTATGGCGACCTCAGCAGCAATTCCAAACAGAACAAATACTCTCGCTACAAGTGGTAAATCTGCTTTTACTTACAGTCATGCTAACGGGCATTTTATGGGGCTGATTCAAGATGTCTTTGTTTCAACAATCCACTCTTTGGTTAAAAAATGACAAAGGTAGTAGTACCATTTGCCACAAGGAGTTTCATGGTTAAATTTTCCATATATTATTTTTATGTGATGAACTCTTTCATATTGCATATATTTGTAAGGAAAGCTAATTGGCATTTAATTAATGATATTTTACTCAACCATAAAATTTGTACAGTTAATATTAAACTAATTAATTCCACCCTTAGGCTCTTACCTGATATACTTTGCACTTGAATTCATGTTTTTAATCAATCTTAACTTTCAAGAAGAACTGAAATGAGAAACAGCTCTTTGTACGCAGAAGGGAATAGCGTCTCTGAAGCATTACATTAAAAACATCTATTAACATATTCAAATAATTAACTTCTTCTTCGTTTCTATTTAAAAAACACAGGATTAAATGCAAAATCACTCATACAACCCCCTCCCTTTTCTCCTTTCTTCTGAAAAATGAGTAGGGTGTCATTAGGCCTTTGTGGTTAGGCACACACCAAACTGGGATATTTCTAAACTGCAAGTGTCAGTCACTTCTTGCTTCCTTCTGCCCGACTCAAGATGCTGTCATCTTGGATTATCAAGTGCTAATACATGGAGAAGGAAGTTGGTTTTAAGATTCCAAATTTTATGACTTATAAATATTTTATTGGACATAATCAGGCATCTTGAACTGCACCAGGAAATTTTTGGGAAGTCATTGTGAGAGCTCCTTCCAGATCTCAGTGTCAAGCCACAAGGGCGGAACACTTTGACTGATGAAGTTTTCAAATGGGATGTAGACATGCTACCATCTGCCAAGAATAGTTAAATCTCCTATCCCAGTTCCTACTGGGAAAATGAAGTGTTACTGTGGCAAAAGTCTCATTAAAAAGGAACAGGTTTGACCATCTGGCCAAGATAGACAACCTGACAATTGAAGACTGGGAATTTAGGGAGTCCAGACAGAAGCATCCAAGAGTCTTTCACAGTTCCAGAACGCAGATTTTCCTTTTAAGTTTCAAGTTCTATTTTCACAGTTACCATGGCTGCATGGTAATTTCTTGTTCGTTTCACGTGAACAAGAAATTAGGATAATCATGAACTGGCTCTTGCAGATGTTTCCTCTATGGAATAAAAATTATCCTAACTCCATCCTGACAATGTTATTCTATTGACCATCACCCAAACCCGTGTTCTGTCAGGCAGCTGACAGGTAAGTTTGCCACAGAAACCCATCATTCACAGGCAGTAGGATATTGACTCTTCATACCTCGAAGACAGCACAATTCATGTGATTTGACAAGATTCTAGATTACTTTGTATGCAAATTGAACAAGGTAGGAAACCAAAAGGAAGAGGAATCCTATCAAATTCTGAAATAGAGAAAGTATGGAAATTGTTTTGTTCAAAGTACAGTCCAAGTTTTCTCATACATATGAGGTCGAAAATAATTCACCTGCTCAGAGTAGAGGACAGGTAGGCAGTTCTGATTAAGAAAACTAAATACAAGTAGTCTTGGAAAGACTATGTTGATAATGATGAGGATGATGATAAAGAATTAAAGAACTCATATTAAAGAATACAGTCCGTGTACTTTCCCTTAAGGATAAACTGAGTGGCAGTATCTCATGTCTGATCCAATTTCTTTCCAATTAACAGTGATATGTAACTCATTTCAAAAGCTTTTGCAAATCAGCCCAAGAACAAGAGACTAACAATTGCTGCTTCTGAAAAACCTAGCATTTTTCTTCAACTGAGTCCAGGAACATCAATCTTTCATGACTGGTTCAAAACATAGAAATTGCATTGATAAGCACAAGTTGTAAAATGCTTTATGGGATTGCAACTGTTTATTAAATATACACATATATCAACCATTCTTTAAAGTTGTTTTTCCAATACTAGCAGAACCTGTATTTTTTAATGCTGTGTAAGTCTTTCTTTTTACTTTAAGATCCTCTCAAAACTATACTTGTACTTCCTACACAGAACAAACAGCACCAAAGGAGGGTGGAAACGAAAAGGGTAAAGGTAAGTCTGAAACCATATTTTAAAAATGGGCAATAAAGACAACCTTCCTAAATGCTGTTCTGGTGCTGGATTGTTTAAGCTTTAATTCAGAATTTTGATGCTAAATTTCAGAAGTGTGGTGTGAGGCTTCCTAAATCCTTCTTCTGCATGACTTAGCCAGCACAAGGAAACTATGATACTTACGAGTATCTTCAAAAATTCTGCAAACCAGACTGATACTTTAGCAACATTATTTTACATTGACTGTTTAATTAAGGGATCAAATTACAAGTGATTTGCATGAGCAGAAAGCCATGTTTAAACGAGCCTGGATGTTGCCCCTGACCAAGCTTGCTTAAACTCGGATACTGTGCACATCGGTAGCTTTTAAATGAAGTGGAGAAAGTCCTACTGTCATTCTAAGCTGTTTCTGTTCTACCACAGGAACTTGGTATTTTACCTTTCAGAAAGCCCCATAGATTTATCTCATCTGAAATTAAAAATCACACATTCATCTTTCTGCCGTCATTGGGAGCTCAGCAGTTGAGCTCATTACAGGTTCTGAAAAGCGTGTTTGAGGACTGTCTGCTGTGGAGAAACAGATAACTGTTCCAGTAGCAATGCATGCAAAACTCAGCTGCAGTTCTAATACATATATTTGTGCTGCTGAGGTTAGATTCTAGCTCTGTTGTCAGTTCTTCTGGTTACAAGGATGTATTTTGAGGAAACAGGGTAAAATTCCCCTACTTTTAGTAGGAGCCCTGCCAAAGAAGAAATCAAACACCCCATCTGCTTTTTCTTGAATAGAATAATCTCTTTTTTTAAACCTAATTCTAATCAAAGGCTAAACCAGACCAAGATATGCTTACAACTGACGCAGTGCTTGTTTTTCATTTGGCATGGTTATGCTTTTTCATGGCAAATCAAGAAATGGCTTGCTTGAAAATGTATTCTGGCTTTTGGTTTCTTCCAAGCAAAATCTTGTCTTTTAGACAGACTGGATGCATACTTGATACTTGCAGATTTATTTGGCAAAGGCATGCATGGCTATTTTTCTCAGCAGAGTCAAAATATAAACAGTAAGAGTGTGTGATTCAAGTACCCTTTTGAAAATTAAAATGCTGAACCAGGCTTCAGTGCATGCTATTTTGCCAGTTATCCTTGCATTGAGCAATTATTTTGACACACAGAATTTTGTGTGAGTAATCAAATCTGTCAACTTGGTAATGGAAATGCAATTCAGAAATAATTTGCATGCCTAATGATAGGAAAGAAGATGAAGGTCTTGCCTCAAGCTATTCCAACAGTTAGTTCTGCTTGCTTTAATTTGGATATGAGAGAAATGTTTGTTCCCAAATGGAACATGAATGGTGATTTCCTCACTGCTTACAAGCCTACATTTCACTGAATAAAAATGAAAGCATGGTAGGTAACTTATCCAATACTTTATTATTTTCTTATACACTGTTATGTTTCTGTTTGGAATTTAGTGAAGGACACAAGTATTTTCTAGGAGGAAAAATGTTCCTCCTAAGAGAAATCTCTCAGTTCTAGGAGGATTTCACTACCAAAAAATATTGTGTGAGATCCTACTACGGAATTTTTTTCCAGTTTCAGTCCATGGTGGCAGCTGTCGCCGCTGTAAAAATTCCAGTTTAAGTCTGAATGTTAATACGTGGACGACCTTCTGCCCTGCTCCAGTGAAACTGTCACCCCAAAGCAAAGTAGATGTCATTGCCAGACACTCAGTAGTAATACTTTTAAAAATTAATTACAGTGAAGTTGTTACTGTCAGCTCTCGTTTTATTGCAGAGTATCATCATGTAAGGGAAAATACATTTTCATAGAGTGATTCCTACAGGTTCGTGTGCCAGAAAAAAAAGTCTTTATAATAGTGAGCATAATTCACAAAATGGAAAAGGTTCCATTCTTCCAACCTGTCCAAAATCATTTACACTTGAAAATTAACAGTTCAGCAAGGAAATTATGACAGAAGCAGCTAGATGTTAGCTTTTCTAGAAGGTGTATGTAAAACACTTTCTGCAGCTTCAGAAGTAGCAGGTTTGGCTCCTTCCCTGAATGGGAAATACGTCATATCTGAATTCCACAGCAATTCTACAGCACTTTTGTGTCAGCAGTTGTGACCTCTTTGCTGACAATTTATGAGATAGAGCACACTGTAGCAACCTGAGATGGGCCCCTGCTGCAGCACAGTCCAGCTGGGACGGTGCTGGAACCAGACATCCAGGAAAGAAACCTTAGTAGTCCATGTAAATCCCATACTCCATAATTTTCACCTCATCCCTAAGACAAAATTAACGACAGAAGTTAGGAAGATGGAGTATACCTACCTGTGTGTCTGTTTTACTGTGTTCTATTTCTTTTAAGTACTTACTGTCTGTGTGAAATTACATATTTATATTCCTTTGTGTTCACTGTAAAGTTATGAAATGAAAAACGGTGTGGTAAATTCTTTTTAACTTGTGGTTATTTTGCTGTAAATTAGTAGCTCAGAGCAGTGAACATAAAATTTTCTTTCATAAAATAAACTAGTTAGAAAATATCTATAATAATGTTGTAAAAATTCAGGATATGTATGACCATCCATTTTACTTTCAGAGAAAAAAAGGGAATCAGCACAAATTCCTCCAAATTTACTACATTATCTTATATATTCATTCAATTTAAATGCTTGTGTCTTTGTTTTTAATCTTAGCATTATTTTACAGATTGAATATGTTATAATTTTGTTCCCACTTGCTGGAATAATGATCAAATTTTAATTTCAATTTGCTCATTCCTTTTTTTAGGTCCCATCCAGCCATTCAGAGAGCTACTAAAATTTCTGCATGTTTTACTGATACCTTTCCTCTAGGTTTCTTCCAACCATCTACTAAAATGCTCCTCGCATGTGTCATCCTTGTATTTTTCCAGGTTTCACTTATCCATTCATCTCCCTACTAAAACTTCCCTTGTGTAGGTATGTACATCATTTACCATCTCCAAAATGCCAAGTCCCCTTAAACACACTTTGAAAATCAGATTGGTAATTGAAGTCTATTGAATTTGAAACTCTCAGTCTTACTGTGCTCTGTAATTTCAGCATAAACAATGGAATAGGAAAATAAAATAATATACAATTAATAGGTTTTTGCCACTACTGAGAAACATTAAGTTTGTCAACAATGTGATGGTAGAATAGCAGCTTCCATTTGGTGTGGTATGTTTCAGATCAGGGGAAAGTAGGTCTAAAATTCTTGATACCAGCAGTTCATATATAAATCAGTAATTACTTTTTTTTTTTGGACAGATTTTTCTACATTTTTTGTGTCACTAGTCAGGAATTTTAATATTAAGGCTACATGAAGTGTGAATATAAAAAGACTTTCAGGTTAGCTTCTTCTGAGGTATGGATAGTTCTTTCATCCAGCAAGACTGGATGGATTCCTGATGAGGCTCGGTCTGCTCCACAGTTAGTGTTATCATTTAGAAACAAGGAAAAGAAACATCAATGCCACACATGTTAATGAGAATGTGCCAGAGACAAAGAATAAAGATTGCTATAGAGTAATGCATCTTATCAGCCTACTGTCAAATGAATCAATTGATTTCTTTTTTACCAAACTCTTGCCATGCCGCAAAATATACTCAATTAAAAGTTTACTTGCCGAAGATAAGGATGGTGAATAAACGATCATAGTTCTACTGACAGATCTGATATTTTTGCTATTTTCCTTATCTTTAAAAAGATTTTATTGCTAGCATAAACAATCATGCATCACAGAAAGTGAATTGGCTATAGCTGTTGAACCAATAGCCAGTCCATTTTGTCCTAGAAGCCTGAGATATAAGGAGTGATGGATTGATAATTACCCATTTATCAAAACAATGCTTCCAGCATTTACTGCTTTCATACTCTTTCCATTTCTAACACATTCAATTGGGCTTTCACCTTGATACTTCTGAAATGTTTGTTTGTTTCCTTTGTTTGTCTTTGATGTTAACATTTTGTTTGAAAAGTGATAGATTACCCTGGAGAAACCCCAGCAATCCCTCTGCAAAACTAATAACATCTTTTGGAGTTTTTTAGTTTTTCAAATGATTGAATGAAAGAGAAATCTGAGTGGTCCTTTCACAACTTGATTATTTATCATACATCATCACATAGGATGCATCACATCAAATGTTTTACGCTGATCTTAATTATTTTTTCCCAGCCTGATCGCTCCTCGAGCCACCATCAACCACAATGGTGACATTATTGACAAAAAGAGCTGAAAGTACACTTACAGCTTTCATGAAATATGGAGAAAGATTTGCAGTGGAAGCACATAGCCTTGCATCCATTTAGCTGCTAATACAGTGTGTTAAAACATCTGACATGACTTAATCATTACTGTGCTTTTGCTGAAAATCAACACTTTCAACACCTCCTTATGGCACTGGATGATGCAGGTCATGAGAACTCTTGCATTTTTGGGGTTTTTTTCAGTTTTTTTTCCCCTGTGAATAAGAAAAGATATTTGCAAGATAACACATTAATCCTTCATGTGTAGGCATACCTTTTACAACTCTCATCCTCCTCCCAAGAGATCTTTAAAATGAAGTTTGATGAATCATTAAAAAGGAATGAGTAAAACATTATGGCTAAGTAGATAAATTCTATTAACAGACTTTTAATTAGCCTTCAGTCGTTAAACAAACCCAAGAATTCAATATTGCCAGTGTTTATGAAAATGCAGCTGTACTTGATAGTGCTTTTGTCATAGTTACTATGTTTTTCCTTGAAAAATGTAGATAAATTATAACTTTAAGGTCAAAATCAAAGATTTTAATTTTCAGATTTAAAATGTGATTATGGAAACACAAATATAAGATATAAAAAAATCCAAACCCAAAGAAAAGTATCTTAAAAGATGGGGGTTAATATTTTTCAAAAGTTTTTCTTGTTCAGCTCTGTTCTCCATTTTGAAATGTTCTACAGATTATTTTCTGATACAATATAAAAACATGTTATCTTCACATTACTTATGTATTAAATCCTAAATATATCTAGTTTATTCTTGCCTTTTAAAGGATACCTTGGTTATTTTCTTTCTTTTATACCATTAGGCTTTTAAGACACTATTTGCTTATTTTTATCAAAGCTGATAACTGATGTTTCTAGACAACATCTGAAATTCAAAAAGATGTAGATTACTCTTGTGAAGATGGTCTTTACCTTATTCTGGTTTTCTAATAATCATGATTACAGTATTTCATTTTAATGCCAGTTTCATGGGTTTTTTCAGGATTTTGATTTATATAAATATATGCCTCAATGTATTCTATGTGATTAAACATTTTAAAATACTTGGGTAACAATTGCTTGTAGTGTTTTAATACCTGGTGCTGGTCAACTTTTAGTGTGATCGAAAGGAATATCCAGCATGATGTTCCAGCATGGGATATCCAGCAGTTCTTATTTAAAATTATTCTCCTGTTGATGTGAGAAAAAAAGAGTCGTTTATTCCTTGCATTTTAAATTAATATTATAGTATAGAAATTACAAAGTATAAATACAGGTTTTAACTTTTTCATACCTTGATATAATAATGCCGAATCTGAATGCATATGTGGTGCACATTTTAATTGCAGACGTGGTCATCAGAGAAATGACATCTTCCTCAGGTTAGATATGTGATTGACCTTCATTTCATTGTGGCTTTCTTGTTGTAATCACTTTGGATTACATCTCTAACAAACAGAATCACTCCGCAGCTCTCATATAAACTCATGATTTAATAATAGATCACAGTCCACATCTCATTTTTTTTTGTACTTGCTTGAAACATTAAGGTTTACCATTTCAGCTCTGAATGATGCAAAGCTTTCCTCATCAGTTTGAAGTTTCCATTGTGAATGCTCCTGAACATTGTGATTTATTTCCCTTTCTTTTGCAGGTTTTGCATTTTCACGTAATTGTTTTAAAGCAGATGATCGTCTGTGCTTTCAGTTTCTTCATGTGCTTTTTCATTTGTATTTCTTTTCACAGATGAAGATGACACCTCAGTTAGTACTCCACCAGCAGGTTAGGACTGTGATAGTGCTTTGAGTGTGTATGTATGTATGTATTTTTCTCTTGATTGTTAATGGAGAAAGAGTCCAAACCAGCGGACTGAACTCAAAACATACCACTTAGAAAAAAATGTTAAGTGCCCTATATTATATTAATCTCTGTTCAGAAGTACAAGACCCTTATACCAGTTAAATCTCTTTCCAGTCCTGTCTTGAGGTCTCTAGTAGATGTTCTCCTGGCGGAAGGTAAAATATTGATTAGTAGACCCAAAAGCAACTCCAGATAAATAAGTATCATAAGTTTAAATTTAATGTAAGTTTAAATACTCACAATATTGTCCCTCAGACAAATACTGGACAACATAAATTCATCTGTTACGTGGAACTATACAAATAATGGAAAAAACATCAGCCTCATGTAACCTTTCTAAAGAAAATCTTGAATGGAATTAAACTAATTTAGATTTTCTAGAGAAACCGGGGAAGATTTCTGGGTTTTTTTCTTAGCTGTTCACTTTTTTCTGGTATTCAAGTAGTTCCTCATGGGTATGGTCCTAAATATTTAGTCTAATCTTCTTGTATGAAGAATCAATGCTCTTAAAATCCCAGTGATCTGAGGTCAGTTAAGCTGTGATCTCCGAGCTGGTGTCATCTAAATTGCTCTTCCCTTTCAGATGGGATGTCTAAGCCAGCGGAAAGAAAAGATTCAGGTGAGACCTCCTGAAAAACTTGATTAAACACTCCCAAAATTGCATAATAAAAATACTGTTTAGACATTCTCTTTAAAAGATAATACTTTATTTTCATTGTTCAGACAGTAGCAAGCTACAGCTGTTGAAATGCATCAAAGTACCAGGGCAAAGAGGTTTCTAGCAGCTAAAGCAGGAGTGAGAGAAGGCTCTGCAGCACAAAGCAGGACATGTAGAGCAGTATTTGACACATACATACATACCTATCTATCTATATCTGTTTCTGTATAGATAGATACATAGCTGTTCCATTCCTCCTCAGCCTACAGGAATTCCATTCCCACATTCAGCCTCACCTGAGTCCCCCACGCAGGTCCCAGAAGACTGTAGGAGAATGGCTTCTTCTCACACCTCAAAGGACGGTGGGGAAAACTTAGCAAAATCCTCATAACCTCTTTCTTCCTACCCTGGCAGGTAATGCACATTGCACCCACTCTTGTGGTTTCAGGATTTGCAGCCTCTGGAACAAAATGAGCAGCTGGTACTTCAACCATGGTTATAGACCTGGCATAGCTGCCTATGCCAGCCCGCGTCAAACCCACCCTCCCTTCTGTTTGCTTAATAAATAGGAAAATGTTAATATCTAAAGGTGACAATAATATTTAGGTGTTCTTTTATGTGGTACCAAATTAATGACTCTGTGTAAGCTTTTTCCATTTATTAATACCCTTTTTCCATTTCATCCCGTGGTGTGTTAGGTTTGTTACTGCACGTGACCAGATCCTGTACTATCATCACTTCATCCTCTTCCCACCAATAACCTTCACTTGTTCTCATGTTTTTTCCATACATTGCCATGTTATAGCAGTATAATCTAAACATTTAGATTATAGAGAGTATATATAGATACGTATCTATATATATTTGTATTCATTTATGTCTGTGTAAATCATTTCATGTATGTGTCTATAAACGTGTGTGTATATACATGAATGTCTTTACCTGTGAGAAATATTGTACAAGCAGGCATATATATACAGAGGTGTTAGGCACACCACCCACAATTGACTGAAAGACAAAGATTTTATAGCAAAGCTATCTAGCATTTCAACACCTTTTTAGAGTTCATAATAGGCTTTAGGACAATAAAGCCAATTTTGTTGCATTTTCCCATGGTTGCCATGAGCTGTGTTGCATTGGGGGTGGTGGAAATTTTCATGAGTTGAAAAGGTTCCCACAGCAGTAATCACTACAAGTCAGAAAGACTATTCTGACCTCTAACTTTAATCAGTTTCCCCCCTGTACTGGCAATAACTCCACCAAAAATGGAGATGTGGCATTTGGACTGCAGGTTGGGATACAAGACATGTGCTTTGCCTCTCTGCAGAAAGTGAGCAGAAGACAGACAGGCATCCCCTCCCCTGCCTTGCTCTCCTTGCCCTTTCTGCTAGAAATCAGCTTTGACCATGGCTTTACCTGAGATGTAATGGCATAGCACAAAGCCAGAGCTGTCCAGATGAAGAGGAAGACCAGAAACACACAGCTGTCCTGGTACAGTGCTCTGTCCTGGGGAGACCACTCATTTGCTGCTTCTCTCAGTACGTTGTTCCTTTTCAGTTCCAAAGTCCCAGTTTCCAGAAGAGAAGCTGCTGTGTCTGAGCATATGTCACAATCATTTCCATTTGACAAACTACTTTTTCCATAGAATATCACATGAAATGCACATGGCAGGACATGGTATTGACCAATCCCCAAATTCTCTGCTTCTGTTATGGCAGAAAAGAACAAAGCTCAGAAGTCAGCTTCATCCCTGCTCTACTTTGCAGGCATAGAGGAAGAACCAGCTTGTACAATGACCTTAGTCTGGGCTGAGAGAGATCCATTGAAACTGTGCATCAAATGTGGGGATTTTTGTGCTTCTAGCTGTTTGTGTTTTCAGAACCTCCATCTCTTCTGAAAAACAAAGAGCTGACCTTTGTGCATCACCTCTGTAAAGCACTCATGGTTGAATGCTGGTGCCATTCAAGTTGCTCAGTGCCCGTCCTGGCTGTTCAGGTTCCCCCCTCTTCCTCCCTGAAAGTTTAATTTTCTGTCACCACAGAGGTAGCGTTCTTGCAGGAACTGTACACAATGTGACAGCCAAGCAATGGATGTCAGTGTGAACAAAAGTTTACATATCTTTCAGGACATCTGAAGAGAAAGGTGCTAGGGCTAGAGAGTTTAGGAAGTTCAGGTAAGTGCCCTTTGGCGGGAGTAAAACACCCTCAGATGACTGATATTTCCCCCTCTCTCTGCATCTCAGTATGGTCTCTCGGAGAAGGAGCCCCGGAAGAGTCAGAAAAACGCGATGACACCCAAAGATCCACTTTATTCGTCGAGAAACCTCAGAGTGGGACAGTGAGTGTTGGTAAGTGCTTAGGAACTGAATCAAAAGCCACTCCCAGAGACAGAGGCTGAGCTGGGAATGGTATGTGCAGATCCTGTGGCACTCAGGTTCTGCCCTCAGCTGCAAGTACCGCCTCTGGTCTCAGCTGGACATAAGCTCTGCTCTGAAAGCAAAAGGACTGTATGGAGAGAAGCAAACCCCAACTGTTTAATTCAAGACAAGCTCAAAATCTAATAATTTACTGAGCATAATGGTAAGAGGTATCATTTCTGGAGAAGAAAGCTGGTTATTGTGACACTGTTGGCTGTACTGTTGTTGATATATCAGGAAGATCTTATGCAGGGTAACAGCAATGATAAGAAGTTCAGTACAGGCTACTTAATGTATCTATTATCTCCTTGGATAAACAAAGATGTGGTCTGATGTAGGGATCTCTTTTATTCATGCCTCTTATTTTTTTCCATTTCTGAGTAGAAAAGAGGATTTGGGGAAAATTTATTTGGGAAAAAAATATAAGAAGTTATTTGTATTTCCCTCTAAATGAATATCAGGATCAAAACTCAGCAGGGGCTGAGCAGTGGTCTTCTGAAAAACGAGAACTTTTACTATTCCTAATTCATTGTTTAGACATGACTCTTTCCTCTCACTTCTCAGCTTAAAGAATTAGCGATAGAAGCGCATGAAGAGCTCCAGGCTCTCTTTTCCAGTCTGGAGTTTATCCATGCCTGGCACACCTGGAACACCTGCGCTTCTTTTGAGCAAGCAAAATCAAATATTAGGAATAATTCACCCATGAGAACATGGAGTTTTGCCCCAAATTTATCCTACTTCTCAGTGCCTCAAGCTCCACACTGACATGGACAGAAAGCTTCCAGACCCAAAAACATTAACTTCTGTACCACTGCAGTACTTTCACAGTCTGTGTGACTCCATCTGATTCTTAATGTTGTGGTAGAACGCATGGAGACTGAATGGAGCAGAAGTGAAAGAAACTCGTAGAGATATTAACTGACCAACCACGCATTCCTCAACAGCTGCATTATTCTTTTCTCTTTCTGAAAGGTGGGAATATTACATTTATAGCCAAAGTAGAAGCCAAAGACCTTCTCCGGAAGCCAAATGTTAAGTGGTTTAAAGGAAAATGGATGGACCTGGCCAGTAAAGCAGGGAAGCACCTGCAGCTGAAGGAGTCCTTCGAGCGTCACACTAAGGTATGTCTTTACTTTCCCTCCTTAGGGGGGCAAAGCTCCCTTAAAGATCAGTTTAAGACAACAGGTAGAAGCTCAAGAGCGGTGCAGTCTAACACTGGCTTACCCACACAGATTTCAGTAGTGATCTCTGACTCTGCAGAAGCAGACTTTTCTGCTTTCTCAGCACAGGACAAGTGATGGTGGGAAAAATCAAAATTTTCCACTGCCATTTCTGGGTTCCAGTTTCTTTTCAGAGCCCATTATTTGAGTTATTCCTTGTTTCTAGCGCATGTCTGAAAGACTCATGTTTTAACTCCTGCTTTGTGCAAATGCATCCTCCACATTAATGAACAACTATGCTTGATTTTTAGATTCACACATTTGAGATGCAGATTATCAAAGCTAAGGAAAACTATGCAGGGAACTATCGCTGTGAAGTATCTTATAAGGACAAATTTGATAGCTGCTCTTTTGACCTTGAAGTCACTGGTAAGGTTCCACTTGTGTCTGTAAAGATTTGTAAGGATTTATTTTTCTTTTTTACCTTCTTTTTTTTTTTTCCTTATAATTTGAAATGACACTTCATTTTGTTCAGACCCTTTAAATGAGGTAATGCTTAAAGTGAACATTTTTAGCATAGAGCTCAGAAAACTCTCTTGTGTCTGTAATTTATTGCCTAAATGAACCCTGGGATAGATACCATGTAAGACATTTACCCAAAGAATAGAAAAGCTGGCAGGTAAAACTAGTATTGAACTCAAATCAGGCTGTGGTACACAAGACCCGGGGCTGTGTGTGTGCTCAGAGGTCAGCAGGGCAGGGGCCAGCCTGGCTCCATCCATTCACTGGCTGTGGATCAGAACCATTTAATCTGATTCAGGCTGTCCCAAAGGGGTAATGCACACGAGGGGGATTCCAACTTGCCCCAAGAATCAGTGTGAGTCTGTAGCTGTAGAGGACACTGTCTCTGTCTCTTCCCTCTGATGCTGACCGTACTGAGAGAGCACAAGATGCCAGCAGGAAAGAAAGCATAGGAAGTGAGAAGACAAAAAGGCCAGAGCCTGTGAAAAAGGCAGGAAGGAGAATGGAGAGAAACATCAGAGAAACAGATCTCCTACGCAGAACTGCAGAAAGTATTTTAGAGAAATGGTGCCCTTAGCACTGAGCATCTTTGCAGGTATCAGAACTTAATGCTGAAGGGGAAGCACAAATGCTGGTCACTTAGCAGGAAACTAACAAATTTCATATTCCAAATTGCACTGATTACATAAATTACGTGAGCTTCAAATTATGTTTTTAACTCCTGTACTACCGTTATTTTGTAGAATCTTCCCAAGCTGCTCCATCCATTGACATCAGATCTGCTTTCAAAAGAAGGTAACTTCAGTGATCCTATAAAACTCCTCAGTAATGGATACTGGTAGCATGCACAGAACTTGTCAGACAATTGTATCAAGTACTTTACAAAACAGTTTTTGTAAATATAGATTAAAGAAGTGGAATTTCAGGTAATTGGCAGTGGGTAGAATGAAATAGTTACAGCACATAGATAGTACATATGATATTAAATACCCCTACTATGCAATTACAAGTGTCATTAATTGAAGGGAAGATTGAATATTTAAGGCAATTAAATGTATGTTTCTTTGGAGGTTTCTAAAAATGTATTTCCATCCTCTAAAATATTATACTGCATGTTTCCTGAAAGCTGTCAGCCACAATATGAAAGTTCCAGGTCCCAATCCTGCACTGATTAAAAGCGGAGAGAAAATTCACATTGATTTCAAGAAGACAGGATCTGGCTTTGTTATCTTACAGTAAACAGTAAATACCATCAGCAAGGAAAAACAACAAATTGTATATTACAGAGAATGTAAGAGAAAGCATTGTGTCTTAAGGTTTGTTACCTTTCTGATAAAGTAGCAATTCTAATCAGTATAGGTGTCATCTTTTTGTGATGAAATACCTAAAAAATATATAGAATGAAAATATTTTACAAACAGATAATGAATGCAGTTTGTTAATCTAGAAGTAAAGCTGCGATTCAGAGATAACTGCATTTATTTAGAGAGCTTTAATTTACAGAGAAAATCAAAAGATATTACATTCAAGGTGCATTTCCTTCTTTAGCACATTTTAAAAAATGCAATAACTACTCTGCCCAAGAAGATGAAGATATCTCAGTATTTTCTGGTTTTCTAAGTAATATCTTGCATGTAAAATCTCACTTAAAACATTGGCGTAATTTCAGCTAAGATGTGCCCTATTTTGCCCTTTTTAAAAATAATAAGGGCATTTCTTTCGTCCGTATGAGCTTTATGATAAGGTAATTCTGCTAAAGATCACATTATAGAAAGAAAGCTACCTTCATAGGACTGTGATTTTATCTGTAAAAATGGACAATGTACTGTTTTATTCTTCCTTATAACTGTTTTCTCCCTTCATTTACAGCAATGTTAAATCTTTGAGGTTAAGTACTTTTCAATCAGTATTTGACAGAGCTATGCATTGTTAAAAGCACCACCCAGCAATGCAAATCTTTGTTTTGTATTCGTAGCAAGAGATCAGCACAAGCCCTTTGTTTTTATACACATCCGCTACGGAAATGAAAAACAAAGCTGGTTGTGTTGAGTAGCTCACATTTGTTTGTGTTACTGAAACCTAACACAAACCGTGGCAAATTTATGTACGCAGTTACAAAAATTTGCCATCGGAGTATGAGAAGAAGCAATACAAACCTTTGTGTTATTTTTCACAAGTGCCTACAGAAACATAATCCGTGTGAAAAAGCATACAAGTTTGTGTTGATTTTATACAATTATCTGTGTGTCTGGACAGTGTTGAGTGTATGAGAAGTGTAGAGTGTTTGCAACGTGTGTTGTCTCAGTCTTCCTGTATTAAACAAAGATTTGATCTTTTTCTGTCAATAACAGCGGTGAAGGACAAGAGGATGCAGGAGAACTTGACTTTAGTGGTCTCCTGAAACGTAGGTGAGAACCAAGTGATGCAGTGAGCAGGTGTGGATTGCAAACTGTTAGGGTCACACTCAGAAACAGTCAGGTGTAGCATTAATAACTTCTTAAGAATTTTCTGACCTTTCAATGATTTTAATGTTTCTAACTATTATTATTCTCATTGTATAATATACAAATGTTCAGTTAATTTTACCTGTAAGTGTGCAGAAAAGAAACCTCAGATTTGAGTGCGCTGTGAAAAAAAAGTGAGCCCCGGCCTAAAGAGGCCCTTAACATTTAGTTCACTTGCTTTTTCTTTTGTGTTTGCATGGAAGGCAGAAGGGGCAAATTTCCTACACAGGGATGAGCAGTTCAGAAAATTGAGTCTGGTGCAAAAGTAAAAAAACATCCTGATATGAAAAAATCATATATCATGTTTTCAAGTCATAGATATTGGCATAATTCTTTGTAGCCTTTTTTTTTTTTTATATGTGCACACAAATGCTCGATCATGTTTTATTTGACGCAAATGTTTTGATGGAGAAAAACTTGGGTGCATGTTTCTCTGGTTTGCCTTGAAAATCTGGTGCTATGATAGTTAAGTCTCTAGTTATTTCTGATCTTAAACCCAGTTTAGTCTCTTACCAGATTAAGACAAGATAGTTAATTCATCATCTTTTAAAAGCAAGCGGACAAATTCTATATGCCATGGAAATCAATGGCAACTGATCACAGAGAACTGGAAAAGGAACCACATCCTTTATCTCATCTACCACTTACTCTGAAAGTTTTAAATCTGGAGTATTAATTACATTAAAAGGTCACAATGGCCTCATTGGCTGTGAGGGTGAGGATAGCATTTAAGCAACTAAAGCACACAGGAAAAGCTGAAGCTGAAAGTAGACAAAGAATTATCTGAACCCATTCCAATCCACCAGGTCTTTGGTTTTTCGATCTTCTCATCCCTAATCAGGATCTTCAGTTTGTCTTTTTATCCTACTAATACAATATGCTGTGCCAGTTCTCATGACCACCTGCATGGTGTTTCAGTAGCCACATGAGAGTTGCATGTAAGAGGTCTCGGTGTTTTTGTGGAAAGATAAATGTGGTTTGAGAGACATTATCACTTTACTAACAATTAACTCTTAAGATTTGTAAGATAAATACTGTACAGCCATATAAACATGGTATACCTATTGTGTGCTTAATGGATAAAGCAAATATTTAGTTTTTAGACACCATTATTTGACTTTGGTCAAATTGGTTCACCTTGCTTCAGGCCTTGAAATGCAACCTCATATTTCTGAGCTTAATTGAATAAAATTGTTAATTAAGCCACAGTGTGGATATTAATATCCATGTGTTTGGATATTAACATCCATTATTGTGAAGACAAATCCATGGTTTCATTTCAATTTTTACAACAGGCAATGTTGGAGGTGCATTCTTTCTCCTTTTTTTGTGGTTGTATGACCAAGGAAAGACCTAGAACTTTTCACTTTTGGTTCATACTACTTGAAACGTGTTTTATTTTAAAAAAAACCCCTAAATGCATAGAATCAATATACTGTCTATTTTCTAGTTTTCTGCTGGTTGGCAGGCAGATGTATCAAGTCTTATCCTAGTAAGGCACTCCATGACTGGATAAGCTTTGTCAATGCAATGGATCAGTAGCAGCATGAAATTCCAAGAGGCACAATATCTAAAAACCACTCAAATATTTAGGTCTTTGGTTTGTTTGTTTGTTTATTTTTTAAACTACATATTGCAACAAAATGCACATTTTTAGGGAAGAGATCTGAAAGTGATTTTGCAGCGAGGTCAGGCTGCTTAGGAAATACCATGCTCTGTTTGGCCTCTGGCCTCAGTTCAAACTGCTGAGGTCTCAGAACAAAATTGGCTTGCTCTAAGCATCAAAACTCGTTCTCCAGTTATGCAAGAGGAAAACGAGCCTGAAATTGACTCTTTCAGTCTGGTTGAAAATCAGGATCCTGGTTCTCTACCTCTGCCTGATTTAAAGCGGAGCTTTATTTCGATTCCCACGGAGTGCACACCTCCTTGACACGGGCAGACTCTGCCTGGTGAGCAGCCAGTCCTGGAAGAGGACAGTGCTGCCCCAGGGGGAATCTCAGCTTCTACAAGTGTTTGCAAGCTGATCTCAACCTGCCTCCATGCAGAAGGAATCTCACTGAAATGGCAGCATTCACTCTACAGTCACCCTCCGGAAAGCATGAGCACGGATAAAAGGAACAAAATATAAAATTACATACCTGAGATTGTCTAACTTACATTGCTGTCTCATAATTATCATATTTGAAAGACTACTCAGGGAGAATATCTCTTCCTTTTTAAAATAAGAGACATATTATGAAAATTAATAAACCTCATGGACTAAACAGCAAAGTGGTTTCCATGGCTTCTCATCCAACCGTGCAGAGATTCTCAGGGAACTTTAGGGCTATTTCTGTATATGGCAAAGAAAATCCTCTGTTAGACTGCATAAACCTCAGCTCTAACAGTGTCTCACTGCAAAGTTTGGTATTTTTGTTATTTCTCAAAATTTTATTTTCTTGCTCTTTTCCCAAAAGTATTGATTTTGTTAGACAAGCTAGAAGAAATGGGAATGATCCTGGTCTGATATGAATGATTTACAGGAAGAAAAATCTAGATTTCCTCTTCAATTCCAGTATTGTTCTAGCAGTTCACTTTTTTGAGTGGAATTGTCCATCTAAAAAATTATAATTTTGTTTAGGGTGCTTCCATTGTTCTATCATTGCTGCCATTGTGAAAATAATTATACTTCTCTTTATTGGTTGTCTTAGCCTGGAGTTGCAGTTAGTAAATACAGCATTGAAACTTCTCTGTAAAGGTGATTCCCCACACAGGCCTCTGAAAACATTTCCTGCTCTTAAGACCGAGATACACATGGAAGAGAACAGATCCATCCTCCAAGTCCAAGCTGCTGTGGAAATCTCCAGTTCCTATTGATATGACAACTTTAAGCAATGCTGAGAAGCACTGGTGTAACTATAAACAGACACAGATTCCCCTGTGTTTCAATGTCCTATCGTTGGTCACCCCCAGTAGCAGTTACAGGGACTCAGGGTTTGAAAACACTTTTATTTAATTTTGAAATGTACAGATTAAACTCAGTGGTGCCATCATAAATCGTGATTGATTCCACTCAGGTTACAGCAGATAAAACTGATTTAAGTGGGATTAGCCTGTATGCTGTTACATTTTCAAACTGTATTTTTTTGAAGCAATATAAAAATTCTCATAACTGATTGTATCAGGAAAGGCCAAATTAAAACTTGCATACAAATTCTGCCTTGAAGAAGTGTGAAGTAAGGCATGAAGGTCATTCTGAGCTGTTCCACTCATACTGAGTAAAATTTAAAAAAAAATATGATGGCAGACTTCAAATTTTGGTCAAAACATTTCTAGCCTGACCATAGATTCAGCTTCACCTGTTTTTTATGGTATGATAAGGCCTCACTAACACTTCTCCCATAATTTTATTTTGCTAATGTCAGGGAGGTTAAACAACAAGAGGAAGAGCCTGAGGTGGACGTGTGGGAGCTCCTGAAGAACGCAAATCCCAGCGAGTACGAGAAGATTGCTTTCCAGTACGGCATCACTGACCTGAGAGGGATGTTAAAGCGGCTGAAGCGGATGCGCAGGGAAGTGAAGAAGAGTGCAGGTATGGATGTGGCAGAATATTCCCATGCTCATCTGTCACACGCAACCGTTCACCTTAAAAACCCACATATACTTCACTTCCACACAAGGGAACTTTCTCACTCCAACTCAAGCCTCATTCCTGCAAGGAGTTAATCAGAAGGCAGCTTTGATCCGTGGTGGAAGTGTAAACACCTTATCCAACTCAGTACTTACCTAAAGCATCCCTCCCTCTCAGACAAACACTGTTTCCATCTGGAACAATGTCCCCCAGGTGTGTGGAAAGCTGTTACCTGATCAAACAACGCCTGTGCTATCAATATCTTCTGCTCTAAATAGAGGTCACTCCCAACACGTGCAGTGTTTGCTCTTCACAATTTTGTTTTGCACTTAATCTCCACGGCTCAGAAATCCCAGCTGTACTACAGGCCCTCCACTCTGCACTGGCTGAGGACATTGAAGCTTGACCTTCCCCATCTACCCTACTGAATAGTATGAGAGGTGTAATTACATACAGAAATATAAATATGTGTCTCTGTGTATATAAATATATATGTGTGTGTGTATATAAAATATATGAAAGTGCCACAAAATATATTTGCACACACATATAAATACAACATTCTGTGCATTATACTATTGTGGCATCTGCTTGTCCCTGGACAGCATTTCAGAACTGGATGCAATATATGCACATTTGCTGTGTCACTGGTTTCCTGGAGGCATCCCTTTTATGTAGGTGAAGTCCTCCACAAATCCAGCTGTAATCCAGCTGCTTGATATACCCTCTCTCCTTGCCCATTACCTCATATCATAACATATATTATGTTACTACACATTAATTTTTATTTGTGTATTTCATTTGTGTATATTGTGTACCTACTCAGTCCTATTTGGAATACAGGCACACTGTAAAGTCTTGAAGACATACCAGCTTGAACTTGGCTAGGACAACCAGTTCCGCACAGCTTTGTGCTTATTCTAATGTTTCCAGATGATTCCATGCAGACTAGTGTGAGAATATCTTGTGATGCATAACTTTGTGTGCATGTATTCTGACCGCTTTGACAAGATTTATGCAATCTCATTTCAGCATTCATATTCTTGTTTTCTGATCTCATGTTCAAATAACACTCGACTTCCTCAACAGCTTTTGCCAAAGGCCTCGATCCTGCATACCAGGTGGACAAAGGAGGTAAAGTAAGATTCATGGTGGAGCTAGCAGATCCAACAGTGGAACTCAAGTGGTATAAAAATGGCCAAGAAATACGACCAAGTGCAAAGTAAGTGATCTCACCTATGTAACCAATAAAATGGGTGCACATGTATTCCCTTGACAAGTGTGTTGCATAGATCTCTCTCTTTGCTCGGGTTGCACCAATTTTATTTCTGAATTTCATTAGATGTGAAGAGCATGCAAATGATGCTATATTGCTCAGGACCCAGAAAAGTCCACTGTAGGCTAAATGTAATATAGATTGTCTCCTTTGTCTCAAGACAAAAGTATTAGAGATCCTCAAAAAAAGGTGGCATGATTTCCTACTCAGCAGTTTTTAAAAGATCAGAAAACACTCTGAGTAAATAAATCACTTGTCCTTGGTCCTGTGTCTGGAGGTGGACACAGTCTTTCTACAGTAACTGTGTGCTAAGGGCAGAGATGTTTGACATCACACACTTACCCAACTGGCTCATAAACCACCCAAGAAAAGGGGTGTGAGGTTTGTCTCATCTTCCACTGCTCAGTTAACTTTAAGACACTGAAGTCAACAACCTGCACCACCAGTCATGGGCAACAGGTCTAGTGTACACAAGCTTCTTCATCTGTACCACCTGCATATTGGTTTCTCCTCTGGCTTTTCCTAGAAGTGGTCTTTCAGGTGCAGATATCTGAGTACATGTTGAGCAATGCCTGGAAGTTGAACCCAGGTCCTTTTTGTGGCCACAACCAGCTCTGACAACCCGGTGCAGAAAACCCCATTCCACAGTCAGACGCAGCTGGGAAGGATGTACATAACAATGTAATGCTCCTCAAATGTTTCTCAGCAGTACAAAATCCTAGCCTTTTTTTCCTCTGACAGAGTGAAAAAAAAAAAGTAATTAACAAAAGCCCCCTTTCAGAAACAAGGCAGATTTATCCTGTTGCTGCAGAAATCAATGAAAGATTTTGGTTAATATCCATGATTGACAAAAAAATGGATAACAGAGTATCTTTTCTTTAGCCCCTATATCTGGCATGAGCAGTTCAGAGTTGTTTTGCAGGCAGCTCTATGGGTTCCCCTCCAGCAGGAGGGGCTGGATTAGGTGCTCCAGTGCCTTTCTACCAGACTGCTGAAGCAGCTGTCAGATGCTAACGAGCTTTGGTCATTACAAACCTGGAGCAGATCTAAACTGGTGACATAAAGGTGAAAGGCTCCATATCCCATTACCAAAACCCCATATCCCATTACTGATATCTTGTGCCATCTGGCCTACCAATAATACTAACTTCTTAACTTTGGCTATTATTATACTTCACAAAAATTTTGGAATGAGTGATGGTGTCCTCTTACTGGTTATTTTCAGCTTTATGCATCTAGAGTTTCAGACCCCATTTTATTTGCCATCATTCTGCTCCAGCTCCTTTTTTGCTTTTTCTTTTTTTAAATTTCTTTTTTTTCATATCACCCAGTCCTGGGATCTTGGAACAAGCCAGAAACAGCTTATCGTCACTTTACACCACAGATCTTTTTGCTAGAAGTCTGACAGCTCTGTAGAAACTTGGAAATTGCTTCCAAGGACAATTTTTCCAGTACTGTGTAAACCCCAGAATTTTTGCCTCTAAAAATCCCTGAAGCATTTTCTGCATAAAACAAAAGGGGTCCAGAAGTTTTGCTAATGTGTCTTTTCTGTTCAAACAGATACATTTTTGAGCACAAAGGTAACCAGCGAATTTTATTCATCAATAACTGTACGATGACAGACGATGCTCGCTATTACGTAACAGCTGGTGATGAGAAATGCTCCACAGAGCTGTTTGTGAGAGGTAACTATGTCAGCCTGATGCTGTTTCACCTGCCCTAAATTTATGTAGCTTCTTTGGCTGCAACAGAAATTAACAGGGAGGACCTGGTTCGTTAGGTTTTTGAATTTGTATTTGTATTTGTATTGTTAGGATCACTCAGTATTTCTGTGATCCCTGGCCATTTTTTTCCCTCATCCTGCATTTAGCAGCTTAGTGAAAACCCTGAAATGGAGATTTAGTTGATTTGATACTGTGCATTGGGATCTAGCAGGGCTGTGGTGCCCTTCATAATTTTAAGCCTTTTTGTAGACTTTTGTGCCACAGCACTGGCTTCCCCTAACACCACACTTGGTACCTGAGGACTCTGATACTGTCCGAGGGCCCTCAGATCAGGCTTTCTAGAAGTCATTTTTCATTCCATTTGCATTGATTTGAGGGGAGATTCTATTAAAAGTTATGAATGGGTAACCACATCTTCACTCTGTTTGCTCCCATGCTATTGATTACCCCCACATGCACAACAAACCAAACAGAAAAGCAAAGCTTATAGTGAGAGAAAAAAAATCATTAAATATTTGAAAAATACTTTTAGAATAGTGGAGTCCATTGCCCCTAAAACCAACAAAGAATAACTGTTGTACAGTCTTTTGCTATTAAGTAAACTTGAGTTATGACATCAGGAATGGATTAAACAAATAAGGTCACTGCAATATACCATCAGGTCATCTTATAATATGGGTATATATCTCATAATGGGCTGTAGGACCCAATGAAAACACAGTTTTGTAAGAGGGATTTCTGGGAAGAAAGAGGGGAATGTCAGCTTCTCATGTCAAGCTGCCTGGACAAAACTGTCAATAAAACGGGATGCAAAGCAGGTATTAATATGAAGAAATGTTATTTTTCTTTTATTGAGCAAATTTCCTACTAGCATCCTAATGAGCAATCACTTTTTCTGATATAAGGCAGAAAAGGCTGCACCGATACTCACATTAGAATTCTAAAGTAATATTGCCTTCTACAGCATGATTTAGAAAATCTCTTCCACTTAGTTTTCCCTCTGAGATTGTAAATCCGTAAAATTTTCTTCCCAAAGATCCTCCGATTTTGGTGACCAAAGGCCTGGAGGATACCAGCACTTATGTTGGTGAACGAGTAGAACTAAGCTGTGAAGTGTCTGAGGATGATGCAAATGTGAAATGGTAAGCCACACTTTGAACAGCTTCCTTGAGAATAAAACCCAGAATCGTGGACAAAAATGTGGACAGCTTTTCCTACACCAGTAAACCTGAAAACTGTTAAGAAAATCTCAACAAAACTATCCAAAAATGTAGCAACAGCAGAAATACCCTTATACATTCATGGATGAATTTGTTTAATCTTTCTAGTGCCTCATAGTCTCGTAAAGTCTTCTCTGGGAGTTCCAGTCTATGGAAATCTTATTTGCACAGGACTTTCTTTGGAAAAATAAAAATTCTTTGTTTCCCATTAGGTTTAGAAATGGTGTAGAACTTTCCAACGATCCTAAATCTCGGTATCGAATTAAGGTTGAGGGTAAAAAACACACTTTGGTCATAGAGGAAGCTGCCAAAAACGACACTGCAACTTACTCAGTAATGACAACTGGAGGGCAATCAGAAGCCAAGCTTGCAGTTGACTGTGAGTATCACCCACCTTGCTCTCGAATGTCACAGAGTCACTTAACTTCCATACCAATTTTTTTGCTGTGAGTCTCCAGAATAGTGACTTCCCTTTAGACACTGTTTCCAGCAGCAGGCCATGAACTAGTTCTGCTTGATAACCTCCTGTCACTCCATTAAGATGGAAAACAAAGCAATCCATCCAAAGACACAAAAGGTCAACCAAGTGAATTTTCAAGGGAAATACCTGCTTTTCTTCAGTCCTTTCAGGTTTTCAGAGGAAAGTTAAATCTAGGCACAAGCACATGACTGTGTAGCCCCCTCAGCTTTGTTTGTGCAGTATCTCTTTAAAATGCTTGTGTTTTTAAACAAAACGTATCTGATCCATCCTCTGAAGTTAGCTTGGGTTCTGCATAAATGTACACTGTTATTTGTAATACTCATTCTGCTCTTGACTATTTCGTACAAATTGGCACCCTGACCAATTCATGCTCTTTCATTACCAAGTTGGAAATTATCCTCCATGGTTACCAAGCTCCATCACCTTTCTTTAACCTGCTTCTGTTTCCCTAAGTGAGACCACTGAAGATATCACTTGCACTAGAAGACCAGACCGTGAGGCTCGGACAGGAAATCCACTTGAAGTGTGAGATATCTGAGAACGTGGAAGGGAAATGGTACAAAAATGGGCAGCTGATTGAAGCTAGTGACCGTGTAAAGCTTTATCACAAAGGAAGGTAAGCCTGTTGTGTATTGACTTGGCTTTGGATGGAATGACACTGTGGAGATGTGCCAACACGTGGCTTACTTCTCTAAAAAATTATCTGCTAATCAAGCCTAACCTCTGTCCCTCAAGACATATTTATTTTTGCCATTTTAAAAGCCATGTCTCCTTGCTCCCTTGAATCTCGTGTATTTTGGCTGTGGAGGACAATAATCAAATTCTCAATCCACCTAACTTCTAGCTATTGATTTTTCTTGACATTGCTGTTGCTCTTAGTATGGGATATTAAGCAGAAAAATAAAATTATTGCTAGACACTACTAAAAGTATACAGCTTTTAAATGCCTCTTTTTCTCATAGCTCCTGTTTGTATCAACTCACAAAGATGGTCCAGCAAAAGTCAGAATATTCCCACAATGGGATCGCCTACAGATTTTTTCTTGAACAACCAAATTGCAGTTGAATGGCAGCAGCATAGATTCCCTGTGGCAAAGAGATTACACTCCTGTATTTTCCTTGTTCTGTGTTCAAACAAACAATATTAAAATTGGTTACATTGTTTGGTGGTTGTCTCAATAATATTTTGTAAAAAGCACACAGTATTTTAATGTCTAAAATATCACTAAGCAACCAGCAAAGTATTTTTAGTCAGTAATTTTACACACTTGCACAGATCTCCTAAAATTTTCACAAATTCTTCCTAATAGCTTCAAGCAGTCTTCAAAAACAATTTACATAGATTTCTTTTTCAATTCTTTTACAGAATCCACAGATTTATTATACCAGTTTCTGCTGTTGATGATGAGGGTGAATACATGTTTGTGCCAGATGCCTACAACATTAATATTCCATGCAAAGTACATATTGTGGGTAAGTATACTGCACAGAGACCTGTATATAACATCTTTCTGTGACATTTGGAAATGAAAAGCATTGTGAAATACTCCTGATTACAACAACTTTGCATCCTCTGAGCAGGCATCCACCAGAGAAAGCAGACCTGCAGCTTTGGCAAAGTGCAGTTGAGCTGCTGGGAGAGTCCTTTGCCTGTGCTCAGGACCTGCTCATAGTTTATGTGCTGGGGGGAGCTCCTGGGGGAGGCTCCTTGAGGCTGAGCTCCTAAACCATTATTAAGAGTTTGTGTAAAACACCTGCTACTCTTCTCAGATATACACTGCTATCTCTGAAGAACTGGCTTGCTAAGACTGCAAAGTGTGATTTAGTTTGACAAAAGAGTAGTTGAGTAAGTACATATTTACCTATTCACTGAAAACATTAAATGGTCTCTAGAGGGAAAATTATTCTGCCCAGCTTTGATTCATCCAGCAAAGCAGAAGGCTTGTTAATGATCCCAGTCCTTAAAACAAAACTAAACAGGGCATTCACTCTTTCTGCAGCAATACCTCACCAGCTTCTAACTGCAACCAGCAACTTGGAAGTCGAAAGGAGAGCAATATAAATGACCAAAGTTTTAGAAAACATGTTCTTTAATTGAAACTGAAAGAAGTGGGATATCTGTGTTAGAAAAAGTACTGGTGAGATTTGGAGAGAATGAAAAGGGAAGTGGTACTAGAGGGGAAAGATTACTGTTATATTTCTAATACGTTAAAAAAAGTTGCAAGAGGATATGAATCAGTTGTTCTCCCTAAACACAGAGTACAACAAAAGTGATAATTTCATTTTCAGAAAAGGATTGGGGTTAATAAATTTTTCAACTGTAAGAACAGTGAAGGCTGAAGCGTGGTAAAAGGTGCCATAAGAAAGCCTGAAACTGAAATCCTTAAGGGCCACTTAGAGGAAATCTCTCTCAGAAATTACCTGAATATATACAATTCTGCCTCAGAAAAACAGTTGTGGGTTTTTCTAATGTGGTCTTATTATTCCAAAACGTCTATGGTGCCATGACTTCTTTTTCATCAGACAACTATTTTCTTAAATAGATTTTTCTTCACAAGTTTTCATTGAAACAAAATTCATTTGCTTAATAATACCAAGAAAATAAAACAAAGAGCATGTTTCTGTGTGTTGCAGACCTGTGCCAGGTCACTGAACTCTCAGAGCAGCAAGTACATGGCAAACATGGACAATCTCTCTCCTTTTTCAGATCCTCCTAAACTTCACCTGGATGGTCTTGGGGAAAACAACACCGTGACAGTAGTGGCAGGAAACAAACTACGACTTGAGATCCCCATCACTGGTGAACCAACTCCAAAAGTCTTTTGGAGTAGAGGGGACAAGGTATATTGCCATTGTACATGTTTCTGTAGCTTAACGAGGAGCCTTTTCCTTCAAAAAATAATCTTTAGCCTTTTGAAGACATTGATTTTAATGGCAGAAAATAAGGGGGAGATGTCCTCAATCTAAAAATGCTTCTTGTTCAAAAAGGAAGGGTAAAACAGCCAAATATTATTTAGTATCTTTTGGGTCTTTTTAAGGAAAGGCTGAAATTAATAAGAAAAAAGATATGGGTTTGCCATAAAAAAATAGTAGAGGAGAAGAATACAGAGGATGCAGAAGAAAACTCGTGAAAATTTACCAAATAGCTGCTTCTTCTATACATTCAATGCCCAGAATGGTTGCCAGGTTTTGGCAGGAAGCCATGATATGGTCTGGTTTTGTAAAATGAGTGATAAATTCTAATGGAGTGTCAAGTCTCAAATGAAACAATAGGTTGGGCAATTGGAGTCTTGCATCTGGTGTCTTAATGCAAAACTTTTGCTTAGATCAACCCCTGGCTGTGTAAACACCAAAAAAGTTGCTTTTCACATTTAAATTTTCATTGTGCAATGTAGAAGCTGGGACATGTTACTACTACTGCCTTCATCAGACCTATCTGATCAAATCTGTGACCACTATTTTTCAATATTAATTGCAGTGTCACCACTGTGGTCCTGTCCAAACAGGGAATTATTCTAGGAGAGCTCCCAATCCAAAATACGTGACAGTATTTGAAATCTGTGAGGAGAAACTATCGACCATTACAATCACTCTGACCTTTAAACTGAATGAATTAAATTTTGATTTGACCTTTGGAAGAATTCCCTACTCTCTTTCCATCAAATTAATGATACGCGGTGTTGACAAAAGTGCGTTCTTGCTCACAGGACAATCCTAGTGCCTCATCCTTTTTGAAGCAATGGCTCAATTGAGTATTAAACATTAAGTGTATTTTACTTATTTTAGTTATTTTGTCATCATGAGGTGACTAAAGTTCTGAGTTTTAGTGTGGGTTTTCTTACCTTGCCTTAATGTTTTTGTTGAAGTGTCCTGTACTATTCTGAATTTCCATTTTTTGAGTATTTTGATTCTCAAATCCACAAAATATGACTTTTCCCTCTGCTCACTGTGGTTCCTAGATGGTCACAGACAGTGGAAGAATACGGGCAGAAATATACCCAGACAGCAGCTGCCTGGTCATTGATGCAGCTGAGAGGGACGATTCGGGTCCTTTCAGAATAACTTTAAAGAATGAGGCTGGAGAGGACACAGCTCTAATCAACATTAAAGTGGTTGGTAAGTCGTGTGAAACAGTGCCCAGGAGGCTCATCTCTTATCACTGTGGTAGATCCTCAGGAAAATTCCATTTCCTGATTTGTCCCCATTGCCGGGCGTGGAATTGAGATGTAAGGGTACTGAGGTTCGGTGTTATTCAAGGAGTAGGAGCTTGGCATGGGATTTAAGTTAATTAAGTTAATTATCACTGCTGCCAGGGGCCAAACTTCTCTGGTTGCCTCAGGCTGTCCCTATCACTCCCGGTTCTCCCCTCTCCCTGTGGCTGTGGGCTCTGTCTCAGCTCATGTCCCCGAGTGCCTCTCAAGTGTCTTGACCATGCTGGAGACCTTGGCATTCATCCAACTCTAACCACCAGCCAGGATCCACTAACCTTCTTTTTCTCTCTCCCTCCTTATTAGAAATTCCTGTTTCACGTCAAAAACTATTCAGATTTGTTTCTTATTACACATTTTTTTATTTCAACCTCTGTGAAAAGAAGAAAGTTTTGGGGTTTTTTTTTAAATAATATTTACTTTGTTTACAACAGATGTCCCTGATCCTCCTCAGGCACCAAATGTGACTGAGGTGGGTGAAGACTGGTGTATTATGACCTGGGAACCTCCAGCAAATGATGGTGGATCACCCATTTTAGGTACATACTTTTTTTAAAAATTTTTTTTTGGTGGTACAGACAAAAGAAGTGAACCCCAGATAGTGGATGAAATAGGAACAGAGTTTAGCTCAGGCTCTGGAGATTTGCACTGGGAGCATCCAGTTGCTAGAATGTTCTACCTACTCTTTGACTTTATCAGATACTTGTTTTTCTAATGCTTTGAGATTTGTCATTTTGTATGTTGCCACAGTATCAATCCCCCTACTTGAAAGACAACCTCTTACAAAAACCAAACTTCGTACTGTTATTAGCCTGTTTGAATGTTAAAAGGAATTGCAGAAACAATTTACTGAGTAAATTGGAATATCTATTAAGACACTGAACCAAGAGGAAAATCAGAGGGGCCCAGAGGTCAGTAGAATCAGGCCCTTTTCACTCTGAACTAAACACAGCAGTCTTTTAAGTCCAAAATAAGATCATATACATCTATGGAAGCAAAATAGGTGACTATCAGATAGCTTGCAATGGGGAAAATTATCACTCTGAAGTTACAAGAGAATATTGAGCTGCATCCAGATAAAAAAAAAGTCATTGAGCAGTCAAAAAATAACCCCTTTATTACTGACCTTTATGCCATCACTTATTGTAATAAAATCTTTTCTGGTCGAAAGGATATTTCATTGAGAGGAAGAAGAAACAAAGCTCCAGGTGGATGAGGCTGAATTTTGAACTGTGTAAAGAAACAACTTTTGAGCCAAAGAAAATGATTGAAGGTGTTGCTTACGAGGTCCGTGTGTTTGCTGTCAATGCCATAGGCATGTCCAAGCCCAGCATGCCTTCCAAGTCCTTTGTTCCTTTAGGTAAGCAGCCAAGAGCACAGAGATAGGTATGCATTTAAAAAATAACCATTAATACGTTATCATAGTCATCTAATTACATAATTTTTATATGAGTGTGACAGCCAGAAGGCTTTGTCATTCACATAGTGACAGGCTAATTCAGCAGCCTTTTCATAAAAAAGAAACAGATTTTCAAACTATTGTGACAACCACAAGTCCCTGTAAAAGAAAGGTGTCTTGTTCTGTAGATAGCAAAGGTTCCCACCTTGCTCAGCAGCACCCCCAGAATGCAGAGGAGGAGGAAGGAGGTGGCTGTTACAGCTCCAGCATTCTCCCTTGCCAGAAAACCCCTGCTGTGGTAGAATACACTGCTCCCAACTTCTCTGCTCTACCCTCCCCAGCTCTTCGTCCTTCTCTTTCCTCAGCAGGAGGAATTTATCTCTGGGTCAGGCTGTGAGCAGATATGGGATGAGGTAGCTGCTTCTCCTAAGTGTGGTCCTAATTGGGAAAGACGTACCAGGGATGATTGGAAATCATCCTGGTGGGCAGGATGTAGCCTGTCACCTGTGGTACTAAACTAGAGGAACACAGACCATAAACGTAAACCTTTAACTGTAACACAGTTTTCTGCCTTCTCCCTGCTTGCTTCAGCTGTTACCAGCCCCCCAACTATGCTGGCAGTGGACAGCGTGACTGACACCTCGGTGACAATGAAGTGGAGGCCACCAGACCAGATTGGGGCAGCAGGGCTGGACGGCTATGTGGTGGAGTACTGCTTTGAAGGAAGTAAGTGAGAACGCCCGGGGTACCTGACTCACAGTGAAAGTGGGTGAGACTTTCTCCATTTTTTCTCTACAGGTATCAGGTGCTCTGGCTGTCAGGCAGAGACTAATCAGGCAGAAAACCTCAAGCAGCAGGGTTTTGTGCAGGCTCCCTCCGGTTTGTATTCCAGATGCCACCCACTGACTGTAGTTCAACATCTTACACTTGATCTGAAATCCAAATCAAAAGCCATATAATCTGTTGTAGTGTACCAAGTACCATGTTAATAACTATCCTCTTTCAGATGCTAAATGAGAGTCAGGGCAGTAAAGAGTTCATTGGTGGATGAAGGTGTAGGAAATAATGAATGGCTACAAGTGTGGCCCAAAATACGTCCAGGCTGGCAGGGTTTTAGGGACAGGCGGTACTCTGTGTGGCAATCCCTATGCTGACATATTGCTAACTGGCTGCTTCAAGTGCTGGCTGCCAACACTGAGAACAGCCTCTCCAATAGTTCCTGTAGAAGTCCTCTAGGCATGCAAAGTCCATATCTAGACATTTAATTTCTCCAATATTTCAGCGCAGTTATGTGGATCTTTAACTATGTCCATCTAAGACAAAAAATATTTAAGATCTGAAGGAGGAAGATGAAGAAGTAAGAGACTGACTAAGCTTTCAAGAGTAAAATAAGAAGAAACAGGGAAATATAAATTATATTTTACAACTAAGAGTCTTTGGTGATCAAGCAGCAGGAAACTTAGTATTGTCCAGCAGATTTTCTTCTGAACTGGCACCAAATGAAGCCTATTTTCAAAAAGTAAAATCTACCAGTACCTGGGTAAGTATCAAAAAGCCTGGAGTGGTATGTGCAATGCCCAGCCTCTGTGGACCAACAGCACCAACTGCAGCAATGTTGTGGATGCAGATGAAGGGGACACAGTTATCTTCAGCTCCACTGCTGTTGCTCTTAACTGTGCTGTAAATCAAGCAAGGGATCAAACATCTTTTTTTCCATGGAGGCATTTATTTCAATGAAAGCTTTTCATGAACACAGTCCATAGCCTGGAGACAAAAGGTAGAGGACATTACCTGTCATTCACACTGTCACATGTTTCAGATTCAGACAATCCAGGAAAACAGTAGGTCATAAACGTGGCCAGGTGCCACGGGATCAGAGCACACTCAGCTCTCTCTCAGGCGAGTGGGAGAGGGTGTGAAGAACCACCGCTGGCTTGTCTCAGGAGCACTCAGCATCTTGTAGTATTGAGACGAATATCTTTAAGGAGCAGGACTGCAAGAAGCTCAGAGACCTGGAGAAGAGTACCTGAAGGCAGACACAGCTGGAATGGTAGGAAGGGTTTTCCTTGTATGTTGGGAGGGAGCTGCGGGAACAGCTCAGAACGAGTAAGTGTGCAGTCCTCCATCAAGACATAGTGCTCTTATATTGTTTCCACTGCACAGGCCAGATGTAGGGGAATGTAAAAGGGACTGTCAGTGTGAGGACTTCAGTGTATGCTGTTACTATGCTTTGTTTAGCATCGGTAGAATGGCAGGGAAAAGTTAAAAGTGCTTGACTTTACAGTATGCAATGTCTAAATTAGGCAATAAGAGAGGATGAGAAATATGTTCATTCAAACTATAGCTTTCAGAGGAATCTCCCAAATCTGTCTTTAAAGGGCTGTTAACAGGAGAACAATGTATACCTGTTGAATAGAACAAATTCTTTACTTTTTTCCCCAGATAGGTTTTAAACATATGAAGATACAACAAAATGGCAGCCAAGTCTGTCATTTTACTGTTACCCACCTCAGTTAAAATACAATGGGTACAATGTATTTTACATAGTTTTGAGTGTTCATGTATATCTATATATGCCTCCTATATATGCATATACATCTATATATACACAATTGACATTATGTATATATGTAATGAAAATGCTTAGGAAGAAGCAAGATAAGCAGAAAATGCCAATTTTAAAATACCAATTTAAAAAGTCATGCTATTGGATTATTCATCTTTTTCTTTCTGTTCAGCTGGTTTTTTTCCTTTCTTGCAATATCTTAGTGCCTTTTTTTTTCTCAGCCCTTTCAGTGCCTGTTCTTCCTCAAACTAATTTTTTTCTGTAATGTTTAATAACTCTTTTTAATTTCAAGACACTTTTTATTACTGTCTCTATTCATTCTGCTGCTTTTTTCTCTTAGTTATCTGTTTGCAAACTCATCTGTCTTTACATTCTCCATTTTTTCATTGTTGTCACTGAAGTAGTTTTGAAGAGGGCTTTTTAGAGTCTTCCTTAACATAGCTATCATTAGGAGAAATCACAAGCTGAAAATAGGAAGACAAAAAATACGTATAAAGATAACTTAGAAGAATAATGTATCATAAGCATTGGTTTGGCTTTGCAAAATTGGTATTTCACTCTAGTCTGAACCTCACAACTTGGTCAACATGGTGGATTCTTGGACTCCTACACTACGTACCACTTTTGACAGCTCTCTGTGCATGTCACTGAACTGGAGTCTCATCATAAGTATCCTGATCCAGCACTGCATAGTGTGAATAACATGAATATAGAATATATATACATACATAGAGAGAAAGAGAGAGAGCTCCCCAGGCCTGGTTTACAACACTCAGCTTTGGCCCTCTTGCTGTGGTGATGTGGAGTAGACCGAATCCTGCTGACACTGGAGAAATCAGTCACTAGCAATGCGTGCTGCTGACTGGTTCTTGCATTTTGAGGGCAGCCTGGGGAGCATGGTCTGAGTGTTCCCCATTATAATACCCATGATAATACGTTTACCTGCTTGTAGAGGCTGTTGTACCTGCAGATGATCTGTTTTCACAGCTAGTAAATAAGCCCATTGCAGAGTTTCTGTTGGCTGAGATCTTTCCCTCTGTTCTCACCCAGGACCATGCACAGATACTACAAGAGTATTTTTATTATCACAAAAATAGCCAGCTCCAGGATTACAGGAAATCCAGGGCAGTGATAACTTTGTCCAGGAAACAAAGGCTTAGGGTTTCCATCATATCTGTCATCATCCATGGGTTTGGTCTTCTTTAATCTTCTATCTATGTTACCTTTAGCTAAATGTGTTCTCTTCCTCTGCTTCGCCTAAGTTTTTTTCCAAGACCTCTTTTTTTCTGTCTCTTTTACTCAGAATTTATCTCTGAATTTCTTATCTCTTCTATGATGTGTTTTCTTCTCCTTCTACACTTTCTCTCATTATCATTTTGTTTCATTTCACTCTTCCAAGTGTTCCTTTTGTCTCTTTCTTTTCATATTTCTGGGGCTATGCTCAGGCCCAAAAAGCTCACACAACTTTATATCCTCCTCTTCTTTCATCCTTTACCTTTCCTGTGGGCATCACACATAACTGTTCTGTGATCTAGATGCCCTCTTTCCATCTCTCTTCTCTCTGCAGTCTCCCTAAATATGGGTTCTCTAAATCTGTAAAGCCCAGCATCTATCTTTGCATACTTACTAACAGGAATTGCTAACCACTGACAAAATGCTCCATCTGTGTGAGAGTGGATGTCTCTGATTAATTTTAAAGATGGATTCTCTCAAGGTTTATCGACAGATCTGTCTGAGGATTTGGGGGAGCCACCTTTTAACCTGGAAGGTACAGTATTTCACAAAGGATATAAGTCTTCTTTAATGAAAGAAAAACTCTCTTCATAAAAATAAAGATAAATTCCTGACAGTGAATTCTAAGGGCAACAGTCTACAGAATTTTCTGTAGTATAGGTGTAAGGGGAGGGGGAGGTTCTTGGGAAAGTCATTGATCGAAATCCTTTTCTGCTAGAAGCTTGAAGGAAAACCTAATTCCTAAAAGCAAGACACTCAGGTATGAAAACGTACCACAGCACTACGCTCTAGGTCTGCAGGGCTCTCCAGTTTATAATGGCTCTCTTGTCTTCTGTGCCCATTTTATAGTGCTATCTTTACATGAAAGCATCAATCCTGACTTGCTAGTTCATAAATGTGGCTCCAGTGCCCAGGTGCCAGCAGTGTTAGGGCAGTCTGTGCTGAGGGGACAGGGTGGATAACAAAGTATGGTTTGTAATTGAAGCTGTTCTGAAAGACTTTACTGTTATGATCACTCTATGAATTTAGTGCGACCTCCTGAGGCTAGGATTAAAAATCTGAGAATGCTGCAATTATGTGAATAATTCTGACACAGCCTTCCTTTTTTAAAGGCATGAGGAGAGATGGCATTTCATTGCAATGTGTAAATATTCTATGTTTCTGTTGTTTCTCAGTTACACTTTCAAGGGTACTCAGCACTGGTTGAAATTAATTGCAAAACTGATTTTTTTCCAAGGAAGCTGTTAAAGCAGTGATGAGTGCTTTTGAAAATATATTCTTTGAGGCCCTTGTTTTATTCTAGCTGAATTTAAAAATCTAACCAGTTTTCTCTCTGGTACACTTAAATTTTAGACACATTCTAATAGCATTTGTATCATTATATAAAGATACACAAATATATGAATATACAAATATGTAACCAGCAAAAACCCCTCAGGGTTTGAAACATTCTTCCTACGTATGAAAGTGAATCTATATTGTGTTAGAGCATAATTAGAAAAACAAAATAGAATTATTCATTAGAATCCAACAAATCTATTACTGTTCTGTAATGTTCCTCATCCATGCTGTGGATGTATTTATAACTGGCTATTCTTTGGATTTGTCCTCCTCCCCTCATTTCCCTGAACCAGCTGATGAATGGATCGTAGCTAACCCAGAGCTGACAGACAAAACGAAGTTTACCATCAGTGGCCTTCCAACTGGCTCGAAAATCCTTGTGAGAGTAAAAGCTGTGAATGCTGCTGGTGAAAGTGAGCCCAAGTACCACCCACAGCCTATTTTAGTCAAGGAAGTGATAGGTAAGATCCTGTTGCCTACACTTACCCACAAATACACTCTGTTTCCATACTAATAACAGGTTTTTCAAGGCTAATACTTGTTATTGGTAACTGATGCTATGGCCTTACAAAGCCATTGTGTGGTTTTCAGGGCTTTTTTGTCCACAGAACTTGAACTTGATGGTGCTATTTTTTTCAAGTTGCACTAAGCTTCCCACCTATTCCTACCACCACAGCATTTGGTGTTACAAAAGCTGATGGTGTCCTGAATGTAATGCTGGGGAACGAAGAAATTTAAGACACCTCACTTATTATTTCACCTCACTTCTGGGAATTGTAGACCACATTGTCATCTTTTTATATTGATGCACAACAGTGCTGCATCAGTCAGAAAAGAAAATAAGTGCTTAACACAAGCTTTTGTTTTGTTCAGAACCTCCAAAGATTCGTCTACCAAGACACTTAAAACAAACCTATACTCGAAGAGTTGGAGAAACTGTGAATCTTGTTATTCCTTTCCAGGTAAGAACTAAAAACACTGACAGAAATGTTCTCTTTGCTTTTATTTTTTTTTTCTTTTTTTTAATACTGCTGCTTTTTAAACTCATTCCTCTGTAACTTTGGCCAGCGAGCGAACTTAAGCAGATGTGGAAGCACTCTGAAGTACAGAGGTGCTTGAAAGTTTTCAGTTTGACAAACAAATGACGTTCTGCCAAGTAATGAATTGGGTAACTCAGACAGACTGATTGGTCATCTGTCATCCAAAGGACGCTTACAAATCTTCACAGGAAACACTGCATGTGAGGTAATTGCTGGCACAATGCAAAGGGGCTGCACTGGAAGCAGTTAAATATGGTTATCAAGAATGAAACAGTAGCATTTAATAAGTTCCTTGTCATGAGAGAGGAAAAAAGAGGGGAAGAGTGGGCAGACTGCAACTATTAAATCCTTGAGATCACAACTGTGCTATGACTGTTTCTAAATACACAGAATGTTTTCCCAGAGCATCGTGTTAACCTTCATTCCCATATCTTTTAAACAGCAACGGCCTCTCTCCTTGCAGGGTCCTTTTTCTGAATACAAGAATCATGGAAGAATTCATTTCTATTTCATGTCTGCACATTTAAAGATACTGGGTGGGCATAACTCAGCTTCACAGAGGCTGTTAAAAGCCTCATAAAAGCTTGATCAGCAATATGCTGCAAGATACACTTCTCTTGAGAAATTAAAGGAATATTCTATGGTTATTCTCTAAGATAAGGTGTTCAAAATGGTGTGAGATTACCCTTTTCAGACAGCATCTGCAAACTGTTTGCCTGTGGAAGGCAAATCCCACGGCAAAGCAAGTGAAATTCACTCTACTTTAAGTACCTATATTGAGCACTTAGATACACAAAAAATGGCACACAAAAGACATCAACCCAGCCTTCCTAACAGCTATTACAGCTTCCTTTGCAATGAAAGAAGAGAGCTTAGGATCCCTGGAGGTTTAGTCTATTACTTTCCTCTTTCACTGGTAAGTGTAGAGAATGTAAGCATTTCCAGAGGGTGAAATACTTTGTTCTGTATTTTCTGTGGGTTATTTTTTTCTCCCTTTTCTTTCAGAAAACTGTAAATTATTTGTCAAATTTAGCCTGAAAGATAATTGTCCAATATAGCCAGAATTTGCAAATATTTTCAGTCTCCTGGGTAAAAAAAAGGAAAGAAAGCTGTATTTTAGGTGAATTGGCATGATTGCATATCTAAATGGTATATAATCTTAAAAAGAATTCTGTTTCTTTCAGGACAGTTTTTATTTGCTGTTTGGGAAAAAAAGAGAAATAAACCTGTTTCCTTCTCTTCCCTTTTCTCTCCAAAAGAAAAAAAAAATCATATAAAAATTCTTTCCTGTCTCCTTGCAGGGAAAACCAAGAGCGAAAGTATCGTGGCAGAAGAACGGTTCTCCGATCGACAAGAACGAAATCAACATCCGCAACACGGAGAACGACACCATCATCTTCATCCGAAAGGCAGAACGGGGGCACTCCGGGGAATACGACATGACAGTGGAGGTGGAGAACCTGGTGGACAAAGCTACGATAGATATTCAGATCGTTGGTATGTTTGGAGAAATGGAGATAAATCCAGCTGTGCCCAGGCTACAGGAAAACAGGAATCCTAACATCCTTCTTGACAGCGACAACGCTCCACGTCCAATTACTTGGCTGTAGATTTGTGGTCTCTAAGGAAACCTCCTCATGCAACAGCATTGTTGGAATGTGTCAGTCTCTTTTTTTCACTGTTATGCCCCTCAATTCTTGTCTGTCCAGGATGCAAGATCTTCCTGAGTGGTACCCATAACTCATTGTAAGTTTGTCACTAATGCAGTGTGGAAGAAATCCTAAATGCTGAAAGGACAGGAAGGTACGAAAGACGGACAAGAGAAGACATTTAATCTTCATTTTTACAATCTATTTTTTTTTCACATAATAGGCAAAACTGGCAGCACAGCTTTAGCTATTAAATTTATTGTAATTCTGACATGCCTTCACTTTGGAAAGTTTTATTTTGCAACCACATCTTTCTTTTGACCTTGTTTGTTTGTAAGAAGGAGAGAGAAATCAAACTAATTGGAAGATGTGTGTGGGAAAGAGAGAAAACAAACAGTAGAATATGTCAGCTGTCATATTTTTGTTACAGATCGCCCAGGCCCGCCAGAGGTTGTAACTATTGAGGATGTTTGGGGAGAGAATGTAAATTTATCATGGAAGCCACCAAAAGATGATGGCAATGCTGCCATCACTGGGTATACTATTCAAAAAGCAGATAAGAAGAGTATGGTAAGTAATAAGGAGTTGTTTAAAAGCTGGATGGGAATTCTCCCTTTTAAAAACAAAAAGCATTACATGCTTAAAATGATGTGGGTGGACAAAGCACTGATTTATCAGCATTCAAAAAATCTCTAAAGGCATCTCTTAAAACTCTAAAAATCTCTTGTTCACTATAACTAAAGCCTTGAAATGGAAATATTTTCAAATTATGCCAAAGAGGAGACTAAGAAAAGGATAGGTGGATTTGAGAGAAGTAATTCTGCATTTTTCCTTTGCCTCAGTAGAGGAAATAAACCCCCAAAATATTAAATCTGAATTCAGTAGGCAGCTACTAGAACAAAAGTGTGCCGTTGCTGCTGTTTTCAAACCTGCAATGTCACATTATGTAAGGCACTGCCACTCCTTAGTACCCATGGCAAAACAGTACATACATCACTCCTAAAGTGCTCTGAGATTTGCAAGTGAGAAATGCTATACAGAAATGTTTATTATTTTTATTAAACTAATAAAAATTTTACACATTCCTAAAAGACAGTAGTTGGATTCTTAGATTTAACATTTACTGCAAATTTAAACACTGGAAATCTAGGCCATTTTGGGAGTTGCCTTATCCAAGAGAATTTTTTGCTGTCCCCTTCTGCCCCCCACATTAATATGCTGGTCTCCTTCATGGTCTGATCAATTCATTCTTCCCTTCCCATATCACTATTTCCCTTTCCATCCTTCTTTTTTTTTTTTTTCCCTTTTCTCTCCCCTCTCTTGAGACCAGAAGAAGATACTGTCTCTGGTACAGTGACCAGAACAATGGCGCCTCTAAATTACTGTGATAAGGAGAAAGTAACAGCAGCAGTATCCAGGGTCCAGCATGATATGGATCATTAAGGTCATTTTCCTCACAGTATCTGTGGTGGTGCATTTTGCAATTCTGGCACAGCTGGTCTTCTACAAAAAACTGTTTTCCCAAAGGAACTCCAGCTCTTAAAGTTGAACAAATATTAATGCAAACTGTGGTACAGGGAACTCAGCACAAGTTCAGCTTTAGAAAAGCAAGAAGACTATGTAGGGCAGAGTAAAGAAAAGCAGAAACATTGCTGTGGTCATATTGCACTTTGTATTAATTGCATTTTTAGCATTAACCTCTTTCATCTCAAATTGTTGTTTAGGTATTGTGTAACAGGACAGAATTCACATGACCTGTTACTGCTGTAAGACCAAAGCACTAAAACCCACTTCCCTATCTCAGCCTTCAGATATCAGAGGATCTCCAGCACAAAACTACATTCCTCATGAACACTCAGCCTGTGATAGAGAGGGCAGATTAGTGCAGCGGCCTCTTGTGAGTGCCCAACACGGCAGAACAGCACACGCTATTGCCTTCCCCACAGGAATGCAATCTTCTTATCTGCAACTGTACTTTCTCTGTCAGCAGCGTGGATTAGGAATGAGGGAGCCTGCCTTGCTCGTACAACACAACCTTTGTAATACTGGATTTCCTAAAACGAGCCCTTCCAGCTGCCAGTGTAACAATTCAGTAGGGTTCACTTTCCATTCGGCCTTCACTGCTCAGCAGTGAACTCTGCAGTATTTGCATCATCCCTCGTTTCACTAATTAGGGTTAGCTATATTCTCTTCAGAGAAAAACCTACTCCCAGGAGCTTGATGATTCTTCCAGCGAATGTCTGGGAGGCGCAGAGTGCTGGGGGGGAGCTCACCCTCTGTGTCTGTGCCTTTCAGGAGTGGTTCACCGTGATCGAGCACTACCACCGCACCAGCGCCACCATCAACGAGCTGGTCATAGGCAACGAGTACTACTTCAGGGTCTTCGCTGAAAACATGTGCGGCCTCAGCGAGGATGCAACCATGACCAAAGAGAGTGCTCTGATTGCCAAGGATGGTTAGTTAATTTTCCATGCCTTGCCAAAGGGAAGGGGGTGCTCAGAGGCTGGGAGGTGACCAGAGGTAAAGGCCGTATCTCTAAAGCATTCAGAGGCACCCCCAGCCCCAAGGCCAAGTACAACTAACAGTGGGGCATTTCCTATTCAGACTTCATGGTTTGTCCACATAGTTCACAGCCATTGTTTTTAATCAGGAGTGGGACATTTCTCCAATGTTCCGACATTTTCTATGGTCTTGGATCTCAGACTCGAGTCACCTCTGGCAGATGTGAATTGCAAGAGATGGAGGGGAAGTAAAGCAGCTGTTCTGTAAGGAGCAGTGGGTCACTGCCCTCCACTGGAGACTTGGCATCAGCCGTGCAGGTGCTCCCTCCATTTCAGGCAGGATGCCACAGAAAAGCACAACCCCTGCTTTACACCTCTTAAGGGTGGGGCTGGACAAATTCTGATTCTGCAGTCAAAAATCCTGACATTTCAGAAGATGTCAGCTTGAAATGGCACTGTAAACTTAAAAAACCCCCAACTTTCCTATGGCAAGGAAATTCTAAAAACAAATGGCTTACAGGAAGAAAATCAAACCGGTGTGTCTGAAAGGAAGGAATACATGACTGCCATGATGCAGAGGACAGAGAACCTGCACAACCCACACAACCAGGCTGAAAGACTAAAGGTCCTCTCTTAGAAATGAAGTCATGAACAAAAGGATGGCTATAGGAGTTCTATCTCAGCCCTGCTTACCTGCCCTTCTCACGAGAGCAAGTATCAGGCCTAAACTGCACTGAAGTCAGTATGAGAGCTTGGATCAGCTTTCAGTGAAGCAAAGCTGTTGAATGATACCTGTGCACAGGAACAGATGTCTGTTTGTCTGACCATTCTATATGCCAGCTGACCATGTGGCTGAAGAGGATTTATTGGTGGTAATCTCCATTGCTGAGTGAGGACAAACTGGCAATGAGAAAATACATTTTACTACCACGTTTTCCTTGTTCAGAAACCGCATCCATTTGGGTATCTGTAATGTCAGTGCACTGTCTGAAGCAAAAAGAAAAAATGGATTTTCAGATACAGAGACAGTTTGTAATCAGAACAAACTGTGAAAAATAATTGGCAGCAGAGTGAACAAGGGTTGCCAAAGACAGGCATCCTGCAGTACACAGGTCAGGATCCATCCTGCTCTGTAGCATGCAGGCACAGACATGGAATAAACATGTACTGTTTTGTGTACCACCTGCACAGGAAACAAAGAGAAGCTCTCAGACATCAATGCCATAGCATGACCAAGGGCTATAGTCACTGTGCAGACCCACATGCAGCCTCCCCTACAAGTGCACTTACTGGAGTCACACTGGTACATAAAGCAGTGCAAATCAGAACTGACTCTCTGTAGTCATTTAACACTTGGGTATTTAGCTTCCTGCCAACCAAGACTCTTTTTATAAATGATTTATTTTCATTTCATAGGTAAAGTCTACAAATACCCAGTTTATGATGACTTTGACTTCAGCGAGCGGCCGCTGTTCACTCAGCCTCTGGTGAACACGTTTGCTGTGGCTGGTTACAATGCCACCCTGAACTGCAGCGTCCGGGGCAACCCCAAGGTACAGCACAGCTCTGAGAGCATCACTGAAAACACGAGAGAGTTTAACCTGACAATAAAAATCAAATGCCACTTTTACCATTTAACTCACGAGCCAGGCAGAAGGCAGACAGACTGGTGTGGGTTCTAAAGAATATAAAAAGAAAGGACCTGCTTACCTGTGCTACAGGCACTGAAGTAGTTAATGTGATAACTCAGCGAAGGGGCAGAACCTCAGGAAAAGGCTGGGCTTTATTGGGACCCTCACTGACAACAGCTGTACAGTTAATGTATTACTAAAAGTTGTTACTAAATATTATTCTATAAAAAGCTAATTATTCTCTAAGTAAACACATTGCAGCAATGCTCTGGGTATCACATCGTTTCTCAGACCCACTGCACGATATGTTTTGGGGTTTCTTTTGAATTGTGTCTTTTTGAGATCTTTTTCTGTTGTGAGAAACTGAACTGGCCTAGAAAAATGAGAAATCCAGAGTGCTCTTCACTCTTCACCTTCACAGTTTCTGACTGTGCAAATTACTCTGGAAAAACATGCTTTTCTTATTGACTTAGAGTAATTGGATGTCAAAAGCTAATGATCAGATGTTTGCTATCATTACACAGTCCTTGTATTGATAACAGGCTTGTACTTATTACTTTAATTAGGTGATAAGAGCTGCACTGAAAGAAAGAAGTGCTAAAAACAGATGCATGATGCAGCCAATGCTTATCTTCGAGTTAAGATTTACAGTTTCTTTTCTATCACTACCTCAGCTATTTTCTATCGTTTCTGGATTACTCAGCTTTAACTGAACACCACAAAAAAAGGGGATAAAATATTTCAGTTCACAGGTCTATGCATTCGGGCTTTCTTTCGGTTTTCCTGTTCGTGTTTGTTTGTTGTTATTTTTTACCACAGCCCAAAATAACCTGGATGAAAAACAAAGTGCTTATAATGAACGACCCAAGGTACCGAATGTTCAGCAACCAAGGTGTCTGTACCTTGGAGATCCGCAAACCCAGCCCCTATGATGGAGGCACTTACACCTGCCGGGCAGTCAATCAACTGGGAGAGGCAGAAGTGGATTGCAAACTGGAAGTAAGAGGTAAGGGCTTTAAAACATTGCAAACACCCTCTTTGCACCATCCACGTTGGAGTTGAAAGGATGCAAGGCATATGCAAAAGGGAGTTTTCAGCTTTCCTGGATTAAATCAATAACTCTGTTAGGACAAAATAATATGGATTGCTTTCTTTTGTTCTGTTCTCATTAATGGATAAATTTTATGAATTTCAGGGAGTTTGGAATTAACTGGGATACCATGAGCGGCAACAGGACTTGGATTGGACTACTAATGAATAATCTCAGGACCATATTTCTCAAAAAATTACTTCCTAGGAAAAGATAGGTTCATATTTAGCTGGACTAATTCCCACCAAAGGCTGAGTTTCAGCTGTGGAATAAACTAAGTATTTCCCAAAAAATTAATCTGAGGTTTTAAGTAAGGAAAGCTGCCTAAAGCCCACTGACAGGAAGCATCTAACTAAGAAATTAAGAGAGAATTTGGGTCATATCAATATGGCTCTAATTATATTACTTCCATCATGCTAGTCTATAATGAAAACCACATTTAAAATCTCTATGGATTGTATTGTGTTTATTTTGTATTTCAGTTTCCATTTTCTGTATTTTCTGATGTATCTTGTACCACAGATCAAATTTGCCAGCAAGAAGACTTTGGCCTATGTTAAGTTGAACATTTAACTAATGTAATGAAAATATGCATAATGTATTTCTTCATTTTTATTTTTTATTTTTAAGATACTGTCTTTAAAAGGTGATGTCCTCATCCTGGAAGTAAGGTTTCTTAAATCACAAGCAAAATTTCTTCTATTTCACAGCCTAACAGAAGACTTCCACACCTGAGAAAGCTGCTTTGCCTATTTTTTTTATACTGAAAAGCCAAGTTAGGTTGCTAAGTGAACACAGCAGCTGAAGCTTAGCAAACCAGGATAGGCTCAGGGTTTGCTCTAGGCAAATATAGCAAATTGCTCTTAAACAGTCAGAGTATAAAGACATCATTACATCTTATTTCTCTCTTCTATTGACTTACATGTTGATTTATCATCCTCTTAAGTTTCCCAGCCTGTTTGTTCATTTAGGAGGGCTCCCCAGATGACTGCTCCTCGTGCTGCCGCACAGCAGAGACCTGCGGATTTGTGACTCACTGGAAATGAATTGCAGTGTGTGTCTGTGTATGTGTGTGTGTGTTTGTTTTCATGTGTACAGCCTTAAACTGGTTCAGCTTTATTCCAGCAAGTAACTATCAAGGTCTGGATTTGTAAGATGGTGAGATACAGTTGAATGTTGTCTGAATAAGACTCACAGGCTCAAGGCCCCGCTGCCTATCTGGTGAATGCACAAGTCAGGGTGCTATTACTACAGAGAGTAGGTATGACTTACTAGTAAGTCATGCTAGAGAGCTTCAGGCCATGCAATAGTATTTATTGTAGCAAGCTATGTTTCCTTATGCTGGCTAGAATTACTTTTAGCCATCTATCTCTGGCATATTGGAGAACTTACATTTATTGTGCACATATAAACTCCCAGCCCCAAAAATGTCTGAACAGCCCAGGATTTCAGAGTGTGCATAATATTGGAACAATTGACTAGTTAGGAATACTCTGGCTATGAATACTATGAGTATGCTACAATTTTCTACATTTTTAGCCATTTCCTTACATGATTTTAGGTGCAAAATTAACCCCCCTAGTTGTAGCTAAATGTAATGCTCGTTTCCTGAAAACATTTTAGTGATACTTATAAGCACTACAGTTAAAATAATAAAAACTTACTCTGTCCTCTTCTGAGGTTTTTCACGCACTGATGTTATTTCAGACAGACAACATTTTTTGTTTTTTGGTTTGAAGTTTTGCTGAGTGAACTTAAAAACGGAAGTTATGTAACCTGCTCAGTAAAATAGCACATGGAGTGCCTTTTTTTTGTAAATGTGTATGCGTGTGTGTGTGTGCGCGTTTGTGTGTAAAAAGTCATGTAATAGATGACTCTTTCTCATCAACCTTGAAAGATAACAACATATGCAGAATCTCAAAACATGTTTCATACTCACTACAGAAAATACCATGTATATCTTTTGAGTCTGTTGAGGTAGATCCCTCAATTTGGCTCTAAATCTCCTGTTACAAGCAGTAAAGAACTGATTCCTTATCAGCTTCACTGAGGTCGATGAAAAGAATTAGTTAAGGTGCTGTGCTTCTTTTATCATGGTAAAAACAGCTTTGGAGAACCTTTATCTTAGAAGTGAAATCAAGGTTGGTGATCACTCTAATAATAGGTTGGTGATAGCGAAGTCGCTGTATAAGAAATATTTTTTTTAAAAGGTGTTAAGATGAACTGGGAAGAATTTCAAATGCAAATAAATACCACTATAAATATTCTAATTCTGCAGTGATCTATCATGGAGTAATTAACCCAGGAGAACCACTCAGCTTGGCGGGGGATAATCAGGTTTACAATGCGCGTACTCCTCTGGACATTCCATTTCATTCCCATCCTCTCTATCCACATGCAAATGCATTTTCTGCATGCAAAGTGTGTATTCCTTTGCTTTTTTAGATTAAACTAGCTAGTGTCTCATGGCATACATTGTCTATGTCACATGAGCAAAGAAGGCCAAATTAATCAAGACAATACCCAATCACATGGGTATTCAATATCAGAATTACTGAGGTTTTAGACATATTTCATGGGACTATCTGTGTCTATAAAGAATTTATTTAATGACTGTGAATATGTTTGACCACAACATTTAGACCTTTCCAGGAGAAAGAAATATGCATTTCCAAAAAAACCCCCAGCTCTCAGTTAGTTTGTAGAATTATTGAAAGACCAGAAGTATCATAAAGTCATTTACTGCACTTAAAAGGCATTCTTCATAACAGATCAGTCTTTGATTACAAATTAATGCTCAGAATGATAACCCATGCCTGAACTTAACCTACTGATTTTAAGGATGAAATCTCGATTCAATTACTTACAAGCAGAAAATTTTACTTCATTTACTTTATTTCCTCTAGAACTTATTTTATATTCAAGTTCATTGGGGTTCAGAAAATTTAACTCTTTCTATAGAAATGTCTTTTTCCTTGAAGTCTTGCCCAGATTGAGAATATTAACAGTGCAGTTTTAAAATGACAGTGATGCCCCGAAATTGGTCTGCAGTATATTATGCATCTAGACTTACAAATTCAGTCCTAAAACATGATAGGAGATCAGACTGGATAACGTTTCTGTAGTTTTTGAAGTATTGGGTTATTTTTCTTAAAAGGCTACAATAGGTACAAAGTTTAGTGCTTTCACAGACATACACCTAGATAAGTGTATACATATGGGTGTTAATTTATAGAGTCAAAATGTTTAATTAAAGGGCTCCTACAGTGTAAATAGCATGCTTTAAGTAATGTAAATGTGGATATATGACAAAGTACATACTGTAGTGAACAGGTATATAATTAGTCTGTACTTGATTATTTTGCCTTACAGAGTTTCAACATATATATATATATATGCTTCAGTGTTATGTGTGTGCCTTTCTTTTCCCCTGGTGGAAAATACTATATATATATATGTGTTAGCTTCTTTGAAGCTACATTTGGAAACTTTTATCATAAATACAGTTTGGTTCCAATCTATACTTTAGACTAATTAGAGGTTTTTATAGCTACTTGTACCTATTAATCTAGCTTTTACATATTAATGATAATTTTGAAGTGGAACTGGATCCCTACCTTTTACTCTTCATGTGCTTCTATTCCTACATATTTTACATGACTAAGGATTAAATTATCATCTTGACATAATTGTAATAATAATTTCACTCAACATTTTCTCTCCACTTTTGTGTTTGCAATTAAATTGTTACTTCTCTTTCTCTCTCTCCCTTAGTTACACAGTAAGGATTTTTGAATGTATATTGTCATCTAAGGTAAGCTTTCATATGGTTCTTGCATATGAAGCTTATGTCTGTTTATACGTCATACAATGTCTGCCTAGTATGGCATGATTTTCATTATGTCACTTAATGAAAATGTTTTTATAAGTTAGCAGCATGATAGTTTTAAGGCATATAAATTCAGATTTTAATAATTGCTTTTTATGGTAATTCTTAGTAGTACATCCCATATCTTCTAATGATGCATGTTTCAATGGAATTTAACAGTGCATGAGTTGGCATGATTCACTAGCAGGAATAAAATGCAAGTAATAAAAAGAGCAATTTGTATTTACAGCAAGTTATTTTTTATAGGAATATGCCTCTACATAAACAAAATATTTATTCCAGAGTTAACTTCATTTAAAAATGAATGATTCATAGCACAACTTGCACTCCATGAGCTGAAAGAATGCCAAAAAGCTGAAAGAATGCCAAAAAGCATGCTTCTTTGGTTGGTTTTTTTTTTGTCTGTATTGTGCATCTTCCTAAGGTTGGGAGCGGACAGTTCTGCCACAATGACAATGTTTAATGAGACAGCACAGTCTCATAATCACTAGTAACTAATAGCATTTTCATTGAATAATCCTTGTGTTAATAAAGGTTATAAACTCTTTAAAATCTGTACTCGGCATAAATGTTGTATGTAAGTATCAGCTCAATTGCATTTAGCTGAAGCATTCAGAGAGTGTTATCTTCACCCTGGCAATGTACTTTTGCTTTAAAGCTTTTGGTGTGTTCCAGAAAAAGGTCAGAAGGTAAGTGCAGCTATCAGTGGGTGGTTTGCAACTTGCAGAACACAATATTCATGAAGATTTGTAAGGGGAATAGTAATGGTATATAGCTTTCTTAAAGCAATTTACATCTTTTGACTGGAAAAAGGGCAGATTCTAAAGTTTTTAGCAAAATATTTATCCTTTTTCCACTGTTTCTTCCAAATATCATTTGACTTCAATGAAATTAACAGAAATACTCGTGTTTAATTTCCATGGCTTTTATTTCAGTGGAATGGGGCATCCACAATCTCTATGGGCAACGTGTTCCAGGGCCTCACCACCCTTACAGTAAAGAACGTCTTCTTTGTATCTAATCTAAACCCACCTTTTTTCAGTTTGAAGCCATCACCCTTGTCCTATCACAACAGGCCCTTGTAAAAAGTCCCTCTCCAGCTCCCTTGCAAGTTCCCTTTAGGCACTGGAAGGTGCTCTAAAGTCTCCCTTGAGTCTTCCCTTTGCCAGGCTGAATGACCCCCCCAAAAAAGTGAAATTCTGAAGCGAATTTAAAAGCAAATCCAAAATGTTTCTTCAGACTTCCCCAGCAGATGTAAGTTTCAGCTTTCTTCATCTCTCTCTCTGGAGACTAAGGGCACCTAAATCCAAAATCCTGGCTTTTTTTCACACGATTCTTTCACATCTGTCATCCCACTTGTTATTTTCAAGCAACATGGTAAATATTTTGCTAAATACCTAGAAACCATTTTAAGACCCGAAATTAAAATAAATTGAATATCTCTGCATGTTTTTCACAACTCATCCCGGTTAGGCGTTTCCTACATTGTGCCCCCTGCACTGACTTCCATCTCTGACCATACTCCACCCAGCCCGATGGAAAGCCAGCAGAGTTATTTGAAGTGAAGTTTATAATAAACTATTGCATGTGGTGAGATAAATGACTGAATAGATGATATCCTAGAAATGAAATTCACCCTGCACAAGAGGACAGGAAAGGCCTGGATAGTACCCATTAATAATGGTTAAGTGTCGTGTTGGACTTTTGAGCAGGGTTGAATTTTACCACGTCTCAAAGTATGTAATAGGGACTGACTAAAACTTGTCACTTATGCCAGAAAATAAAGGTACAAAGCTGTTGCTCCAGGGACCTCCAACCTGAAGAGTACCTTTTTCTCTTTGTTTGTAGGTGGGCTTTCGTTCTTCAGACTATTAATGGATGGAGTGCCTCCGCATATCATTGACTCGTATATGCGTGAAGTGCAGGCAGACAAAACTGAAGGGAAGTGAGAGTCCGTCCACAGTGTTTCCTCCCACTGCACTGGAAGCTGGTAGCAGAAAAACAGCATTTTAGTTCTTGCAACGACAGAAAACCATGTGCAGTGGGGGATTTTATGACTTTTTTTTTTTCCTTAATTGTCCTTTTGTTTTCCCTACCTGCTCTTACTGAAAAGAAAGAATACGCATGGATTGCTTTGAGGTTGAAATGAAATGGACTGAAGACAACACATGTTTTGTAACGTTCAGCTTTATTTTCTGTTTGATACCGTGTTCTGTTTTCTAATGAGGAAAGAGGGGAAGCTGTGTAACAAGCATAAGGAGGCAGTCAGAGTCTGCACTCAGTGGTACAAAGCAGATCTTTCTCAGACTGGAAGTACATGGATTAGCCAGTAGATGTGCAATAAGATCCTTGGAATACATACCTCCGATCATGTATCTTATTCACCTGAGAATTGTTTAACAGAATATGGTTTTACTATAATGTAACTAATGCATATGTAATTAATGATCATTTAGGCTGAACATATCTTCCTATAGAAGTTTTGATTTCCTAAATCCGACCCAGCTGTCTCTCACCTTAACTGAAATTGTTTTATTTAATGTACAATAAACATGAAGTGTTTAAGACCTATTAAGCTCTTGTTTACTTTTTTTTCGTTGTTTTCTCTGTCTCATTTTACCACATTTCTTGGGGTTTTTTTTCCACTTACAATAAAGCAGGAACTTATGCCCACCACACTGAGTGGAAAACAGTATCAGCAGTTACCTAACCCAGTGGGCTTACACTCTAAGATACATGACACAGAATGTGAGTGAAGATAAATCTGTATCTTTTCAATATTTTAAATGTTATAAATGCCAAGCATGACAGCCTTCATCATTCTGGATCCACCCCCTTTGCCCAGCAATTCATGGAGCTCCTGTACGTATCACAGCAGAAAAGGGACTCAGACACAGCACGGGTGAGTTCAGTGTGTGTGGCAAAAGTGTCTGAGATAAGGTAAAATGGCTACATTTCTTCTCCAACTCCAGCATCACTGACCTCCAAGTGCTTTAGGAGAGGGGGTGATTGTCCCTAAGTCTCCAGCAAACCCTGAAGCACGTGAGACACAAGGGCACACATATTTTGGCCAGGTTGTCAGTTCCCTATTGCCCTGTCATTTGTTTACCAGTTCTCACTTCTGGCTGTACAAACAGTGCAGGTTATGTGCTCACTGGCTAATGACTGATCTCCAATCAGGGTTTATAAAGATAAAGGCCTACTTAGAACAATAGTACATTGCAAGATGTTTATTTGATGTCAGTGCATTTTCAAACACTCAGCAGTCAGTAAATACGCAGTAATAAAAGAATGTGTTACTCTGAACTGCCACGGCTGAAGTGGTGTTCCTGCAGTAGCGCTACCACTTCTTTTGCTTTGGGGATCTGAATGCATTTTCTCACATTATTCAGTGAATCATAGGTAGGTAGATAGATTCTTTCTCTTTTCTCCCTTCTTTTTATCTTTGTGATTTCTTCTGTAGTGCTATCGGTGCAGGGAAGCAATTCTGCATTCCCAGTGATCCTGCACACCTCCCCACACCCCACCTGCATTTCACCCTGCTCCTGCCAAAATCAATCCCTTCCTACACCTTCACAGCTACACATGAAAGAAAGCAACACATCTACTAGGAAGAGAATTCCATACAGGATTCATAATTTCTGTTTAGTCTGTATTTTACCAGTGAATTGTGACTCCCTCCATCTATTCTGGAGCACCAAAAGCTGCAAGAGAAGGTCAGTTTGACTAAATGCCACAGAAGTTTAGGCATTTAAGCACACGGCCCTCATTTATAGTATCAGTCTGTTATAGTCAGCACCAAAAGCTACAGTTATTTTGAGTTTGTGCTTGTCAGCAAGCCCAAAGATGAGGCACACACCCACCTGCACTTTGTATGAATAATATTTACAGCTTCAAGCTTATGTCTATCTGCCTCCTCAGTCTTAATATCTCACATATAATAACCTGAAGCCAGCATAGCCTCAGCTTCTGTGGGCTCTCTGTTGATGGAATTAGCTACTCTAATTTCCACCAGGTGCCAGCGGTGTTAAACGACAAGCTGGGCTAAGCTCCTTTTCCCTGTGTGAACAGTAAGCGTTGTACTCAGCTGCCCTCAATTCCTCCCCACTTGCACTGCCCAGCATTTGCCATTGGCTGTCCCTTGGGCTGGGGATGCCAGCAGGAAGCACTGGGCACCAGGCCATGGGTGGGGCTGAGAGCAGTGGGCATTAATGTGCTCTAAATTCATACCACACTGACCATACCGAGCAGCCACAACTCTGGATTAAAAATTAACCGCCTTTGAGAGAAATGATTGGATGGGGTGGGACAGGAAAGGGATTTCTAGTAGAACTAAAACAGGCTGCAGAACCTTATCTAGAGAATAATAGAAGGTGAAGTTTTGATTTACAACAATATGCCTAATGGGATTCTCCAGGAATGATGTTTGATAGATGTAATAGTGACCAAGCCCACAGAGTTAAGAAAATGCTAATGAAATCTGCAGCTAATACCAGCTTAGGAAAATAAAGAGGTACCAAAGACAGCAACTACAGGAAAAGCAACTTAGAGGGAATAGAAGCAGCAGAATATCACGCTGTAAAAGATGTGGCACAATGCTCCAAAGAAGAAATTTCTCCAAAGTCACAGGGATTTCCAGTTAATTAGTGAACTTGAAAAAGACCTAGGAGTAACAGAGGACAGCAAATACAACCTGGTCATGTGAGATAAAGTAACAGCAAAACAAAAAAGCTCGTGAAACAGTGAAACTACTGGTACCTCATGGTCGTGTTGCCTGATGGCTCATAATACGTAAAATCAGTTTAAGTCTTTAGATAGGTGCATTATTCATATTATGTTTGCTATGTACAGTCTCCATCTACTAGTACGTGCTGAGGTTATACTTCAGTAGAACCTTTAATAACATTTTTCTTTCCTGAACACTTTCCTGTACCAAGTAGGAATTCAGTATTCTTGAAGGCGCCCTGTCTTGGTGTTCAGTTTGGCTTACATTAGCCAAAGAACATTATTGCTTGGACTAAGAAAGCACACCCAAACATGTAAACACACAGGGATAGACACACAAAGATGAATCAAAGTTAATTTTTGAAAAATTAATTTATTTTTCATGAAGCCAGAGTAAAACATTTGGTCTTCTCTTGGCTTGCCCTCTTTGCCCATGGAAGGGTATTTTGCATATAAATGCCACAGTTGTAGAAATACAGATCCATTTTCAAACTGGTGTATGTGGAGCTTGATACAGCCACTGCAGTTATCCATTTGCATTGAAAGAGCACAGCTACTGCCAGCACACCTTTCCGTTACTGAAAACAATCTCACAAACATAAAGGAGAGAAAGAAAAAAGAGACACGTAATCTTTTAAAGACTGTTTAAGTTGGGATATACGGTTTTTAAGGAGGTCTTTATGGAGAGACAGAAATTTTTAAAAATATTCCTCTTTAAGAAATGTTTCAAGCTTCCTGAACTTCCTTTTAGGGAAAAAAAAAGTATAATATTGGTACCTTTTACAGAAGATTGTGAAGGGACCCTTACTTTATGAAAGTCTTTCGTTGCATATTGAGATACTGGAGCTGAAGGCATTCTATTTTAAGCACTGTGTGCTTGCTGTCACTTGACTTTCATGTCCTGCTTTCCTGACTGACAAGTAAAGCTGCTGCTTTGGAAGCAAAACTGTATCCTGAATACTGAGGAAGCACTGGAAGGCTAAACACACTGGACTTAAAATTCTGTGTTCTCTTGTTCTATGCTCTGTTGCTGAAAACTTTTTAAATTAAAACAAACCCGCTCCCAAGCCCAGTGATAAATTCACTAGGGAATCTGCTCCTTCCTCTAACGTGGCCTGTGCTTTTTAAGTCACTTACACCCCCCTCCACTTTTCCCCCGGTTTCTCTTCTTTTCCTCCAGGTATCCAAAGAACTTGAGCAATCTCTCCATGAATACCAGTTCTTTTATGTTCATTGACCACAGTGGCGCACAGGATACTAAACAAAACAAAGATTTACCTTCTTCCAGATATAGTGATTCCAGTGGACTGGGGATCTGGCTGGTTGTGAATCTGCCACATTTCTCTTTTGCCATTATCTATCTGGCTGTTACTACACCTTTCTTTACTATGTTATCTTCTCTTTTGCCATTCTCTATCTGGCTGTTACTGCACCTTTCTTTACTATGTTACCTTCTCTTCTTATAGTAGTTCCTTTCTTCTTTGTTTTGGCCTCTAATGACAATTGCTGCATCATACTGTTTTTAGTGATCAGTAAATTAAATCAGCTGATGAATGACGTAGCACTTGGAATGTACATAGCCCATCGTGGGATTTGGAAACCACCATTTAACATGTGTCAAGCATTCCTGACTCTTGCAGTAGAGAAAACTACCCAAACAAGTAATAACTTTATCAGCTGAAGTGAATCAGCTCGCTTTGAACAGCAGGAAGTGGCTCTGTCCAGGAAAGTGTAGTGTGTGGACAGAAAGCTGCACCTCCTGTCTCACAGAGGAGTAACTTAAAAAAGAATTTCCAATACTAAGAAGATGCCATCGCAGGTTGTATTTTACACTTTCTACTTCAGCTATGCAAGGCCCACCTTTTCCTTGGCCTCACTCAGAAACCACACACCTTCCTGGAGATTCAGGGATGCATCTAAAACCCTCCACATGACCAATTCAAATAATTTGATGTGACACAATTTCTGAAAAGGTGCACTTGTTTTGGAGCGCCCTCTCTAAGGCAGTCAAGGAGGGGAACTAAGTCCTGTGTAACACCGTGTCGAGGTGCCCCATAACATGTCAAGACCAGAAAGTCCCCAGGCAATGGGTCTCCTCCGGGTGGTGGAGATATCCTTGGGTGATACAGTGGGGTCACCTCCCTGCAGGCACGGCTGCCCTGTCCTGCTGGCTGCACGGAGGTCACCTGCTGCTCAAACCGTGCCTTTATGCTTCGCTCCAGCAAAAACCCTTCTGGCCACCTGCTGCGTGCACCCCCGCTGTGGCCACTATCTGCACGATAAAACATGTGAAAGGGAAATAAGCTGAACAAGGCAAATCACAGGGGAGAGCGGGGTTCACTCCGCGATGCCCGCACCCTTGGAGATGAGAGGTGTGCGCTTATCTCCCCGGTACAGCACCGGCCCTGACCGCCGGCGGCCTGCGGAGGCGGCGGGACGGGCCCTGCCGGGACGCACCCCCGCTACGACCGAGGGCTTCCCCGCCGCCGGGGCATCCCCAACCCCACACAGCGAGGCAGGGCCGGCAGAGCCGTGCCCGCTACGGGGTTGAGGCCGCGAGGGCGCCGCGCATTCGGGGCGAAGGGACCAAAGCCGGGCCGGGAGCGAGGGCGTTCGCCCCGCGTTAGCCGAGGGACGGCCGTTCCCCTCCGGCCAAGCCGCTGTTGGGCGTCGGCCTCTTCCGTCGCTGCCCCCGGCTCGGCTCAGCCCCGCCCCGAGCGGCGGCGGCTCCTTGACCCTGGTGCCGTCCGTCGTGGTGGTGCGGGCATGGTCGTGCCCTGGGCGCTGCCCGCTCCCCTCAGCCCGGCGCAGCTGAAGCGCCTGGAGCAGCACCGCTACAGCGCGGCAGGGCGCTCGCTGCTGGAGCCATGGCTGCAGCCCTACTGGGGCTGGCTGGTGGAGCAGGTCCCGAGGGGGCTGGCGCCCAACGCCATCACCATGGGCGGCCTCCTGCTGAACTGCCTGACGGTGCTGCCGCTCATCGCCTGCTGCCCCAGCGCCACCGAGCAGGTACCGCCCGACACTGCCGCCGCCCCCCGCCAGAGCCGCACTGAGCCGGGCGCGGGGGCCGCGACTCGGCCCCGCCAGTGCCTCCTGTCAGAGGGCCATGCCCACTGCGGGTGCGGTGCCTTGTCTCCTTGGGCTCCACCGCAGCGGCACGCGTGCCCCGTCCCATGGCAGGGAGGGCTAAGGCAGCGCTGCGGGGTTGTGAGAAATCAGGGGAGCGGTGACGGCGCGGCTCACCCTTTGGGGCAGCAGGGGTCAAGCTGGAGATGGGTGTTAAGGTTTGAATGCCAAAATGCTGTGGGGATCACGTGGAAGGACGAGGTTCAACGGACGAGCTGCGGCCCTTCACTGCCCAGAGGGCCCCGTGGGGCCGGGGCTTTGGCGTGGTGGGCACTTGGCCTGCACTGCACGCTGTGGTGCAGAGGGCACAGCCGGGCTCGCCTGGTGCGTGGGACCCCCGCCTTCCCCACGGACCAGCCTGCATTCCATGTGCGTGCCCCTGCGCGGGCAGCTGGCCGGGAAGGGAATGTAACCCTCCTCGAGAGTGCGGTTGTCGCACAGGGGCCGTGGAGGTAGAAATAGCTGCTGGTCCTGATAGAGGGGCGGGATGTGCCCAGGAGCAGGGCAGCGCTGGCCGTGAGACGTGGCTGATGCCACCTTTAGGCACTTTAGTTCAGCGCGGCTTAGTTCAGCGCTGCGGCTGGGTTGCGGAGCAGATGTGTTAGCGGACAGTAGCGCAAATGTCTCCCGTCCTCGTGTGGGAAACATTTAATTGCTTTAACTTCTGGAGGGAAAACAAGCTTGTTAACGTGGGCTGGTGCTGCTCTCACTTGAACTGCAGTGCCTACAGTTTCTCACACAATTTCAGCAGCTCTATCCGAGCTTCCCAGCCTGTTGCAAGTTTCCCATTGCAGAGTCTTTATGGTAGTTAGGGTAGGAAATATCAGGGGAAATTGCTTTATGGGGGTAAAATACCTTGAAAGGTGGCCATTGTTTCTCTTGAGTTCTGATGGGCTTAAATCCTAACAGCAGAGGTTGGCACTTGGTTGGGACTTTTTAAATACCATAGATTTACTCTGGTGAGTGTTCTTGTCAGAAGAACATTTCTTTTTCTCTAGTTGCTTTGCTCTTTGTGTTAGCAGAGGTGTTTGTGGCAAGTATATCAGGAAACTGATCCAAATCGAAATTAGCTTCGGTTTAGTCTCACCCTAATCACCCCCCTGATGAACATCACCAGGTAGAGGCACTCAGGTGTTGCAGGCAGTAGGAGGAGAGAGAGGACAGAAATGATAGTGAATGGTTGGAAACTATGGATGGTCTTCTGGTAGCACTTTCAGAATTAAAATGCTTGTGGGCTGCTACTTTTAGCTTAGTTTTGTGATGAGAATACCGGTCGTGTACTAGCTGTGTGTCTGACTGCTCATTTTAGCTTTTTCTCTTTGCTGTGCAAAACTAAAAGCAGAAAGTAATTTTTTTTTTTCCCTGAGAATTCTTGTACAAAAAGAAAAAAGTTGTGTTGCAGAGATCCGGGGAATTTTTCCTTCTAGGATAACTTAGGTTGGATGTTAGGAAGTTTTGTGTTGCAACTTTTTTAACTTTTTTTTTNTTTTTTTTTTTTTTTTTTTTTTTTTTTTTAAAGTTGTGGAAGCTGGATTTTATAGGATCCTATCGTTTGGACTGCACTTAATAAATATGCAGTGTGAACCCAGACTTATCCTGTTGTTTTGTTTGTTGCCTCTGGTCTCTGAGAATAGTCCTGATATCCTCTTGCTGCATCACTTAGAAGCATCATTTTCTCTCTCTTCTGTTTGTTTAGTGACTCAGCTTGTCTTCTGCCTAAGCTGAGGTCATGCTTCTGGATGTCTTTTTGAAAAAGCTAAAACTGTTGCAACACTTAATAGGTGCTGCATGCACTGTTGTAATACCTATTTCGTGGTTTTGACTTGGATGTGTGGGCTGGAAAGGGTAGGTGGAGCTGAAAATTATGTTAAAGATGATTGAAATCACAGAGTGAACTAATACCACATTGCACTTCAACAGCACCTCTTTCCATCATGGACGTGTCTTGATCACCTGATGGACAAACAAGAACTTGTCATATTCTCTTGGGTAGGAGCACTGAATTAAAGACTTGGATAGAATAACAAGCAGGTTTGGAGTTTGGTGGGGGTTTTTGTTTGTGGTTTTTCTGGGGTTTTTTGGGTTTTTTTTGAGTTGGTTTGTGTGGTTGTTTTTTATTCCCTAACTAGTGTTAAGTGAGCCATTTTGGTTAAGCGTTTATTGAGAACACAAAAGTCTTGACATTTGTACAAACCTTCCAAAACAAGTAAGACTGGTAGCTTAAATCCTTCGGAGAGTAGCTGCTAACAGATGCTTAGAAAATAGATCTTTCTCCAGTATCCCTTCCAGCTGCCAAAAGACTGTGGTTTAGCAGTTTCTTTGCAAGGGATTCTACTTGGGTTACTTGCTAGAAAGCAACTGATGGATCTGTTTCCCCACAGACACTTTCCACCTCATGGTTTTGCCTTTTGAATTAGTTGTTTTGAACCTGTTCATACTTTCAGCTTCCATTATGTCCTATTGCAGTGATTTCCACAATTTCATGCTGCTTATTCCGAACCCCAATGCAATTAATGTCTCAAAACACAAAATGCTCTCTTGTTCTACTGTGGAGCCATTATTTCCCTGTGCGCTATTCTTTTTATCTTCATCAGTATCAGCAGCCACTAAAAGCCAGTTTGTTACTGACTAGCACGGTATGTTTTGGAATTACAAAATCTTGTCTGCTTCAGTAATGTCTCCTTGCCTAGTAGGGGCATGGTTTGTATCGCTGTCTCCTGTAGATGCTTATTTCAACATAAGCCTTCTTATTTACAGCTAAGCCCTTAGCAGGTTGCACCCCTCAGGCATTGCTGTAACCACGATCTGTGTGTACATTTTTATTGAGTGTTTGTCCAGTTTCCTACTCTCTGTAACTGAGGATAGCAATATATAAAAGTATTTTACAGGTGTGGTGGAGAGGACACAAGCTGCATGTTTTATGTTCTGTGGAGTGCTGAAATACCGTTTTCACTGTAACTGCAGCCTGGGTTGTGGTTTTTCTTTTTTTTTTTTGACACTTGTTAGGAAATATTTCGGAATGAAAACTCTTGCTGACATTAGGCAAGAACAGTGTGTATTTGGTGCATTAGAGTGCAAAAGGAGCGCTTTTTAGGTGAGAATTTCCATTTTGTCTCCACCATACGACAGTGAATTGTTTAGCTCTACTGCCAGCAGACTTCTCTGAAGCAGCTACAATCAATTCATCAGGCTTTGCAGCGGAATCTTGCATACCACTCCCCATTCTGGGGAAAACTAGGAAGAAAACTGACTGAACATAATTATATTTTCAAAAGGGAGAAAGGAAACTTTGGTCCTCTGCTTTCATGGTTGCTCGTGGAGGGGTCTAGCTTTGGTAATCCTTCAAGATCTCTCTAAAATCATAGAATAGCTGGATGGAAGAGACTTTAAAGGCCATCCTGTCCAGCCTCCCTGCCATCAGCAGCAACATCTTCAACTAGATTGGGTTGTTCAGAGTCCTGTCCAGTCTGACCTTGAATGTTTCCAGAGGTGGGGCATCTATTACCTCTCTGGGCAACCTGTGCCAGTGTTTCATGACCCTCATCATAAAAAAAGAAATCTTCCTTATATTTAGTCTAAATCTGTCCTCTTCTGTAAAGTCATAGAATTGTAGAATGGCTTGAGAAGCTAGAATTTTAGACAGAAGTGGACACTAACTGTAATTATTACATTGAATTATAACTATTTGAAAAATAATCTTGTAGCACTTACAGCATGATCTAAGCAAAGAACTGGGAACAGAGGAAGACGGGGAGAAAAGCATGGATCGTGGATTTGCTGTTTGGGCAGTAGTAGGAAAAGGGGGCAGGGGCCCAAGCATTCTCCTGCAGAGAGCCAAGGGAAGGAAGGGAGGCTTGTGATGGCTAGCTCTTCAGAATTATTCAAGAAATGGTGTAGTGAGTTTATAAAAGGGTGTCATACCTTGCTGAAATGTGCTGTTTATAAAGCCGTACACCCAGGGAGACCAAAAAGCAGGGGAGGGTCTAGGTGACTTCACTTGGCACTACTATCAGCTCTTTGGAGGGAGAGGAACATTGGTGAGATGCTGTTTCTGCCTTTCTCTCTCTCTTTTTAAAAAACTTAAAAAACAACAGCAAACCCAAGCAAACAACCAAACCACCTTTAAAATGAAAGAGGCCTGTCAGAGGGCAAAATGAGGGGAAGCTATTGACAGGTATGATATCATATAAACAGCAGGGGCACAGCTTAGCTTTGTGAGAGAGAGAGTAGAGAAGTAGAAAAGAAGTTGAACTGGAGCTGGTAGGAACAGGGAATGGGGGTGTGGGGGGTGGAGAGCGTGAAGGAAAAAAGCATTACCTGACTTGCAAGAGAAGTGTGAAGCACTGAGTGGAGTGGGAAATTCAGCCAAAACCCACGAGTGACGAACAGAATGATCAGTTGTGAAGGGGAGAAGAGGTTATTTGGCATGAAGTAAGAAGGTCCAGGAGTCCTGACACAGAAGGATGGAAGCTCTTTCAGACAGGGCTTGTTGGAGAGATGAAGATGCTAAAGGAATGCAGAGAGTCCTTGGTATGCATGAAATGCACTTGGACTGTGGTACGATTATTTGATTATTATTTTTATTTTTTTCATCCATGCTGTCTTTCCTGCTGTAGTTCAGGTTTGAACAGCCCCTTCCCTTATCCTGCTGTTAGTACAATTGCACATAGTGCTTTGTGCTGAACAGAAGTGTGGGAAGTGATCCATATTTAGGGGGAAGAGGAGGGGGAAGTCCAGTGTAAATGTCTCCCTCAGTTCTGGATATGATCCAGTGAGGGGCCATGCAAACTAGGGCAAAACTATTAGCCATGGATTGAGGAAGTGAGATTATGGCTAAACGTGATGAGTAATTAAGGGGAACTGAATCTTTAAATACTGCAAAAGCTTGGCCTGTTGAACTCTCTGGACTTGAGAGCTTTGCTTGAAACAAGTTCTAAGGGATTTCCCTGTAGTCTTTTGCAGCTGTCCGTGCTGTTTTGTAGGGTGGAATCATGGGAGGAGAAGAATGCCTGCTGTTCAACCCCCATTTTTTCTTGAAGGAGAGGCATGTCACACAAACCTATCAAACACTACCTTTGTTTTGACATGCTCCAGGTCAGCAGATGACCAGTTCTACTGTATTGAGTCTGTGTGTGACAGGATTCTGGGGCTGTATCATCTTCCAACATCATTTTGAATTGAAGCAGAGAAGCATCCCCCTCTCCCTCCCTACCTCCTTCCCTTCAGGTTTCTGTTCTCTTCTAGTTCCATGGGAATAGCATCTAGCTCTGGCCAAATAATACATTTGCTTGAGCAGGATATAACTTTTGGCAGAGATAATAAACTCCTCATCAGTGAAAAGCTGATGATTATTGGGAGCCTCATGACCTTTTTGCTCAGCCATGTCAGCATTCTCAGATGCTCCCACTTCTCTAATTTGAAAACTACTTGGGTCCAGCGTGGGAAGCCATCAGGGGACATCCCTGAATGGACAGCCTGGCACGTGAGAAAGCAAAGGAGACAGCAGCAGGAGCTGTATTGAGAGGGTAGATAGCAGAGAAAATCCATGGTTATTAGGAACCTTTGGCGATTTGGAAAACTCTGTTTTTACCAATTAAAACATTAGAGCATTCATTTAATCTGATAAATGATAGTTGATCACAAGTGAATTTTGGTTCCTACCACTTTGGCTTAGATTTGAACTGACGGCCTAGAGATGAAATGCTCTAGATAGTGTTTCTGAGTTCTCTGACATATGTTGTTCTTACTAGGATCTTTTTTCTTTGTCTTTAACTGTGGGGGATACTGATACATCTGCTACAAGTGCTAATGGATACAGATGATCCTTACTGGGACGCAGATGAAGGTTCTCACCATTCTTCCAGATCAGCAAGGGGCAGACTGCTTTAGTTTTGAGATCTGGCGGGACTGTTGCTTTTATTTGTCCCAGTAGGAGCTAATGCAAACAGACTTGGATCAGCCTGAATGATCATACCTGTGCTATAACTTGCAACTGGACAAAAGGTATTGCTTTGTCAAAAAGACCTAATAGGAGAAGTTTGAGTTAAAGCTGATGTATTTGTTTGTTTTTGCGTATATTGTGTTAGGCTCGCTTTGCAGGAAGCTAGATGTAGATCTCAAGCTATCTTTTCTTAATTAGTAGAAGTATGTCTCAGTAAGGACTCCTCACAAAACACTGCAGGTGACCTTTGTGGCACTTCACAGAAATAGTAATGATAAAATTGCCAATGTCTTTCAAATATTCCTTTAAAAGACAACAGTGAAACTACTGATTTCTCATGGTCTTTCTGCTCATAGGTTTGGAGCTGCCATGTTTCAGATTCTCTTATTCTTCATATAACAAAGTTACTCTGAGAGCCAGCGTATATACTGTGGTAAATTTGGTGTGTGGATTATATCACAACTTAAATTATATTAGCTCCAACGAGGTCCTGACTGTGCTTTTATGTTCTGAAGTACCCGAGCAATGACTGACAGCCCTCTGTTTTTGAAGGGTGGAGAGAAAGAGGAGGTAGCTGCAACCCCTCTGCACAACGTTAGCCTAAGGGAGCTTGTGCCAGGAGAGACCCTTGAGTTCTCTGTGCACCCGTGGGGCTTTTGGTGATCCTCAGTCCTGGGGTAGCCACAGTCACCTCCTGTTCTCCACAGGCTCTATCCTTTCCCCTTCCTTAGAGGAGTGAAACTTTTTCAAAAGGTGGATAAAAATTCCCTCCCTGCTTTAACCCCATTCCCCAAGACAAGATTCCTTTGTGTAGCTAGACTACAAGGGAGAAGAAACCCAAGTAACTCAACTAATTCCATCACTAAACATCAAACATGTATTGCTGTCATCACTTGACCTGGATTTCTATAGTGTGATCTTTGCAGGAGTTATCAAATACCAGTATATTAAATGTCCATTGGAATAAGAATATCTCCTCATCCTCTTTCACCTGCTTAAGGCTTCCTGCATGATCTGTGGTAACAATTTTTCTTGGTTTCCTTGAATTAAGGCAGAAGACAGCCTTGTCAGTTTTGCATGTTTTAAGTTTCCTACGTTTTCATGTGCATATAAATCCAGACCTTGCACCTAAATCTGGAGTTCCTGATTCTTTGACTGTCTTTTCCTTCAAAGCTGGGTGAAGCAGCCAACCATTTGACTTTGATGACAGGGTATCGGCCAGCCTGGAGTACTTGAGGAATTCTTAAATAACAGCAAAAATGCTATTCAGAACTGGACCTTCCTTAAGCACGTTGCTGCTCTGTGTGTTTTGTGACCAGTCTAACTGGAGGCATAACTTTCTTTCTAGCTCAAGACCATGAGTATAATGGTGATGAGACATCAGAATGTCTTGAGGAGCAGCTCACCTCGTCTGCATTCTTACTGCTGCCTTTGAACTGACGGATGACAGTCATTTTCCCTTCTTCCCTAGCAGCAGCACTGGGTTTAGTTGTGTGTGGACAAATCTCAGCACACTGAGCTCTGATCTGTTGGCTAAATCTGTTTAATAGCCTTTACTGAGCTTAGGGAATACATGTACACATGTTGGTCAATTTGTGTCGCAGGAGAGGAGTGGCAGAGGTGTGGCAGCACCAGAGCAGCTGTCGCTGAGCAGGGAGTGGGAAGGGATTCAGCTCTGTGACTGCCTGTGGCTGTTCACTTGTTTAACCTGCAAGTTGCCTTTCCAGCATTTTTACCTGACTTTGGACTCTGTTTTCATGAACAGTGCTTCTAAATGCTAAGGGTACCTCTGGAAACTACATGAGGCAAAAATGTTGGCTATGCTTTGTTCCAAAGGTGTTTTAAATAATTTTTAACAAAACCTAATTCCTAGACAAAGCCATAAGGACTGGGCATATGAGAATAGTGCTTTTGAAAGGAATGACTGCAGAACATTTGAACCTAAGAGCGGTGTTAATGTAACAGCTTGGTTTGAAACTGGTGGTGTACATTAAGTAAATAGTTTCTGCTTCACATTTAGTGAATTACTTAATATTTTAAAGCCTTGTCCAAAGTGCCCAGGTAGTCAATTTTTGTGTGTTTGAAAAAAACATCTTTCTCTAAAGGCTGAAGTGTTTATTTAGTAAAAAACTTAATGGGTTTTTTAATCTGTATGCTGTAAATCTGAGCAAATCATTCAAGCACTTCTCAAGTAAACTGCTGAGAGCTTTACTAAGTGCCTTGCTGCTACTTTCTTTTTTAAAGATTATTTTTATTTTTGTAACATTTTCCAGCATAAAGAATGCAAATAATTATAGAAATACTGTGGGTTTAAGGTAGAAAACTAAATCAGTTGATGGCAGAAGAGGGGCTAAAGTTTTGGGTTTGTTTTTGTTTAAATAAATGCAAGAACCTGTGTTCCACTGGTGTATCTGGAGTAGTTCATTACAGTAGTTACTACAATTCACGTAGAAATTAGTGCAAGGTGTTTGGTTTGTCCATTAATTAAGTAAAAAATAGCACAATACAGTATAGTTTTGTGGTGAACATTATTTTATCTTTAATGAAACAGATTATTAGCTAAGAAATTGGGAACTACCTGGTGACCTTTTATCTCTTTTCAGGCACCTTTTTGGGCATACATCCTGGGTGCAATAGGACTTTTTATCTACCAGTCTCTGGATGCCATAGATGGGAAGCAAGCCAGAAGAACAAACAGTAGTTCTCCTCTAGGAGAACTCTTTGATCATGGTTGCGACTCTATTTCCACAGGTAGCCTTAACCTACTGTCACCCATCCTAGTTTATAAAAGTTACCTGTTTTCAAGAGGAGCTGATTAATCGCAGATGTGTTGAAGTTGTCTCTGGCGATCATCTAGTCCAAACCCCTGCTTGGAACAGGGACTTTTAGGATAACTTCACCATCTTCTGACTTTTGCATCCCTGGCCATTAGCAAGGGGGTATTTCAGAAGTTCCTTTGGCAGATGTTGGGTAAGATGTATTCTGCTTCTACTTTAATGTGCCTCTCCACATACTCCACTTTAGAAGTAAGGTGCAAGAATATCAGTTTGGTAATAGGGTATCCAGCCTAGCACTTAGGAGAAGGGTAATTTATATTCCTTAGAAGTAGTTTTTTGAGAGTTGGGAGTCCTTAAAAAGTAAGCCTTGCTCAGTTTCACTTTCCATAATTTAGCTGCTGTTGGTGCCAATGCCCATAGTTCTGTAAAGCTCAATGGCTGAAACAGTTGTCCTGGGAATTGGTGTGTTCTTTGTGCCCCATCTCCCAGAGAAGTGCAGCTGCCAGTCTGCCTGAGCTTGGGCCTTCAGCTGAAGTTGTCGGTGTTGCAAAGAGCACGGCAAGGCCAGGAGGAGGGAGAACAACCGCTGTAGGCTAGAGGGTGGGGCCCTGTCTTGGCAGTAAAGGAGTGCTGTGTTTTGGTCTCTCCTGCCAGGACTGCCCCTAAGGGTCAGCTGCTCAGTAAAGTATCCGTCATAGCATTACTTTGTTAGAGTGATGTAAAATGTCCTATGTTTTTATTTATTTATTCTTTTAATTTCTCCTAACTTCAAGCCAAGAAGGTATATGACTAACATGTTCATTTCTGCTTTCCAGTATTTGTTGTCCTTGGATCCTGCATAGCAATCCGACTTGGAACAAATCCTGACTGGTTGTTTTTCTGTTGTTTTGTGGGACTGTTCATGTTCTATTCTGCTCACTGGCAGACATATGTTTCAGGCATACTAAGGTTTGGAAAGTAAGTAGGTATCTTTAGAAGTACATATGGCTTAATGTCTGAGACTGCTAGCTCCTTGATTTCAGTTTCTTCTTGGTTTACTCCTTGCTTTCTCTTTCACCTTCTTTCTCATCTCCCTACCAATCTAGCAGACTTGTGTTTTACCACACAAGAACTTGAAACTCTGCATAATACTGTGAACTTCTTTTAGCAGCTTGATTTCAGCTCTCTATGCTTTGTTTGCATGCTTTTGGCTCTTTTGTCTGCAGATTTGTTGTCAGAACCCATATGAGCACAGTGCAGGCTCAGGCCAGAGAGGTCTTGTTTACATTGCAGGCAAGTGCCCTGTGTAGGAGTAGGGACAGAACAAGCATCTGGGTACCTCCCTTTGTAATCTCCCAGCCACAGAACAGTTTCAGCCCCAGGGGACTCTAAACCACATGCATTTTAGAGAAATTTCCCTACTAATGGGTTTCCCTTTCAGAGACATCTTCAGTCTTCCTTGGAATGAACTCTGCACCCATTTCATCCTCAAGGAGTTCCACAGATCTATGGCAATGCTTGAAGAATTACCCCACGTTTATGTGAGGGCCTTTCTTTTAATGTGGCTCATACTGGCTTTGATGTCCTTTAGGTTTTGTGTTAGGTCACAGTTCTAGAGACTGCTGTGATGCTGTTCATGACTTGATAGAAATTTTATCTGTTTCACTGCAGCATAGGAGGAAAAGTCATGAAATTCATGTATAAAATAATAATTTCAATTTAACTGCTAATAGTGTGGGGATTGCTGCACCCTCCTGTAGGTGTGGTGGTGCCTGGCTATGGCCTTTTGCTGGTTTTAAGCAATGAGTTTCACTTTAGTATAATTACTTCTGAAAAGAGGAAAAGGTCAGAGACTTCTGTGACAGCAAAACTGGAAATAAGTGATAGATGAAGGATGTCCTTCTTCTAATCCCAGTCCCTTGCTAAGTCACCTGTTCATAGTCCTTAGCAAATCTGAGCATCCCCAGGCACACAGGCTGGTGACCAGCTGTCCCTGCACACTGCATCAAATGCAGGCTGTCTCTGTGGTCTTGATAGAGCTCTTTTTGATTTGTTGGTAATGCATTTTACCACGCAAACTATAATTCTTCTGCCTGCCTGCACATCCTGATTTTTTTAAAGGACATCTTGTGCTATAAACAAAAATAGGTGCTTAACAGTGATGGCTGAAATAGGACACTTTCTGTCCATGACTGTAGGCTGCTCTGGACGGAGGTGGGCTAGGCCATGAGCACTGACATTTTGCAGACATGACTGCTTTTCTGTGCCTTTTATTCTTGCATAAAGCATGAGAATGATTTCCCCACATCAGGAAGGCACTGCGACTCCTTTACTACATAAAGATTTTGTTAAAAACTTGGTGACTTCTACTTAAACATAATGATGGTGCATAGTACAAACAGTTCAGAGTGGCCTGGTGTTCTGTGGTTACTGTTTAAAGTTAAACACAACTTTTCTCCAAGATAACTTATTTCTGTCCAGTGAAAACAGGTCACAGTTCTTTTCAAGGTTCCCAAATTTGCTTCTCTTAAGCACAGAGATTTGAAGAAAGCATTAGTATAGTGCTCTAAATATCGTAGTCCATAATAAGATGGATGGAACTTTTCACTGATGCTATTCCTCAATTAGCAGCTCTAGATTTTAGAAATAAATCACAAATGAGAAATTCTTAGTGCTTTTGGCCAGGAAGGATCAGAGGGCTGAATAACGTGACACTGTCAGGTTGTGGAATACTGCGGTGTCTAAGTCTTTGGACTCTGATTTGGACTCTGTTGCCACCAAAAGTCTGAGCCTCTGTAAAATTATATATTAAAATTCGGCACAATATAATGATTCAACTTCAAGTTTGAGCCTCCTCCAGCAGCAACAAAAGCAGTGCAGATTAGAAATCCAGGTATTAATAGTGCAGAGTGCAACCTCTGAACGCTTGCACTGGGGTGCTTTTGCATGAGGTAACCGGCAAGTTCAGCAATGGCTGGGTGCATGTAACACTTAGTCCCTGGCAGAGAGGGAAAAGCCCTCTCCCAGCTCCACTGCCCCATGACACTCTGTCGTTTGACTCAAGCCAGTGCATCAAATGGGCAGAAGATGAAAAGCCTACACTAGACTGCCAAGCTGAACTGGTTCACCTTACAGTCTGATGAGCACGACAGCAGATAAAACTGAGGGAATACAACACCTTAGGAAGGACTCCCCATTCTCATGGCTTTAAGGGGCAATGAGCACCCCAGCTTATCATCTAACTGCAGTTTCACCTCTGGATCCTCTGAGAGTCAGAAGATTGGGATGAAATTTAGCATATTTTATCGCCATCTTTCTGATGAAAGAAGAAGAGTTTGATGTTACTGAGATTATCGTTCAGATAAATGTTTTCCATTACCCAAGAGTTGATTACTATCTCCTTTTAAAAATCCACTGTTTCCTGTGCAGGGAGGTCGTGTGCTAAGCAGGTAGCAATACACGTTGACTTTGGTCATAATACCTTAAAACAGCAAATTTATTCCAACTGCTCAAAGAAGTCTTGAACATTCATTGTCACTGTTTGCTGGTAACTTTAGTATGAAGATAAGGTACATGTCTCAAAACTTGTGGTACCATAAAAGGTACCTTTGATATGCACTTTTTTTGGTTATTATTTTTAATTATTGATGTTAAAGCTTAAAAAGTATTGATTTTTTTTTTCTTGAGCCTTGGCTTCCTGTGAGGTTTCATCAATTAAATACAACAATACAGAGTTGTCAATCTTGTCTGAGAACAAAAAAAGGTGAGCTGCAGAGTCTGGGCTTCGTAGGGCATACAAGGCCACCTTTTCTAAAGGAGCTTTTATGGAGGAAAGCAAGATAGCAATTATGTCCTCAGAAATATGGCAAATGCTTAGCTATCCACTGACTCAGTCCTCCCTTGTTTTGCAGGCTGTATCTGTCAAGTTTTCATGACGTGAGGCTTAAAGAAATCCCTTCTTTCCCAGCCTGCTCTTTATAGTTCCTGCTTTTATGTGCTGTGCTTTTAACGGAAATGCTTGATTGCGTTTACTGTGAGCTTGCCTTAAACTTTGATTTGATTCTTACACATCAACAAGTCTGTAAATTCATACAGAATTCTCAAACAGTTAACAATATATTCATTAAAGATTTTCCCTATTAAAATTATATGTAGCTTGCTCCTGAAAAAGAGTATAGCTTTAATTTTAAATCTTGGCCAGAGATGTGTGCCTCCATGTAGAGTATCTTTCTCAGCCAAGGAAAGTAATATTCTCTATTTATATTTATATAATTTGAAGTACATTTACTGGGTTTTATTCCCCCCTCTCTCCACACACACTTTACGCTTAGAGCAAAAAGTCCTTTAACTAAATCTCTTTTTCCCCTTCATAGAATTGATGTAACTGAAGTTCAGATCGCCATAGCAATGCTGCTCTTGATATCTGCCTATGCAGGAGCAGCAATATGGGACTATAAGGTGAGTGTGTTAAGTGCTCAGAGTTCCTGTTGAGTATTCTTGTAAGTGTCCACAGTTGCTGTGGTGTTTGAAGCTGCCCTGTACAAGTACCATCAACACTTACATGTTGTTTTAGCCTATTGTATGAGTGTGTGTTGTTTTGATGTAGTTTACTTCGATTGTGTGACTCTCCATGCACAAATTTATAGCTACATAGAGATAAAAGGACGCCATCTGCCACACATAAACTTCTCATCTGGAACTAATACTCCACACATACTTAAGCTTTAGCAAATAGTTTTTGTTCTGGTTTTATAAATTTTGTAAATATTTTACTGCAAAACGTACATTTCTGTTCAGTTAAACTATTTATCTTAAAATTTAAGGATTAAATATTTCAATCTAATGAAACCATGGGATGAAGCCAGGGGGTTTTGGTTAAGTTATCCATATTTGTGTCGATGCAGATGTACTGATTTTTAAGAATTATGTCGCAGCCACATAAATGTAAATATTTACATTAAAAAAATTTTTTCTCTTCCAAAATTTTTTGATATCTCTGATTTTTATTCTGATCTTTAAAGTTGCACTTTAGTGGACAGTATCATAAGTATATTAGACCAAGATCTTCAACCTTTCTAGGGTCTATATGCAGAAATTTATAGTTCTGACTGGTCATAGTGCATAGAGCTGAGACTTTTCCCTACTATTGATAACCAACAGAAATTAACCTAAATGTAAACCACCAAGAAATGACAACTAATTCAAAAGTTTACTCATCAATTAAGGAGTGTTTAGCTAAACTTTGTTTCCTTTTCCCGGACTGTAAGATGCTTTTTTTTTTCTATTTTCAAAAAGATTGTTTTCATGTTGGAAAATAAAGCAGGTGCATTAAACTTAAAATTATGATAGATTTTTTCCTCACTATTAAAATCTGTTATAGTTATGCTGTATCTCAAAACACTATATATTCAAAAATATGGTCAGTGGTTTCAATTTATTACTACTTCTTTTTTTAAATCCTCTGCTGCCTTTGGAAGTTTCCTTGAAACTGCAATTGATTCCAAAAGGTAACTGTTCAATTAAAATTTGTATCTGGAGACTATTCATGATAGTCTTGTGATATGCAAAGATACAGCATACAAATAACGTACCAGAACACACAACAGGCAGATGGTGTTTGTGTTTCCTGTGGCTCAGTGTTGTTTTATCCAGTGAAATAGAAGGAAGTGTCCCTCTTCCTGCTCCCATACCGTGGTGATGGCAGTAGTCTGTGTCAAGCTTTTCCTTATGTAGTGAAAAGATTTGAAGAACATATTAAGGAGGAGCAGAGTAAGATCTAGCTGAATTTTAGGAACAGAATTTAGGTACTCCGAAGTGGAGTTTAAATATTACAAAAGGCACTTACTGTGTTCTTAGTAAGGAAATAAATTTTTAAACACCCTTGTCCTGAGCTTGTTCCCAGAAAAGTGAGAATTCAAATAAAACCTCTGTTTGGTAGGTAAGAACGGCTTCTTTAATCACTTCTTAAAAAAGGTGTTGTGTGCTTAACTTAATATTTTTCTCTTGTTTTGTTATGGTTTGTTGTTTCTTTTTTTGTTTTGGTTTGGTTTCTTTTGTGTTCTGCTAAGGTCCCTTTGCTGGGCTTAGAACTGAAGTTCTTTGCAGTTACTGGTATCCTGTGTGGAACAGCTCTTTCTTTTTTCAATTACTTCCGTGTCATCTTTGGTGGAGGGGTCGGAAAGAATGGATCTACAATAGCAGTAAGTTGCTCTAAAAAATCCAAATGAGGTTTGAATAATTTATGCCCATAATTTATTGTGTTTCACGTGGTCCATAAGGGTTTTATTTGCTTAAGCATTTAAGCAGACAGGCATGTGAGTGTTAGATGGCTAAAGCAAAGTTCATTAGCTACCTTCTCTCTGCCTGTTACTGGATTTCTTCTCTCAGGGGAACCAGCAGTGAATTTTCTTACAAAATTGATTAGTGGTCACTGCAAAGGGTAGTAAGAGCAGTAGCATAATGCTAATGGATTTGGACAAGTTTCGACAACTCTGGTTTTGTTTAATGGGATTTGCAATATGTATAAAAACTGGACTTTACCATGTGACTGAAGTTTAAGACAAATCTTCCATCCCTTTGTATTTTAGGGAACAAGTGTTCTTTCACCAGGCCTGCACATTGGACTGCTTATCACACTGGCCATTATGATTTATAAAAAGTCTACAACTCAGCTGTTTGAAAAACATTCTTGCCTGTATGTCTTGACATTTGGGCTTGTGAATGCCAAAATCTCACAGAAGCTGGTGGTAAGTCAGTCCTAAACCTCCTGAAACTAAACTGGTTCTTGGCTTAACACTTACTGGATCGGGGGCACTGTGTTCCCATTTTGCTTTGCCACTGTGTTACCAGGTTCATTGGGATCAAGACACTAAACTAGACTCAGGGTCCTGCAGAGGGATTATATGTAACACTGATGCAAACACGTATTTGCTGTTGAACTGGTTAGAACTTCCAGTTTTGTTTGACTTACTCTTGGAAATACACTTACTGTCTGTCTTTAACGTCCTAACTGTGGTCTCTTAAGCCTTACTAACAGTGCTGTGACTTCTCATTTAATCATCTGAAATAAGAATTTACTTTGATCATTAAATGAAGAGAGAAACTTTTCTGTCTCTATTCTGTCTTTTTGGTGTTTATGTTTTTTATACATAAAACACTCCTCAGTGGATGAAAAAAAAGTTTTCTTACTACATATTTGCTAACATAAGTAATCCAGCCAGATACTTCTTTTTCTCCAAGGATGACATTTATCAAACACTAGAACACTAGAAAATAGGTGTTCTACATACCTTCTTACTAAACAGTGAGAACAAGTGCTGCCACCTAAGAAAAGGTTTGCTTCCTACTTAGCATTTGGCTAGAGAAAGCCAAAATTTTCAAGTTAGACTTGAAAACAGTATTTTAAGTGGATAGTATTTGTTTTCAGGAATAGACTTGCATAGTCTTACACTTTGAATTTAGTGCTGGAAAATTAAAGACTGGGAAATCCGTGAAGATAGCTGTATAGATGTAACTTCCAAGAGAACATGGCTGGGCAAGGATGTGATGCCTGTTTGTTGGTAGTTACACCAATCTTGCAGGGGTGCACTTTTAAATTTTTTTTTTTTTTTTTTTTGACATAGGTGGCCCACATGACAAAAAGTGAAATTTGTCTTCAGGACTCTGCATTTATTGGACCAGGACTGCTGTTTTTGGACCAATACTTTAACAGTTTCATCGATGAATATATTGTTCTGTGGATAGCATTGGTAAGTGTTTTATGCTTTTTGTTTGGACAATACTTAAAGGAAGGGATTGAGAATTGCCCCTGTTATTCTGCTCTGTCATTTCTGGCTTGCTCACATTTCAGCTGGCACTGTGGAGGGAGTCCCATGTAAACTTATTTTTGGGAGCTGATTGGCTTGCTTTCCTTGGAACAGAGATGTGAAAGTAAATTTACAAATCTCTCCTGAAATTATGCTTTAGTCCATGAGGGTTTTTTAAAAGTCGTTCTGTGAACTGCAGATGAACCTTTTTTTTATCAGATCTTGTAAGTGTTTAGTGCTGTTAGGATGTTGGGGTGTTGTGATGGTTTTGTTTTTAATTCTAAACTAGACTGCTTTGTAGCTGCATGTTAAAATGATTGTTACACTTGTCATTTGGATAAATTGTGATTAAAGAATTTATGATTAAAGAATTTATGATTGAAGTATAGCATATTTGTAGTAGGGACAATTTAAAAAAAAATGGATTTTTTTAACCTGTTCTGTTTTGTTCTTTTGAAGTTCATATCCTTGTTTGATATGCTGAGATATGCCAGTGGTGTGTGCCTACAGATTGCTTCTCATCTTCATATACATGTCTTCAGAATTTCATCTCATCAAGCTCCTGAGCAGGTTCAAAACCATAATGACTGATTAAATAGGTCAAGGACAAGAGAAGAAGCAGTTAGGGGAATGTCGAATGAAGCAGCCTCTCTGTTTTTGGGAAGACAAATTAAGCTTTTGAAGAAATCAGTTTTATGAGAAAGTTCACTGTGTTTCAGACATTACCAGATGTTAGAATTAGTAGATACAAAGTTCTGCAGATGCTGTTATATCAATACTTTTGAACCAGTATGTATTTCCCTGTGTTTCAAACCACAAATACTACTTTTGAAAATGTTGCCATTTCCTGTTAGGTAACTTTAATTCTGGACTTCTCTTCTGGTGAATGTAGAATGCAAACCAAGGTGCTACCAACTAGAATTCGAAGAGGAATTTCACATTTCCCTAACCCTAACACGTGTCTAATCTTGTAGTATTAGTTTCTGAAGTTTTGTTGGAACAGCTCTGAAGCGTTTGTCAGATGTACCAATGAATTCAGTCCTGCATTATTAAGACTGGTAAAATGGGGCAGCCACGAGGTAAAAATCACTCAGTCTTTCTTCTGGTACTTCTAAGGAACAAGCTGCTGGATCGGTAGATAAGGGAGGTAGAGCCTAGGAAAATTTTTTTTTACTTCCAAGTACTGTTATGAGTGCCTTTAGAATTCTTGCATTCTCTAGTATCTAAGTACATAACCTACTGCTACCACATAAAACTTTAGCTTGTACCTTCTTTCAAGGCCGGTTTCTGGTTTTGTAGTCGTAATAAGATTAGTCTCATTGTGCTTCATCCTTATCTGACTACAGGTAGCTGTGTAAGGAGAGGACTCTAACCTTAGGTCCCCTAACTTGTATCTGTAAGACTATGCAAGCAAATGACAAAGTTCATTAATAAACTTCAATGTCTGTGGCTCCAGCACTGCAGCCCCCCCTTCTGTATTTCCCTCTGGGGTGTTTTTGTTATCGCTGTGTTCATTTTCCTTACAATGATCGTATTGGCTCGTAGCTACCACTGTACTTTACCCAAACAAAAGAGCACGAAACTGAACCTTAATGTAAAACTTGCCAAAACAGGAACTCAGGCCCAATATCAGCCACTCTCTAAGAGCAGACTCACTGGGTAACATAATATGTCTAGCTACAGGGCTGCTGCCATTAAAGAAAAGCTGAATCAAAGTAGCTTGTTATCTGTATGAAAAAATTATTACTTGCTCACAAGCCCTATAAGCTCAGGCTCCTTCAAAGAGGTACTACTTGAACATGATTTATATAAAGAGCTGTTGAATGTAAGTGTGCATTACTACTTGTGAATGTAAGTGTGCATTACTACTTGCAGTTGCTGATACGTACCTGAGCTCCAAGTTCATGGTCCCTCCTGAACTGTCCAATGAAGAATGCCATGGTTTGTTTTAAAAATACTAACCCTGCAGCTTCCTACCTGCTTATTAATTCAAAAATACTTTCTGAGGCAGTCAAGGAACTTTTACTAAGGTGTATTGTCTGCTAGTCTGGAGGGAATAAAATAGCATCCACCACACACCTGCCTTATTTAAGAAGAATAAAATAACTTTTTTGAGGGATAACTGTAGCAGTTAACTGCCAAGGGACTACAACTCGAAGTGACTTATATCAATTCAGAATGAATTCTACTACTCCTGTTTGAGGCTGGAAATGACACAGCATCTGCACATGAATTTAGCCTGAACCCAGGCTATGGTCAAATAGAAAGGAAGATGGTAATGACCATTTTAGTTTGGCTGAGTACTCTAAGCAAATTAACCACCTGATGAAAAGACACAGGCAGTGTCTTTAGAGTGAGATGAGTGGGCTCCCCACCTGCCAAAACTGTCATAGCATCGTAGGTATAAGTAATTTTAAGGATATGATTGAGGTATGTGGATGATAGGAAACTAATGCAGAAATCACTCAGAAAACCAGAAACATGACTCAATACTAACAAATGAAACCAGAACCAGGAGGCAGTGCTAACAAATACGCTCCTATTTGAAGATCCGAAGCAGAGCCTGTCAGCTCTTTCATAGCCTCCTGTAACTGTCCTTAGATGGCCGAGACTCAGCAGTTACGAATCAGCATTGTTCTTGGTTACCCAGGAGAGGCCCATATTGCCTCGTGCATCAGTGTCACTTCCATGTTTGCTCCTGTCTTGAATCCTAGCAGAGGCAAAACAAGTTAATCCATGCTGGTTACTTGTTCGATGTCAGTTGCAACCTACCAGCTGAAGTTTTTGCAAGTTAGCCATCACTAATCTGGCTTCCAAACCTGGAGAAGCATCAGCAAATGGTTTGACTCTGAACTAAAAAATGCTAGCAAGCTGAGAAGAATATGGTTTTGAAACATGTTATGAAAACATCACATTTGTGTGGGTGGATGTGTGGATGGATTTTGTTTTACCTACTGTTGAATTAAATCAGAGCATTAAAGATGTTGGCAACTACCTGATTTGTAAAAGTGGACATTCAGGTGTAATGGTTTTCTGTAAAAACAAACTGCATGCACAGTAAGCCAGTTGTTTCATTTATACTTACTTACTGTAATGAGATACATGAAAGATAAATGCTTTATCCTTAAAACTCAGGCCTCCCGAAACTGCTAGTCATTTGGAATTGCAAGAAGTAATATTCCATCTCAAAGGCTTGTAATAGCCTGTACCAAATAAATGAGGTAGATTTCTTCTAGCAGTGGTTCTACAAAAAGTATATACCCCAAAATGCATAATGTTTAATTATCATTACTTGAGCTGATACATTAAGCTCATCATTTAACTAAAAAACCCCCTGTTTTCTGGACAAATTACAGCAGTTTATAAATCTTTTACTAATGCAAAGATAGTACAATGCCTAGACTAACAAAAGAGTTAACAACATTTACTTTAATTTACCATAATATGCATCATTAAACAATTCTATCTGAGCTATGTCATACCCTGTGAATTTTTATAACTGCTAATATATCAGCAGACTAAATGTTGAAACTGTGAAAAGCTGCAGCTTGTTAGAAATGCTTCTATTTGCACAGTGTACCTAAAGGCCTCAAGTTATTATGTAAAATCTGGGTAATGCATATTTCCTTAATTCTTCCATTTGTTACAATTTGGCATTAGAAAAAGTGAAACGATTTAAACAGTCCAATGCTATTGAAAGTGGATATGAAATAGTTAAAAATTAATTGGACAGACAGTGAATGGTTTGGGGTCCATACTACCCCCCAGTAATAAAAGTTTAATAAGATATGTTCTTACAACATTAACAGACAAGATTAGAACAATCCAGGAAAGCGTTTAATAGGAACCTTGAAACATTTAAATCTTAACATCCTTCTAATGCCTGTACTTGTATCGTGTTACTTAGGTACAAGTTGCTCCTCCACTGAGCCATCAGAATAACATGGACTGAAGAGACTTGCGAACAGTTGCCATCTCCTGCTGTTGCTGTCACAAGAAAAGGAGATAATGCTGAACAAATGCTGTATCGATATGATTCCTTTGAATTAAATGAATGTCAAATGACTTTTAATAGAATGTTCTATTTTTGCACTTAACTAACTTCATAGATCTGATACTTACAGTGTCCATCATAATCTTCTTCTGCAACATAGCCATTTCCTTGCGAAGTTCATTTTGGGCACCAGCTAGAAGATTTTCGTTGCTCTTCTCCAGCTCTTCCATGCTCTGAAGTTAAGGATAATATTAATTCAGAACTCCTCAGCTTCAAGGGGTTAGTTTAAAACAAGCAAACAAACCAATCATTATTCATACTACAATTTAATTTTTACAGTGATCATTGATAATTGATGAGTTTGTCACAAACTTGGCAGAGGAATCATACAAGACTTCATACCCCAGCCTACATTCCTATTTAAACAATATGTACCCTGAGAAGAAAATAGAACTCTCCCGTCAGCCTTTGTGAGGTCTCAGCTACTTATTCTGCATTTTAATTAAGATAGGAGTCCTAAAAGAGGAGATTGAACAGACATCTGTCAGGAATGCTAGGGGTGCAGTATTATGACAACCTGGTGGGACTTCAAGTGAAGAGTATAAACCCCAGTACATTTCTTGGCACACTTCTCCTCAGATAAGCCAAATAAAACTCCCTGGTTATCTTCTCTTTTGTACATAAAATTATACCTGCCTCTGTGTATGTGTCTAGTTGCATTTTCCTTAATTTGTATTTATTTAAGCTTATTTGAGGCTTGACTTCTAACTTTTGATCTTCGAGGAGAAAAAAATAATACTTCTTTTCAGTTTTTCCTCTTTGATGAAGACATTTTTGAACAGTTATTAATTCTTCTGTAATACATTCTGTTAATACTGATTATTTTAAACTAAAAGTTGCTCTATTTCAGAAATATTTTTCTCAGCTACCAGGCTTGGAAAAAAACCAAACCAAACACCAAGGCTGTTGTAAGTAACTGAAATTTCAAAACCAGCTAGGAAATTACTTGAACAGAAATTAAGGTTTGTCAGAACCTGACAGACTTGAATCTGCCCCATATGCTGGGGGCCATGTAGCTGATGAGGCCCCACCTGGAGTGCTGGGTCCAATTCAGACTCCTCAGTACAAGAGAGACATGGACATAGGGGACAGAGTCCAAAAAAGGATCATGAAGATGATTAAGGCACAGATTTTCTCTTGTGAGGAAAGCCTTTAACCAAAAAAGTAAAATTTTTGTGTGGTTGTACTCAAAACAGGTTTTTTGCTTACTGTCTAGTATGTTAGTTACTTTGTTAAAGAAATACCAAACAGCCTAAGACAGTGAATTAATACAGCTTTCTTGAGTGATACAATAAGGACCAGATGCCTTCCAAGAAAAAGATTTACCTTTAAGAACTGCTCGTAGAGTTGCTTAATGGTTTTCAGTCTCTGGCTTTGAACTATTCTTGCCTGTTGGAAGACTTTTTGTTGCTGACGAAGCATATTCTGAAGCAGAAGCAAAAGGAGAATGTAACTGCATCAGTTGTTAACCAGAGTGCTTGGACAGCACGCCAGTGTCATTTTTCAGAGTCAGAAATACTGCCTTCACTGGAAATCTGTGCCTTGTAATGTCAATCTCTGCCAGGAGAGTTACCCTTCCTTTTATTAATGAAAATAAAACTGAGGACTTGATAAAGCCCTAAGTCACCTTCTGAGGTCCCTTGCAACCTGAATTATCCCTGTAAAATCCCATGAGGATTGCTATCCCCCACTGTTTCTTAGGGTATCCCACAGAAATCCCTAAGGAAAAGCAAAACTTGCAATATATGTTGGAAGAACAAACACAGCAACATCACATGATTACATTCCATTGTGTAGCTCCTATCCCCTTTCAGTGATCAAATTCTCCTACATTTATTATATACAGGCATACTTCTAAGCAATGTGTACTAAAGGACAACTACTTTTCTTTGTTCCTTTGTTCCCTGAGCCAAAGACAATGGATGGACAGAAGCAGCACACATCTTTCTTCTCCTTAGATGGTCTAGGCTTTTCTCAAGCCATATGCTGGCCTAGGACATCACTTAACAGTGTTTATAAACTTGCAATAGAGTTTATAAATGCACCCCTCTTCCCAAAGCTTAAACAATCACATGCTTATGTTTATCTACATAAAGTGTTTTCACATTTCTTCAAAGTCTTAACAACAGTATTCCCTCCTTGTGAAAATACAGTGAAGCTCATGCCATGCTGGAAACTCACTGCCAGCTTTTCTTCCTGCTCTTCTGCTTTCTGCACATCTACATCCCACTGCTGAAATAAAGTCAGGAACTGCTGGGAGAATTCATGATTGAGCTTCTGCCTATAAACAGACACTGTCTGTAAGTATGACAAATGCTACAGGGAATTACAAGGAAAGCTAAGGTTCAACATACGCATGGGATAGAATAAAAGCTGGCATAGATAAAGAAATAGGCTATTTTGACATCTGACCCTATTTGAATACTGTATGTTTTGAAAAACTGAACACACATACACTGAGTGGATGTGGAATATGTCTGTAGAGAGACAGCACTCCCATAAAATACTGGTTAAAAAGAAACACTGATTAAAGCGAAATACTGGTTAAAAAAGACACTTCCTAACAGTGTCAGGTTTTCTGAGATTTACCATGTTTTTCTAACCCAATTACAGATGTTTGCTTTAACAAAAGGGGTTTATATTGCAAAACTGATTAGCTCATTTCTTAAAATTTTGTCCATACAAGTTTCAAATACATATAAATGTAGAACAACGCCAAGACAGTTAAAAGTATTGCTGACTTTTAGTTTTTAGCTGTCTCATTTTTCTGTTTGCTCTACCTCTAGTATCAGATGTAGTAGTTAAATATGCCTTAAGAGGTGAGAGGAATGTTAAGCAAGGTGAAAATTACTTTCTTTCTTAACCAGAAGGGTATTAAAATTCTAGTGAACATTTTTCAGTTTTCACGTAGAAACAAAATTCCAAGGTGGAAAACCCCCACACACATTGTTTTAAAAGACAAAAACAACATCAAAGGTCACTTCCCATGAAGATTAAAGTAAGGCCAGCTCTTTAACATACCTTGCTCTCAGAGTTCCAAATCTTAAATTTCTCTGTTCAAAAGAGAACGTGCTAAATCATTCCTGTCAGATTAATAAAGTGAACACAACTGGAGGCAGCAAAGGCCCTGAGCAGATACTTGACATTAGATACAGTACTTGCTATTTAATGGCAAGATGACAGACCATCTATCCATTCTGTGACACAAAAGGGAATCTAGTTCACAGGTTTGAAAACCAAGGGTAAATGTCACCTTTGCTCCTGCTGCGTTTTCCAAACGTGCTCAATCTTCTGGTTACTGGTTTTGAGTGAGGCTTTTGTATACATTTCTAATCGTTTCCTCTTAGCTAAGAGAGCCTTGTTAATGTCAGCTGAAAGTCAAAGAATTTTTAGAAATTAAGTATCCTGGATACATTGTGCCATGTATTAGAAACGCTGATGAGTTACACCTTGGAGAAGCAAATGAGGTGTGTTCCAATGACACTCGTGTTATCTGGAGTGCTGTGGCGAGTGTCCCTCAGCCTGCTGGTGGCACTGGTGCGAATGCTGCTTCCTTATGCCCCTCACACACCCTAACCAACACCTGTTACAGAGTAATATGCAAATTACTTGAATTTCAGAAATTCAAGTAATAAGGTTAGTGTGTGGTTACTATCCCTGTGAACATAATGAATAAATGAAAAAAATGTTTATACACTTCAGAGAGACAGTACTTTTTAAGTATTAATATAAGTTACTCTGTTTGTTTCACTTCAATTTACATTTGGAGATTTATCAAGTCACAGCTTAAGGTTAATACAGTAATTTCTTTTCCTTCTCACTGTAGATTTCAGGAAACATCTGTCAGACCTCTCTAATTTGCTGAGGCATCTGCCCCTGCTAATGCCAAAACCACTATTTTGTGCAGACAGCATCTTTTTTGGTCCATTCATTTTCTCTCCTTCCATTCTTCCTTTCTTGAGTCTTTAATTACAAGCAGTCATAACTTTTTAACACTGAAATCCTCCTCTTATCTAAATTGCCAGATCTCTAATACCATCCTATTATGTAATACAAAATATGTAGTTTTGTGACAGCCAAAAGTCCTAATTTGTGTAGTTACTTTAGATCCTCTTTCAACTTGACATGCAAATAATGACTCTGTACAGGTTTCTTTTATTACATACAGTGAAAGTATTAATCAGCTATTGAATGTGTAATGCTGGCATTAAGATGGTTTCCCTTCCTTCCATGACTTCTTGATGTTTGCTTACTCTGTGGTGGGTATTGTACATTCTTTACAAGTTGAAAGTGATTTTTCTCTAACCTGTCAGCTATCTAGAATTCAGCTGGTAATTTAACTAGGTAAAGCCACCCGAGGATCTGATTATGTCTATACTAAATCCTGCTAAGTGGCACACAGAAATCTCTCATCACTGGATGATTGGCATTACTAACCCTCGTTATCTGGCTATTCTAGAAACTCTCATTCCTTCTGACTGCTGAAATTCTCATATCTGCTGATTCCCTGTTCTTTAGATTTCTGGAAGTGTTAAGTACAGACTGCTCTCTCATTCTGTATCACAACTAAACTCTACTTCTAAAACTTCTTGTCTAGAATTAGAACTATTTGTTCTCTTTTGCTGCTTGTAGTAACATTCACATACCCCTTATTTCTCACTCAAGTCTTGCTGTCCCCAGTATCCTCTATGTCAGTGTAACAAAACATTGAGTGAGAACAACAGCTAACTGCTATTGTCCCTTTTCTCCACAATGTATTTACTACCTCGTAAGCTTCATCTTAAAATTGGAATTGATTATCCAAAGCACTCATGCATCTTTCCCTTTTCCTTTGTAATTATCTACACTTACAAGCTGTGACTCATTTATATGCAGTTATTTCTTCCTCTTCTTTCCCTTTGCTCTCCTTAGATATAACTTATTTTTTCCCCTGGAAACTGGCTTTATTCAGAAATGCTGAAAAATGCTACAACAACTGGTCATTTTATGTGAGTCTGGAAAGTTATTTTATGGTAAGTAACTACTTTTAACTCTGCAGCTTTTTCTTTATTTATTAGAATGTAAATGTACTTACCTCCAAATCTCTCCAGCATATTCTGTACTTCACCCCTACAAAATAGTGTTTCAAATTTTTATTTGCCCATTTTCTGACTTTAGAGTAAGACCTGTTGTATATGCTTAAAACTAGTTTTATTCACATGCCTGTTACTTTTAAGCAATGACAAAACTGCTGCTGTCATTAGATAAAATAATTATATTCCTTTTCTCCTCCTGTGAGAGGTTTGTTTTTCAGACTAATTTGCTTTTTTCTTTTTTAAAAAAGCTAGAATCTATTAGCTAACTCCCCAGTAAAAAGGCACTATTAGGCATTTAAAGCATCTTGGGTGAGGGCAGTCAGTAAATAAAATTGATTATTCCCTATAACAAAGAAAACAAAAAGTGTATTTGGAACACCAAATGAAAACAAGTCCATCTCAGTTAGCATGACTGGCACAGTAAAAAAATCCAAGGCAAATAACATCAGGGTGGTTTTTACAGCATCTTTAAGATGATAACGCCAGTGTGTAAGGCAGTGTTACAATACAGTAAAAACAGTATCTTCAAACAGTTATAATCTGCTTGAAAACTACTGCAGCATGTACTTTATTACATTCATACTGCCCATGGGTGGTTTTTTTTTTAGCATTTATCTGTGAAAAGAATTTATTTTTCATGCAATATTTGGATCATTTAAAGTATTGGTAATATTTTTAAGCAATAAAATCAGAGGAAAAAAATAATGGAATTTATCGAAATTATCAACAATTTAGGATAAAACAAATAATATTTTAAAAGATACAAAAATTTTAAGAACTCACACAAATATATCAAATTTTCCTGCATGTTAAAAAGTACCTACAAAGAAACTGAAGAATTACCATTTAAATTACTACATTTTCTTTTTTTATGTATAACTACTGCATTATCTGTCACTAAATGTTTGAATCAAATACTAAAAAAAACCCAAACCAAACCCGAACAAAGCAAAAATAAGCATAGTGAATAACTGAAGTTGGTATCTATTTAAGACCTGCTTATTTTGGGAAAAGCCCCCAAACATCTAACCTTACCCCACATCATCTGGAACCACATGGGTAGACACCAGGGGTCTTTTCTTTCCATGCTTGTCCATTACTGGTGTGTCACCTTAAGAAGGAGTTTAGAGATATTTACAAAAATACATTTTGTGTTGGTCATTTGAGTTATGAAAAGTACAATTACTTTTCTGTAATGCCATTTCCCTGACCATATCTCATGGCGCTCAGTTCCCATCAGTAACGCAGGCAGCTCCTATAACTTTGAGTCTGGAGTTGACAGATGGTGGTGAATTATCCTGCAAGGCCATATCTGAGCCGGCACTGCTTTGAGTTCTCTGCTCTGGTCCCAAACAGTTTTACTTTCTCTGTCCACTACTTCACCTTTACTGCCAACTCACAATATAACAATCATCAGAAAGCTAACAATAACATAAACATTTAAAAAGTTCAATCTGAATTTTACAGTAAAATAGGTACTGTAATTCTGCACCTTTAAAAGGCAAAATCACAAATAGGTATTTACATTATTTTGAAAATAAAAATCCTTGGTTGTCGGATTTCTTTAATGAGGAATTTAGTCTAAATGAATGAAGGGGAGAAATTAATGAGAAACAAGCCCAGAGATAACTGCTGAAAGGGAAAAATTCAGAAGTGGAGTTACGCCAGACTTTACAAAAAACCATCATGTGATGATTGAGAACTGCATTTTGAAGCCAAGTCTGCTTTTTTAATGATATTCCCTCAAAACTGAACAAGAATCCCTCAGCTGATTTATTTTCTTTTTGCCTCAGCTTTCTCTAATTCTTTTCTTTGGTTCAGCTCCTTTCTGAAGTACTCTTAACCCTGCCAGAACTCCAACAACCTTACCCGACTCAACACTCCAGACAAGCAGGCAGAGCTCTTGTGCCCTGTCCTGCTCTCACAATGTTCTGTGCTGCCAGGTGACAGAAGGATAGGGCATTAAAATAAGGGAACATAATCATGTGATAAAATTCTGCTCTATTGAAGACTCCACGTGGAATTTCAGGACATAATAGTGCACCACACAGAGCTGTTCGACTGGGCTCTCTCCTCTTACCAACCAAAATTACACAGTAGGAGCCTGGTCTCAGGAATTATGAACTGTGCTTTGCTCAGTCCCTGGCTGACTCAGAATTGCCTTCCTTTCTATTCATATTCACAAATGCAATGAACTTCACATTTTACAAATGTGCCAAAAAAGTCATATAAGCACCTTCTCTAAGATCTTCCTCTGATCCACTCAGTTCTTTTCTTTCCTCCTCGAAATCATAAGCAGGTATGGTCTGATCTTCCTGTGCTGGTTTACCAGCTTTTCCTCCATGCTTTCTTCCTGATGGTGCCATAGTGGGATCTTTTCCTACTGAAACAGTATATTGTATTTGTCACACAACTTCTCCCACAATAAATTGAGAATAAATACGTTTTCATGCTTACATGGACCTGTTACGGGTATCTCTTTAACAGTCTGCAGCTGTAAAGATATGCAAGCAGTCAAACTGGTTTAGTTTTGAGGTATTCCACAGCATTACCCATCAGTGATGCTTTCAAGAACATGCTAAAAAAAATGCCAGGGCTATTAGGAACATACTTGATTCTGCTGGAAAAATAAGATTAATTATCCATTGTCTTAAGATGTCTGCCAGCTTAGCTGCCATAAGGTTTATTATACATTTTTTCATATCCAGTACTGCATTCCCCAAAAGCTAAGATATGCCAATATTCTACTGTCCAAAATAGAGAAATGAGAAACCATAGAGAACAATATGATTCTACAAGCTATCCAACACTGTAGAGACAAATATACATATGCTTATGCCATTTTTTAAGTCCTGGGCAACTTCCAGGTTCTGATTTATCTTTCTTTACAGCTATTACACCTCTGCATTCTGTAATGTAGGTAATGCCATTTCTACATTGGCAAACATTTTACACATAAACTACTGTCTTTAAAAAAAATTCATTTATTTACTTTAGTAAGCCTCTCATTCTGGACATAATTCAACATAGCTAGAAATAGCAGTAGGTTGTCCACTAGCCCCGGCAAGACAGACTTGAAAATTAAGTTCACACATGGAAATTGAGAACTCCATTAAAGATCTTTTGAATTTCAAGGGCTGTGAAGTCCCCCACAACATTAACAACTCTCTCACACACCTCAGTTTCCTGTTTCTGGTGGGTTTTTAAAAATTTATTTGATTTTTAAATAGCTGTGAAATTGTATTTTTCACAGAATTCATGGATCTATAAGCATGGCCACACTACGTTAAGGAAGGAACAGTGCTTTTTAATACCCAGCTTTTTCTGAGGCTGCTGCTTTTCTATGTAGCATGAAGATTTTTAGACTTCACAAGTGTGTTGAAAAACAGGTGTCTTTATTGACTGGAAAATTAAAAGCCCTTGCATTAGAATTATCCTCAAATGAGAGAAATTCGTCAAGACTTAATCTGCTTTTTTACTACTTTGACTGTTGAGAACATGATGTAAAGGAGGAGAGTGCTGGTCCCTGCACTGCCAAAGCACTTTAACTTTCAACTGTAAGCATATATTTCATTTGACATACAGACACTTTCCTTTGTACTGAAAATCAGTCTACAAAATAGAACTTCTCAGTCCCCCTCATGTAGGTGTAAAACAATCCTGCCACCTCTCAAGCCCACGCAGCTCTCACCCATCCCGTGGATGTACCTGTTTTAGCCAATCTGAGTGTCTTCAATCCGCAGCTGTGTATTTTAACACTGATTTTTAGAGAAACTCACCTCTTTTTTTTTCCACTCCGCCCCCAAAAGATATGAAACAAACCGGTACTCGTGTGAATTCCCTGTGTGGGGCTTTTCACTGTGGGGACCCACCTCACAGGAGCAAGGGAGACTTGGGCCCTCAGCCGCCGCACCCTGAGGGGACGCACGGGCGGGAGGGACACGGCGCCTCACACGCTCCTGTTGCAGCAGAGGGAGCCCCGCTGGCCACACACCCCGGGGCCTCTGGCAGCCCTCACGCTCCTCCCGAGGCTGCCCCGGGCGGGACGGGGCGCGGTGCCGCCTCAGCGCCTCCGCCGCCGGGAAAGGGCGGGAAAGCGCGCGCGGCGGGGACACGGCGCTGCCGCCCTCAGGAGCGGGGCCGGGCCGGGCAGCGCCCGCAGAGCCTCGCGGCGCTCCAAAGCTTCACTCCCCTTTGCGAACCGATCCACGCATCCACTAACACATTAGTGTTAAATCATTACAGCTGGAAGGTTTTCAACGGAAAAATAAGAACTTCAGACGTAAAGACTGACACAGGTTCCTGGCTAATTTACCAAAACGTGTGAGCTTTGGTTGACTTTGAAACAGAAACGACAGACAAAAATTTCATCACAGTTTAGTTAATTTCAAAGCAAGCCAAGTATCTTACAATACATATGCACATACATTTTGTACATCATCCGGTTACAAAAATTAATGTTTTTTGAATACTGCTAATACAATTAAGTGAAGATACACCACCAAAATTTTCTGCTTGAAAAGATTCAGTACCCTTTTCCACATAAAACCACACTACTCTGATATCTCAGCAAAATACAGGGCCAAACCCCGTTAAATTTAAAAACACCACAGCTTTGTATGTCAGTACAAATATTGTTTTATGGAGTGAAACACTGCTCTCCATACTTTTCCACTTCGAAACAGTTTGTTACCCATTCATATAGAGGCACTTTTGCTTTTTTATTTACAATGTAGAATATTTTACCTTGATCATTTTTGTTTGATTACAACCCTCTTTTTGTAATCAAGCCAGGAAATAACACCACTTCTTTGTGTATTCTTTGGACTATAATACACCAGATATTTTATATCTTTCAAATAAACCATTAGATGTTGTTACTGTGTAATTTTTTTTGTAGCGTACCTTTCTTTCAAATCCCAATTATACACTACAAATAGGGAGATGAATTGTCACTGTGCTTTAAAGAATGTCAACATCTATAAATGTATACTAAATTTAAATGACAAGCTACATAATTCTCAATTTTCCCCGGAGGGCTAAAAAAAGCAGCAATGACAGAAATTTGCAAAATGCTTTGGAATGCAAGATCAAGGACTTCTTAAGCTGATCCCAAACAACTTTTCCTTCCAACATTTTATCTAGTTGGCAACATCCACTGCAATAAATGCAGTTACATTTGTTAAGGTAACCCTTTTTATAAAAAAGGATAACATGGCCGTGAACTAAGAGTTGTAAAATAAGTTGAAAACTGCCTATGTACAGGTGTCCTGCAATTACTGGTTGTTGTTATTTTGCATTGCCACAGCTCCAGCAGCTTTTTTATCATGAAGAGTACTGCAGAGAATCTAATGTAGGTGCATGATTTTTTTTCTTCATATCAACATAGTTAAACAGCAAACCAGAAAAGACACTTCTGAAAGAGACATTTAAAATGCTTAATCACAGCTTGAGGTAGACTGATCTCCAAAATAAAGCTCTTCTACACTTTGATTCGCTCATGACCAACTTCTTTTTGGATCCTTCTCCTTGGAAAAATCTTTCGTTTAAGTGCAATTAGCTGAGGAGAGAAAAAAAATACAATATGTAGTTCTCTGCTGGGCTAAAGGTCCACAGTTGGTCAGGTTTTCGTCCTAGAAACTATCAAATCTGTACCACCCATGGTAAATACTCAACACTGTACTTTTTTTTTTCTCATTATGCAGGGAAGGCATTTTTTTACTCCAATTCATCTATTTGATGTGTACATTTCCACTAGACTTCTCAATAATCAGAATAAAAGTAGAGAGTGAAAAATACACTATGCCTTTATTCTGATTATTCTAAAGGTTATTTGCGTATTTAAATTAACACCGGTCTACCTTCTATTTTTAAAAGATCAGCACAAAGCTGGCATCTTAATGGTATTTATATTCCTAACCGTACCACTGAGTTGAGCATCCCCTTCCAAAACCAAGTTACTAATGGAGTTTTCTAAAACATACAAAAGGCTGAAAATCAAGGGAAAGAGTCATGCAAAAGTTACAGGTGGGAAAAAAAATAATAATCAAAAGCCAACCTTTCAAGAATTACACCCTCTTCATCAGACCACGGAAAGTGTTACTTAAGGCCCCAACCTGCAAAGAATTACCCATATGATTTGTTCCATTGACTCCCTCTGAGTTTAGCAGGACTAATCATGTTCATTTTAAGTTTGCAGAAGTCAAGGGTTTTTTCCCCTTGAGTCAGATTCAAAACGTTTTGAATTCAGTAGGAGTCTTTGCAATTACTTAGGGAAGAGATTTTGATAAGGCCTTTAAGTAACTTAAGATTCCCTTCTGGACTAATTTTCCTTCCTCTTAACTTACTATTCGCTTCTACCAATATGTATGTTAACAGACCAAGAATTTCAAAACCAGTTCCTGAATTTGAGCATCCAAATTTAGCACACTGGTGATGGACTTCACTGTCACGAGGCACCTGAGAAGGTTCCACTCTCCTTCTCCCCATATGACTCTCTTTTCAAGTAATATCAACATGGTGACTTAAAAATTAAAGCAACCTAATCATGAGTCATGTAACACCTTCACTTCTTTTATGAAGGAAAAATCCTAGCTACTCTTCAAAAGCTGTTTAAAAAATCCATCCAATGTTATCCTGAAGATTCCACAATCTGTAAAGTGTTATACAGATTTGATAAGAAGACATTAACTTTACCTGTTCAGCAAAAAATGAGATGACTGTAAATACAATAAGTGTTACTAGAACACAGTGGGTCCAGAATTTGAGCTTGTCTCGATATGCCCTCCTGGACAAAGAAAGAAGGAAACAGAAAAACAGCTTCATATATCATAAATGCAAATATTTAAACTTAAAAGAGTTTCCATGAAAAATGAAAAGAAGGTTTCATCTTACTATAAGGAACTTGTTTTACAGTCAAAACAATAATTTACTGGAGCAGTCTCCTCAGAGACATGGTAGAGTCTGCACCACTGGAAGTTTCCAAGATATGACTGCTCAGGGTGCTAGATCATAGAATCATTTAGGTTAGAAAAGACCTCGAAGACTGAGTCCAACTGTTAAGCTAACACTGCCAAGTCCACAGCTAAACTATGTCCCCACGTGCCACACCTACTCGTGGCAACTATGGTTTTGCAGTCACAAGCAGGGAAAGAGTCACACTGAGTATGTCCTTCTTGACCAAATTGCAATTCCCTTATGTGCTACAGTTATTTACCTGTAGCCAGGACACTTGACAGCCGGCAGGAGACAGTCTCACCTAGGTACCTTTTCCCATGAAATGCTGGACCAAATGATTCTTTGAGGTCCCTGACAACCTGGGCTGTCCTGTGATTCTGAAAATACTTTGATTTCCACCAGCACTTTGGCATGCCTTAACCCACCCTGGTAGACTCATCTTTGGCTGCAAACAAATCAAAATAAAGTGTCCTTTTGAAGCTACAAAAAGTCTTGATGGACGGTCTCAAAAAGAGAGCCAACAGTGTGTCTATCCCTCCAGCACAAATTTCTAAAGCTAACTGCTGAAATGGGTTTGCCCCCTGTTCCCTCTGCCACTACTACAGCAGAGCTTGTAGCGCTACAATCACACCTGCAGTCTTGCTGATTCCTTCTACAGTTCTGCTAATATTTTCTATTTTCTTAGTAACAGCTATTTATCATGATTTGCTGATCAGCAACAGGTTTACTTATACTAGTCTTGTGTAATTTTTGTAAATTGTATCTGTCAACATTCTGATTGTCTTCTCAAGTCAACTACTCCAATTTCTTAAGTTGTTATTTATAAAATGGCAAGAGATAAACACAAAAATTTCACATATTATGCAAAAATGAGATACACATATCTTTTCTGATCATTATCCAGATGGTTATTGCTATGTGACAGATTTTTAAAAATCACTTAGTGAGAAATGTAACAATGATTCGGGGTTTTCTTACATTTAAAGGAAGCCAGAATTCCTGATTTATTTTTCAGAAACCCAAATAAAGGAACAAACCAACAACTTTTGTTTGCAAGAGGTTAGGACCAATTGATAAAATGTTACTGACTATTTAAGCACTAGAAAAACCCAAATCCTGCAGACCTCAAATTTTAGTCCATTCAAATCTTACCATGCTCTTTTCACTGTTAACTCTTTCATGATAATACTGGGGGAAAACCAGCTTATTACCAATACCTTAGGTAACTATGTATTACTGCAGTACAGTAACTTGAAATGAACTTGGGGAACATACCATTCTTGGAGCTCATGCATGTGAAGGAAACGATTCCGATATTCCCTTGGCAGTTCGAATTGGGAAGGTATGGGAAACATCGACTCATAAAAATCCCTAAGCACCGCTTTCACTGTTTGTGCATCCTTATGGTTGTGATCAATATTGTCATTTAGGCAAACAAATTTTCTAGAAAACAAGATGATATTATTAGACTATTTCCTTGATTATATGGCAAAGGTATTGCTAAACCAGTAACACAAACATAATCCTTTAGAACAAAATTGAAACAATATCCTTTTAAAACCAAACAAATATTTTTTATTGTTTCATTATTTTAAATTAATTTTTTTTTAATTCTAAGAGCACTAGGCTTGAGAGCAAGTCAAAAACCTCAGAGGAATCCAGTGACAGGCCACATCTCTGGTTATATAATGCTGCCATCTAATGGGGGAAAGTGTGTGCACCATCCCAGCACCCATTGAACAGAGCACTACAATCTGGGTAAGGATTTTTATGGTTTTGAATTATCATCAGTAAAGTCTCTTAAATAACAAAGTGAGCTCCACTATAGGAGGGAAATATACTAAATTATTAATATTTTAGTGTGTATGCTGCATTCTTTAGAGAAAATCAACATAAAACTACAGAAGATTGTATAAGAGAAGGCAAAGCTTGGTCCCTAGGCTTTGGATTACTGAGAGCATTATATAAATTGGACAAGACACACCTCAAATCATAGACACAAAGCTGGACTTGTATAATCAACCAAAATACAAACAACATCAATTTGGATAGATTTTACAGGGAAATCACTGTGACCAAATAAACATGCTCCCAATAATGCCTGTTGCAAAAAGCTATTCCTCAGGTAAGAAACATGCAACTAAGTTACTGCAAATAATTGAAACTAAAGCAACAGCTAGCTGTGCCAGACTGCTACGTACTCTTGGCCACTCTGACCTGGTGCTTGACAACAAAAATTCCCCTTCCCACATTTGGGCAAGGTTATGTGCTTTATTTATATTGTGAGATACAAGACCCCTACATTTTCCCCAGAGGCAGAAATCATATCTGGTGACATATGCCTTGTCATGGCTAACCTTTGTAAATAAGCAGTTCTGGTCAGCTGTATTCTCCATAGTACGGTGTGCTCTTTCAAAGAGCAAAGTTCAGACTTCCTACAGGAATCTGGAAATAAGCAGAACTCTGGAGCTTGTCTATCAGCCTGCACAGGGAATTAGCACTGAATGGCAACGTACTGAATCTGGCATAATTGGTAACCCTGCTCTAGAGACAATTATGTGCAGGGGATAAACAGTCATTCAAATTGCTACCTCTGAGAAGAAAAAATATGCCTCTCCAAAAACGAGCAGGCTGTATCTCCTGTATCAAGTAATACTATGCAAAGCAGCTGGTTATGGCAATCACGGCTACACTATAAGCATTTTGGGAGTTTACTCTGGACTATCCCTGACCTTGTTCCTTGGACTGGCAGCTCATTAGCCCTGGGAATGCAGTAGCTGTACTCCTAGAGCGTATATCCCTGTTAAATTCATCAAAAAGATGCAGCTTACAGACTGACAGGTTGCTACACACAGCAAACCAAAAAAAAGTATGGGATTGATGAGGATATTAGCCCATTCCCAATAGAAAGACTGTTTAAATTCATCCAAAAGAAACCAAACATGACATTCCTTTGGATATTAATGCCTAGACAATTAACACTCACTTTGCCTTAAGGGTGCAAACCAAACATTCTAGGGAGATCAGTAAATGAATGACACTTTTAGTTCATTCCAAGACAGGCACTAAAAACCTGCTTTTAGAGACTGGGTATAATTACTGGTTTGCATGCAAGGAAAACATGGCAAAGAGAAGGAAAAGGCATGCCTGAATAGCTGTGCCAGCTATCCTTTGTTAACAAGGTATGACTATAGTACTGCACTACACTTTGCAGGAATAGAGCCCAGGTGATTGACTCCATCTCACTTCATGAACTTGAACACTGATGAGAAACTCACATTACTCAGGCTTCTTTGAGTCTAACAAGACTTGAAATCACTACTACCTTTAAAAAAACCCAACTCATAGCCAACAGACAAAGAAATAGAAAAGGAAGAGGAAGCAGCAGGATGGGCTAGAGCACTGCCTACTTTTCTTTCAAAATGGACCGTTGTGGGAACTGGAATGCAGGAGTTACGTGGCCAGAAGGCGCTCTTTGAAAGGAACAGCAATAGATACAAACCACCTTCAGCTGTAAAATGTCTCAAGACGAGCATTTCCCTTGCCAGTAATAAATAACCTAGCAAAAGCTGTACAGTGTTGAGAGGAAAGTGGAAATCTACTCTTTAACTACAAATACAAATTATGCTATAGCTTTACAGGCAGCTGAGATTACCCAATAGCTTTCTGTGACCAAAAGAGGAGGCTTCACTGTCCCTGGCCCAAGGTACCTGGTTCTACTTTCCTCCTTGCTCTGCCTTTTGACACTTGTCAGACCTCGTCTTGCAGCCAAACTCATTAAACTGGCAGAAGACTCCGGTTTTCTGAAGACAGAAGCAAGATTCTTTCCATGTTGTAAAAGAGCATGAAAGCAAAATGAATATGCAAAACTGATTTCATAACAAAATAATCCACATCTAACTCCTAGTATAAAATACCTGCACAAAGCAGGTCAAAAAGTTCATCCTTTAAAATAAAATTTCCTGCAATATAAATTGTATGCCGTATAGAATGGCAAAAATGAAGGCTTCAAAAATAGCTGAAGCTTTTACGTTTTCGAAGATTTCAGATAAATAAAAATGCAACAAATTATATATATCCCCTGGCATAAGATAGAGAAGAGTCAGCTTCAGTCAAACAGAAAAAATCAGAAGTACTTTTGGTTCAAATTGATCTCACCCTGTAACACACAGGTAAGAAATACATGGCAATAAATTATCTTTAGATACAAAAGAAGTTCAAAGAATCAAAGCAGAAAATTGAAACCATCTCACAACTTCACACAAATCATGAAACAGGATACCTGGGATTTTTTCGTATGTCATCCAGCTGACCAACTACGTGAGAAACATTTGTGCGAATCATTTTGAAGGCAATTTCCTCTTCTCCCATTATTTCAAACCTTATTGTTAAAATAGTAATTATACATTAATAAAACAGCCAAAAGCCTGGTTCAATAAACACCAACCTTGTATTTAACAACATTTAGCAACATTTCTAATGTGACTGGCCAACCTTCATTAGAATTTGCCATTTGCTTTCTAACAATAGACTTAAATTTTTCAACTAATGCTCTTGCACAGAACCACATTCCTGTAGATTTATTAGTAACCACCTATAAATCATAGATCTGAATTCTAAAAGAAAGCATATAAAATATGAACATTCGACCCCAGGTTAACAGTCTTTCTAGTGGTAAGACCACACTTATATCAAGATAAGGTGAAAAACGTAAGAAAGCACCCTGAAGGCTTCTTCAAGTCTCACCCAAGAACCTCCTGCACTTACAAAGCTCATGTCACTGTCACTCCTCTGTCTCACAGGAAAGATGCAAGGCAGTTAAGACTAAAATGCTTTTCCTGTTCTTTTCTCTTTTTCAACTTCAGTAGAAGGAAGGATGAAGCAGATTTACAACTTCTAGGTACAGGACTGGCTCTTTCCTCCTTTATATGCAGCTTTAACTGCACTCACTCTCTACCCACCCAAACATATTCTGGCTTACTGTTGTACAACACAAATTAGGAAATGGCCCAAGATGACACAGGTAACACGGAAATATTTAGTCTACTAAGCAAACTATGAAAAAACCCACATCACTCTGCACAATGAAACATACGTAAGTTAACACCAGTATGTTTCTTTAGTTCCAGTGTTAAAATAGTTTGAGCTAAGACCTAGTAGCATACACACAATATGTTGGGTTATGTGTATTTATGCCTCCTCTTATGGCTTTACAACACTTAGCATCTCTTTTTACGGGACTGCCACAGCATACCTGTATTTGTTTTTGTCCTTGTATGCCTTACGAATCCTGTCAGTCACAGGTTTGCAGTTAGTCACTAGGTTTTTGGTTACTGGAGGCTGGAAGAAAACACTGTTTAAATTATAGGTTACTGAAAATTACAGTTTGTTATAAAGGTCTGTTTTGTAAGAAAACTTGTATTACAGCTGGAAAGGCCTGCATGTACTTTACTCTCCTGGAATCAAAAGCAATAGTTTTGTTATCAACTGTTGAGGGAAAAAAACCAAAACAATACTGGTGCATAACATCACAATCTCCTATTCCACAAATAATACATGAAAAGTACAGATTATTTTTGGCGAAAACATTGCAACTTCATTCTCAGTAAAATATTCAAAAACTCTAACTCATTTGACAGCTGTCTGATATTCCTCTGATAAAGGCCACCAGTAAAACTGGCCAGGCAAACTCTGCACAACAGCTGATACACGTTGAAACAATTCTGGCAAACAAAAGCCCTGTTCTCAAGGAATACTTCCATGGTAGTAGGTTAATTCCAAGCTGTTGCAGACAACAGATGTAAAACTTAACTCTGTGCTCAACACAAACACTATTTTGCTGCTGTTTGGAATGACTGATAACATTAGTACATTAGACCTTACTGCTTAGATTAGTAATATTTTACTAATTCTCCAAAAAGTTTAAAGTAATTTAACATTGTTCCCAACCACTGAGACTTATTTTTAACCTATCTTAAAATATATTCATGGCAGCCATCCTTTAATTACTACTATTCTTCAAAGTTTTTTACTTCACAAAGTTTTTCAAAATTACTTAAAAGAAAAAAAAAAAAAAAAAGAGGCAAAATGAGGTAAGGCTGAACTTCATGAAAGGTCCTCAGATCCTCAGGCAGTAGAGGACTCTCAAGTCCACACTTCCATTCCTTCAAATTACGCTGACAGAATAGCTTTATATAAAATTTTCCCTGTAATTCAGAATTAGGGGGAAATGTATAAATATTTAATTATAATTATTATAAATAATTATATATATTTAGTGTTTAAAACATTACAACATAACCTCATAAGAATATAAGGTAGGATAAATATCTAGAGGGAAGAAAAAGAAAACAAAAAAAGTCAGTGTTCATATATATTTATCTACACACATTTTGCAGATCTCTGTACTATAATTTGCATATGTTGGGGATCCATAGAGTCTTCAACTACCTGAAAGTTCATGACCTATACTCATCAAAATTATTTTTGCCTTGATAATGTATTGATTTGAAGCTGTAAAAAATGAGCTGCAAAAATCATTTTGCAAAGTACATCCACACATTTTATTCAAATGCATGGGTTGATGCAGGAATTATATTATCATTGTAAAAGCAATTTAGGTATTAGTATCATATCTAAAGTCCAACAGGTTTTGATGATGATTTAACCCCTAAAATAAAAATTTAGAACTTAAATCACTTAGGACTAATCATTTAGTCCTAAGACCTCAGTGTTTACAGAATCACAGACTGGGTTAGTTTGGAAGGGATCTTAGGAGCTCAAGGGGTCCAACTTCCCTGCTCATGCAGGGCTACCTGGTAACAGTTGCTCGGGGCTATGTCCACATGTCCCTTATACCAAGGAGCCTGGAACTGGATGCACCACTCCAGGTGTGGCCTTACCAGTGCTGAGTAGAAAGGAAGGGTCATCTTTCTTGACCTGCTGGCAACACTTCCACACAACATTCAATCCAGGATACCATCACCCTCCTACATTGCAAGGGCACACTGCTGGCTCATGTTCCATTTGGTGCCCTCCAGGATCCCCAAGTCCTTTCCTGCCAAGTTGCTTCCCAGCTGGGCAACTCCCAGCATAACACTGCTGCATGGGCTTTCCTTCTGAGGTGCAGGGTTCTGCACGTCTCCTGGGTGAACTTCATGAGATTCCTGTCAGCCTAGCTTTGGATATCAAAATAAGTCAGTCTGAAGCCTCTGAATTCTAAAGATGTTCATCTGGTAGGTTAGTGGGGTTTTGGATTTTGGGTTTTTTTTAGAATACATGGGTTATAATTCAGATAAAGATTTATCAGGAAGTTCTAGTCAGAGAGGTATTGGGCTTAGTGTCTTTTTGGTTCACAACAGTAAATTTTCCTAACAAGGACAACTTTTAAAATCCCAATTATAATAACATTCTAAATCTCAGCTTTTCTCTGCTTTCAAAGAAAAATTAAGGGTTGTTAAGTTAGGAAGCAGCCTGTAAAATTTTCATTTTTTAACACTTACTTCAAGTACACACAAGTAGTAATTTTTGTAAATACCTTCCTTCTAGAAATCAAACCAGCTTTTAAAGTAAAGTAAATACATACTCAGGAATGAAAATAAGCCATCTTTTAAGATCAATGTCTCTTACCAGATTTGGATCATAATATGCTTCCTGAGTTGGAGGAATAACATGGATCTGAGTGATGTTGGCAGGAAGAGCTTTGGAGCAATTTATTAGCATTTGTTCTAGACTTGTCAAATCCTAACAGAAAGAAAGGAGAAAAACCACCATTTAAAATCCCGTTTTCTCACTGACAGTTCTAAAATCCCAGGGTGGATAATCATATTTAGTGTTATCTACGTAACAAATTTCCATGCTACTGTCCACAAAAAAAGACTTAATACTCAGCAGACCCCATTTCAGTAACTGCTAAGTCAGTGGGACTCCCTATTCACCCAAAGCAAAGCAAATGTTCAGTACAAAGTTGAATTGAGACCAGATGAGGTATGACTTAATGTCATTTTCATTTAAAATGAAAAACACATTAATAAAGTCAGGACAGTACAGAGTTCCCAAACCAATACTGGCATATTAAATTCCAAATTAAGCAAGAAAACAAGATTTTCTGATTTATGTACAGGCCAGGAACACACTAAAGCAGGGCTGTGTTCCAATTATGCCAACGATTTTGAGCCCTGTGTCAAGAACAAATTGTTTCATTGGCTTGTGCCATTTTCTCTCTGTAAAGAAAAACCAGTACAATTTGTTGTCTACCTGTATGTTTAAGAATAAGTATGGACTTTGTATGCAAGTCCTAAAAAGACCATGTCTCTGTTCCGTTTATCAGGGTGCTGGAAAACTAGATGTATGAATCTTTGTATATGGTCATACTATCTACCAGTATGACTTCCTTGCTATCCTTTTTCTCAGTTCTTCCTTTAGGCCACAAGTTCCTCAAGGCAAGAACTGTCTTTTACTATGTGCAGAAACTACAGTAAGCACAGCAGGATCCAAGTCTTGACAGTGAACTTTTTTTGGACAAACTCACATTGCTTTCTTGAACTCAGACACCAGTGAGCCAATTTTCTGATGCTGCTAGAACTCAGTTTAATTGCACACTCCACAGAACAAACAATGATAAGTAGAACACAATGCTCCACTCTCCAGGTATTATTTAAAAATTGCCAACTGTAACTGACGCTACAAGAAAGGATAAAAACTTGACTCATTTCATTCTAACCATTTTGGACTTTAAAACTGAAGTGGTTCTAAAACTTTAATCAGTAAGGAAAGAGCACCTGCAAACTTAATGGTAGTTCGTGGATCCTCGTGGCCAATGTGCGAATCTCTCGGTCAGACAAGATGCCTGACTGGTCTGTGTCAACCTCATCAAAGATCTGAGAAATGTTCAGTGGCTGAACTGCACTCATAAGATAGTAGAAATACGAAAAAGCAAACTGCATATCTTCAGAGTGACGCACTTTGTGAAATGATGTCTTGTCAAACTCCTCAGGAAACCTAGATAAGAACGGACACTAATTTAGCACTCTAATTTCTTGAAGAAAACATTCCTCACCTAAAAATACATTCTTATCCAGAATTCTGAAAGTGCCTCAAAAGTCTCATTGTATCCCAACTATCATGTTGTAATAAATTTCTTATTTCCTTTTTTCAAAATATAATTTTAATGAGTAGCTAATTAATTAGCTACTTTTAATGAGTAGTTAATTAACGCATTGGAAACGGCTACAGCAAAGCAACAGAAAGGCAGAATTTCCCACAGATTTACATTATTCCAAACAAAAACACACTCACATATCCTGGAGCTCTTGCATAACAGTACGGTCAATCATGTGAGGCATATGAGCAGGGACTTTACGAGATGTAAATCCAAACTTGCTGTTTAAAAGCTTATTTACATAACGAAGGGAATCAGCAAATGTATCTTTCAGCTGCCTTCCAAAATGTTTACCTTCAGTAAAGTAAGACATTTGTTTGAGTAATGACTCTTCTTCCTAAAGAGGAGGACAGGCATAAGTCAAGGTTACATTACTGAAAAAGTCAGAAAACACTAGACACATAGGAAAAATGACATTTCAGCCAGCTGCCAACTCTTTCCATATCTGAAAATGGGAAGAGAATTTTTAAATATTTTTCTTCATATTCCTTAAAAAAAAAAAAAGGATAAAAAGTAAACTTTTCCTTAAAGCTTTCATGCTTTGAGGAAAACTACTCTACGAAAGACTTCCGTAATATTTGTGCTCTGACACCTCACACACGCTAAGGTCCCTGTTTGTCATCAGATTCATTTGTAATATTGCCCCTTTTTGGCAGATTATTCATCCATATTTGATAAACCGATATCCTATGAAAATAAAGATTCCTCCTGCAAAATGCAATCTCGGATGAAAAGAGAGGGATAGTCTTTTAAAAACATAGTATGAGGAATAGGGCAAAGCAGCTGCTGCCAATTGAAGCCCAGCCTCTTCTCTTCTAGAGGTTTTCAAAACTGCCAAAATGCTTTGGCTGGAAGCAGAGGAAATTTCCTATACATTTTCCTGAGACAATCCAGATAAGCAGTTTCTTTGTAGACTTTCAATTTAACTTTTAGAATTTGAGAATTTATCATTACACATATTTTCTGCATTTCTTAAACATAAATTGAATCCATATCTGCATAAATGCAATCAAAACAAAATTTAAGCTTTCTTTTATAGTGCTATATGTGTCTGAACAATAGCACTGTGACAACATACAACAAATAAAAAATGAATTTCCCCAAGAAAAGGTAGTAGAAAGGGAACAAAAAGTTATTTGGCTTTTACCACTTACCTAAGACAGGCCCAGATTATAAAGAAATCAGACTGTATGTGAAATGTAGCTTTCAAAAAAATCTCAGCATTTGCTTTAAAGGCAAAGTACATTCCAAACATATATATCATATTTACAGTATTCCAATAAATGTAGAAAGATGCAAATACTCCAGTAAGGAATGACACTACGATACTCACATCGAGAAGGTCCTGGAAATACTTCTTTTTCTCCCATGGCAAAAAGCCTTGGTAACTTCCAGCATAAGACTGTAATTTTCTTCCCACTAGCCCCTCCTTTACATCTGCATCCACCTGCTCCTGCCCTTTTCCTCCTTCCATTCCCTGTGCGCCTTCTCCAGTATCAAAATTCCCAGGATGTTTTGATTTCTGTGTTTCCCTTAATATGAGCGCATTCAATACTTTTTCTCGAGTTTCATTTTTTTTCCCCATGCTCTGGGAGGGAAGTGTGGCTTTAGGCTGCACTTTATAAATACGTTTATCTGTGCTCATTGTCACAATGGTCCCCTTTGTTCCCATAAGCCTCGAAGGAACTTCTTCATTTGCTTTTACTGTTTTTATTTTGCCATCATTTACATCTTTATTAGGCTTCTCCCAGCTGCTATGGTTCTTCTGATCTTCTGAATGATTTTGCATGCCCTTCCTTTTCAGGCCTACAATACTCTTTACTGTGGTTAAAAACTGGAAAGGTCTCAGGAGAGCAGCCTTGGATAGGTTATATCCTTTCTGAGTTATATCACCATTTACTAGTTTTAAGTCCAGTTTCTGCAGTGCTAGTTGAACATCTTCAGGAAGAAGAGACACATTTACTGATGGGATTATCACTTCTTCAGGTACACTCTCTTTTGTGCCATTTCGACGTCTCCTGACTTTTGGAAAGCGTTTTTCTTCTGGAATATCCTCAAATATCATTTCAGCTTCTGGTACTGAAGTTACACTTTTAAAATCAGAGTTAGATTTTTGCACGGAAGTTGCGTTCAGTTTTGGTTCCTCTCTAGTATCAACTTCAACAGCTATTTGCATTTTAAACTCTTCATCATTTTTATTTAGGAACGTAAGGTTAAGATAGATCACAGTTGTGTTCATGCCACTATGCATGATGAGGTGGATAGTTTTCCATTTGTTAGCAACTGAAGCATGTCGGATAATTGGATTATCACTGTACGAACCCTCAATTCCTTTCTTGGCTATTTCACTGAAGCTGAAGTAGGGCAGACATTCACCTTTGGGAATAACATAGTAGGTCTGATTAAGCTGAAGCATCACCTTGTACATCTCTTCAAAGTGATCTGGGAAAAAAAACCACAAACAAGAAACAAAACAAATTTTTGTCAATTTTCAGCATGACATTTATCTTTCACTCTTTTGTTAATTGTAATGTGCCCAGCTATAGTCACTATATTAACAGGGAGACAGCTTTGTGAAAGAACACTTACTCTAGTTTCCAGCTTCTTGCTCACTTATCTTCAATAATGGATGACTAGAACATACTCAGGTATGTAAAGCTACCAGACATTCCCACACTAGTTCTAAAAGCCAGTATAATTTATCACTCTTCCAGTCTTTACTTGAAGAGCCTAAGTGCCTCATTATCACGTCACCTAAAATTATGTATCAGTCATAAGTAGCTTGCCCATTTTATGTTTTTGACACATTTTAGGAGAGTAATGTTTCAACAGCTGGATTCCACTGCTACAGTGCTGCATCTTGATTTTGAAAATTTCAAATCAATCAGATAGGCTGAAAGGAACTTCTCCCTCCCACAGCAGAATATAGATTATCTGTCATCTCCCATATGAACAAAACCTCACTGGCAGCAACAGAATCACCAATAACACATTTGTCCCAGCTGAAATGCAGGGGAGCCTCTGCTCTTCCAACCAGGACAAATTCTTCTCCTGCATATACCAGACAGCACTTTCAATCACTTCACTCACTCCTGCTAATCTTTCATATCCAAATGAACTTCAGACAAGTTCACTTGTGACTGAAAGTAGCCTTTGGCAAGAGCCCAGAGCCAGACTTGAACTCACACTGTTGGCATCAGAGAGGTTCTTTATGCTTTTTAACTGCTATAGGCATCATCAATTAACTGTCCTTAGTCAGGTAAAGACGCTTTGCATAACTGAGATGGGATTTCCCCACTTAGAATGTCAGCTTCTTGGGGCAAGGAGCTGGATGCCTGCTGCTCCCTAAGGTATCAAGCTCCCACCCATGCTTGGTCAATAACAGTTTTAGTAAATAAAGCAGCAAATAATATAGATTCAGGCTTGGATTAGTGAGTACAAGAAACACCTGACTTTCTCCAGCTGCTAGCAGCTCTTTCCCACAGGACAGTACACAACATCTTAGCCCAGTCTGAGAGTAATGAGAAACCAAAAAAGGTCAGGTGATTCAAGAGAATCCCCACAGAAAGTTTATCAGCAATGCTTTTTCCATACCCTGGCCACAGTCACCAGCATCAAATCCACACGAGAGGACATTGCAGGCCTGGTCACAGAACTTGTCTGCTAGCCAGGAATTAGCACAGCCTTGGTTACAGTAGGAAACACCACTTATTCCTGCTCCAAACTGCCATGGTTGACCATTCCCGATGCCTCCAACTGCACCTCCACCAGCAACATAGCGATTACCTCCATTGTTACCTAGAGAAAGAGAAAAAAAAAACAAACCCACTCAGAAGTAAGAATTTCAAAGAACTGGAAGAAAGGTACATTTAAGCCACAATGTTGAATCTAGAGTGAAGACTCAACAATCATCAGTGAAATTAAAAAGGGGCAAATCCTAACTATACCTCCGTGAGTTTGTGCGAACTGTAGATTTTACACTCAGCATAGAAGTTTAGGAATCAAATGAAAAGTGTATCCAAAGTGCCAACGTATTTTGTCTTAACTTCAAAAAGGAAGGCAGAAAACTGATTTACTACTCCTTGTGCTTGCAGTCTTGACTTTATAGCCTCCTAGAAAGTTAGCACTTCCTCAACCCAAAAGCACCACTTCATTTTATTACACTTCAGTCCTGAAAATTTGATTTAGAAACTAACAGTGCAGCTTCACAGTCCACTATTATTTGGATTCTGAGTCCAAATAATATATAATACTGTACATTATTAATAATACATAATAATTTTAATTTTAAAACTCCTCCTTTCTGCTAGTCAAATTGGATACCTAAAACAGAGATTACCCTATGCCCTACTATTTCCTGTCATTTTCCATAGAAATTTATAACTCAACTTGTTTCTTTATTACTAATGGAGGCAAGTTCTGTAGTTATATGAAAAAGACAAATTACAGAGTTATTCTTGTAAGGAAAAACCAACAGTTCACTTTTTCTACATTCAATATTACTGTCTTACCAATGCAGTCACCTCCATCCCAATCACATGCTGAGTTGTTACAGGCTTTATCACAGTAACCATCTTTAATCCATGAGCCAGGACACCCCTCAGCACAGTTTGGCACAGGCCAAGTCAAGTAAACCTGGAACAACATTACAGTCTGAGACAAGGACTGGCAAACAGAAGTCAACTGAGCTTGTTCCTTTGAATATGGAGACTTACAAAAATGTTTCCCTGTGTACAGTACCTTAAGATTCCACAGAGCTTTACAAACAGCATTTAAACCCCACTGCCTGTGAAGTAAATGCCATCCCTTTCAAACAGAAGGAAGAACTGAAGAATTCCCAAGGCCATACAGCAAAGCAGCAATAGCCAGAAATGGGAAGTAGGACCTCCCAAATCTACTTCTGCAAACCATATTCCAATGAAGACTAATATCTTCTCTTTTTTCAGATAGGAAGGGTGAACCTAAACTCTGAAATAGCTCTGCAGTCCACTCGTTCTCCTGACTCAAAATGTTTCTTCATTACTAACCAGTCATGAGATAAGCAGCACGTGTCGAACATAATCCCTGAAGCACCTGATCCTCTATGACTTAAATAATCCTAAGAATTGGCAGGATAAAAAAAAAGCGTGTGTGTGTGTATTTTCAGCTGGGGAGGCAATAAAAACCACACACACTTTCCTTTAGACCTTATTGTTTCAAGATTTTAGCAGCACAATTCCTACAGTAACACTTGCTGATCAGGTTATCACGAACAACACTGCACCTAAGCTGACTTCATCATCATAACTGGAATGAATAACTAAAGAACAATATAAATGCTGTAACAATATGATTTTGCAGTTATATATGCCTGTATCTTTAGAGATTTAAAAGAACTAAAAAGTCTGCTAACATCTCCAAGTACTGAAGCAGTTATTTTAATGTAGCTTAAACTAATTTTGTTCAACCCTTTGTGTTTGCGTGCAAGTGTGCACACCTGCCTGTATAAAATGTTTCATTCAATGGTCTCTGGTGCCTTGTGTACTCACTGCTTTAACAGAAATAACATCCATAAATCTTCAGTTTTTTCGTCCATGTCACTCTTGTAGATCAAGCTAATGGATGAAAACCCTGCTGGCAGCCAGAGTGTTTATGCATAACTATTGCTAATGTTTCCTCAGCCTGCTTTCCTTGCTTAACCCCAGTTGTTGATAATGGGTCTGCTGACAGGCTAAATTACTTTACGCTCATAGATGTGGAACAATATCTATTATTTTAGCAAATAATTATATATATAATATATACATTATATGATTATATGTAGATTGGGCAAAGATGTTACGGGTGTCTGGAACAGAGGCAATTAGTGGTAAACAAATATTAGACCAGTTTAAATGTCATCTGACCTCGGTGTTCCCACAGAAAAGCTGATTCTTGTTTGTCTTGAATATTTCCCACAAAACACAAAGAATTTACAAGGAAGGAAGACTGGTAGCTGCCAGACACCACATCAGTCTTACTAGCGCTCCAATAGAAAGTAGGAGAATTAGAGAATAAGCCTGAAACTGAAGTGATTCCTAACAGAACCCTCATAACCCCCCAACCTAGGAGTGAGTATGAAAAAGAGTAATCCTACAAAGATCAACACAGCACACATACAAATACAGAGAACAGCCTTCCACACCCTGAACCTTTGCTAACAGTTCTCTAGTTAAGAGCAATGAACCTTTAGAGATAAAAGTGGGAGTGAGAAATGAAGGGAAATCTCCTTATATTTGCTCTCCCTTTCAAGGTAGCATTTCTTTGATTTTTATCAGAATAGAAACATTCTACTTCTGGCAAAATATCTTTTCATAATGGCTTACCTTTTGACCTTTAGAGTGACTGTAAAAATCATCAGGCCAAACATCCTTCCCAAACATAACATCATCATTGAGATAAATAAACTTCTGAGAAAGGCCACTGATACGATGAATATGACTTTCAATAGCTGGTGAACTGAAGGTAGGCAAGTGACTCACATTCTGAAATATCTCCTAAAACAAGAAAATCCCCAACAACCAAAAACAGTTTCAGAAGGCAGAAAATAAATAAATTTTAAAAACGTGCAAAAACAAAACCATAAAAGGTCAGGCATGCCAGATATTTGATATGTATCTACTAAAAAACAAAATGTATCAAGAAAAAGGATAGATACAAAAGAAAAAGGTAAAGCTATTTAAGAAAAAAAAAACCGAAAAAACCCAAAACCAACAACTTCAATATCTCATTTTTCCCAAACAAACCTGTTTTCAATTCTGCTGCTTAACTAAGAAACTGCACCTGGTTGATCACAAAGACATAAACTTCCACACACTTCTTTCACTGAGTACTGGACCAGGCTCAGTGTACACTTATAATTCTCATGAATTTCAGGCTGCACAGAATTTCCAGCAAACTGAACCTGTTGCAGCACTCAAAAAGTCAGGATTGTTGCATCTCTTTCAAGTAACTTCACCAGCAGACAGCAGAAGTTGAATTAGCACTTATGTTGCACAGAGTCCCTATGGCATATCCAGAGACCAAAACTACTTCTGAATTTGTAATAAGCTACTAGAGAATTTTGGTTTCACTTATTCAGGAAGGTTGAAGCATTCCCCTTCTTTTTAAGTAACATTTTTGGAATGCATAGCTACTTTTTTTGTAGCCATTTCTTAGTTCCAGTAATTGTAATCCATCCTGTCTCAGCACAAGCTTATTAAGTTATTACTAGTTCTTAGGACTGTTTATAGATTCAGAGTACATTTTCCTCTCCCCAGGTTTTTATAAATAGACTCTATAAGGAAATTAGACATGGATATATGTTAGCTGAAGCTTCAATATTTGGAAAAGTGAAATAAATACAGGCTTGATATATATTTAGCTATCTGTTTAGCCAAAATACAAGGACATACATAATAAAACCCTGGGTGAGACAGAGACAAGGTTGTCCTTTCTTCCAAATAAATTAAGCCTTTTGCTGCAAGAGGATAACTGCATTTCAAATCAAACAGGGTATCTTTGCTGGCCCTTTCATAGAGGTAGTTTTGTTGAATTTTACCTGATGTGTCACTATAGTTATCCGAGGATTATCCAGGTTAAGCCAGGAAGGAATCTGCCCATTGGTGACGATGAAAATGTGCCGTACCCAAGGGGCGTGTCTCTCTATCGATCGCAACGAGTACCGCAGCTCTTCGTTGTCCTCAAAGCGGCTGGCAGAAACATCTTCATCCTGCTTAGACTACAAAAAGAAAAAATCCTTTCTTAGATTTTAAATAGAGCACTGGAGTTCTGACCCAGCTAGGTAAGGACAGTGTGCTTTGGTGTATGGGTGCATAAGCACTTCAGGACTTAGACATTCAAAAATAAAAAGTACATTGATAATAATACTGTTGTTATAAAGAATCATATTCTTCCAAATTATTAAGGAGAACATTACAATGTTCTGACGTCACTGGCTGATCACCTGGTATCATCAGGGTGTCTGCTGACCATGCTGTAAGAAGTTCTTGAAGAATGAAGCAGAAAAAACTCCCCCTCCTGTCGCTGTTGAGATGGGTTGCGACACATACATACGCTGACAGCTTCAGGCGAGAGCAAATGCAAATGCTTAAGCTTTAATACCACGTAGCCTCTTTTTATACAGTCTTAGTGTTTACATAGTTTTAAGGCACAACAGACTTGATTTAACTGATCACCACACACCACTAGGTGAGCACACGATAAACACACACGTTTTTCTAACTCTAACTCAGCTATGCCTCTTTCTCACGGTCCTTCTCTAGCTGAAGTAACAGGCCTGAGCTATAATTTTACAAAGGCAATAAGGCCTTCATTTTATAAGGTTTTACCTAAACGCCACACCCTCCCGCATTTCAAACCAGTAACATCACCTTTCAGAAATCCAGTTTCAAGAGGCTGGGGCCTTTCAAGTACATTGCATCATAAGCTGTATATAAATGTCACCTAATATGGATATACTTAAATGTCATGATGTAGCTGCTCTTCAATTATCCCCTGCTCTATTACTTTAAAGAATTTAAGCAGGAGAAAATGAACAAAACTTGGTCTAATGTTCACTATCAAACAGCTAAATGTTTCCATATATTTTTATTAAACAGAAAATGTTTCAGTTAGAAACTCATCAGTTAAGCAACAAAATTAGGTTATAGGACAATGAAATCTATGTTTCTTTTCACATTTATGAGAACTTAGTGACCTCTCCTAAAACCAGCAATTAAGGCTGCCTAAAAGGAACTTTTCTAAAGCCAAAACGAAACAGAAAACTCAAGAAAATAGATGAATGTTTAATAATTACCATTTTCACTGCAGATTCTACACACTGTACATAAATTTTCTAATATGTACAGTAACACAGCTTTCACATTCACAAAAAGAGTAACAACTGAAAACATTTTAGCAACACCAGCAGCCATTGGCTAGGCGCCCATGCACAAAATCAAGCATAATTTCAACACGGGCAAATATAAAGTTTAAGCCCAGGGTTGGTATTAAGTAGAAAGAATTCCCCAAAAGTCCAGGTCACAGGATACAAAGACAGAGTGCAAGCTTTTCAGGAGTGGGTACATTAACCATGCCACTTGAGATTTACTGTAAAATTAAATTCCAGTAGGAGGAAAAACCCCAGGATTTTAGAATATCTTATCTTGAAACAGACACCTTGTTATTTAATTTCCTGTTCTTAAACCAAACATCCTTCATCGTATCAAAAGCATTTAAAGCAAACCTCCTTTCTTTACAGACATCTGTATTTCAGGACTTCAGCATTTCTGAAAGAGAAGCAATTAGGACTTGCTCAGCATAAATGATGCCGTAAAGCAAAAAAAAGTGCCTAAGAAATATATTGGGAATGAGATAAATCATGTTTTTTAAAAGAACCCTCTATCTCCCCACACAAGAAGCCTGCTTATCTGCCAGTCAGGATCAGTTAAGCCTTTCAGGACTTGACTGCACACATCTTTATCAGAACATGTGCAGAGGGCAACATTTTTCACTTAGTAGAGAACATGAAAATTTAAATTAAATATCACACTGTTCGATCCTTCTTTCCCATTGATTTGAGAACTGGACAGCATTCTTATGATGTTTTCTTACAAGCTAATAAATAATTGATTCTTAATACTTCCAAGCTTCTGGAAAAAATCCCACATTCCTTATCATTGACTAGTTAGTCTCTACTTGCAGTTTTTAAATGCTGTAACATTTACCTGCTGTAAGAGAATTTACCCACCTGACTGACAGAGCTGAGATCCCACAGTAAATAAGCAGGATTAAGTGTCAATTCTTTCCCATCTATAGTCATGTTCTTCTTTGCTTGCTTGCTCAATTCTTGGAAACCCTTGGGGTTATTCAGTTGCAAGAGAGCCACGCTGGCTTCTGAATAGAGCTGCAACTACACAAGCAGAGAAAACAGCTTCAGCAGCACTCTTCCTTTTCCATCTTCTTCTTGTATTATTTTTATTAGAGTTACTAATAAGAATGACTGGTAAGCACTGTTTTTAAAGAGCTACAATTTTGTAAAAACACAAAAAGAAGTAACAAAATGGAAACTGAAAAACATTTCAAGATATAGAAGATTATGCTTAATTTTCACTTTGCAAAGTAAATGTCTCTTTACACAATGATCCAGCAATGGTAAACCTGTTCATATTTTAAGTATTTTGGGAGTAAATTAATAAGTCCCCATCCATTCTCTGTCACTCCAATAACAAAATTCATGCTTTATTAACACTTTATTATATGACTGAAAGAATTGGCCTTTTTTTTCCCCATCTTAAACAAGGAATGATTTTGCCAGAAAATTAAGGGCACTGATGTATCGTCACTGTCAGAAACGTGAAATGTGCAGAATGGTTTACAGTTAGTTCAACCTACAGCTCCGAAATCTGAGACACAAAGGGCTCCAGAGCTAATCCACGTGGGTCTCCAAGTCCTTAGTGCTGGTTGCCAATATGCTGCTAAGGTCACTTCTTAGCTGTGGAGTGTTTGATCTGTTTGCTGTTTTTATCTCTTGCCACCAGTAAGTCTGTATATCAGATTTCATAATGCACAGGATCAGGGGCCTGCACTACACACACCCTAACAGGGAGTATAGTTTACAGATTTCGGGGCATCAAAGCATCTCCCTAGGAATAGGGCATAACCCAGTAAATGCTGTGTTTACCATATGAAGTAGCATGAGCAGACCCAATCACGCTAAAAGCAGGATGGCACTTTGATTTTCCAAGTGCATGCATTCAACAGTCTAATTAAGAATAAATGCAGTTAATCATTAATATTTATTTGATGCTATGCTTAATTTTTGTTTCTTCAGGCAAAATAAGACAATCACATCTATCAAATTTTCAGTGTAAAAGCAATTAATAAGCTATCAAATTTGAATGGTCACATTCAAAACAAGCAAAAACATCACAGTTCCCTTTGTGATAACTCTAAGTGGTTTTATTTCTTTATTTTTTATTAAATCTGACCCTTTCTGCTCATTTTAAAGCAACGCTTGTCCCAGAGTTAGCAGCCCTTCCCTTAGCAAGACCAGCTGTTCCACTTGTGACATTTTAAAGCTGTTGATGCTTTGACTCATATGCTATTTGAGATCTTTCAATCTGACTTATGAGGCCTGTCATTACAAAAATCTGATAAATCTCAGACCTTCCAGGGAATCATCTGAACCTATGGGTGGAAAGGATGGCTTCAGCAGCTAAATGGCTGAGGTACAGTTACAGACTGCAGGCAGCAACCTCCAAAAATATCGGTATTGAAATGCTGCAGACTGCAAAGCTGCCAGCACTGGGTAGGTGCTTTATTTAGCAATACAACAGTGTCACACTGTCCCTTAGAATCTGTCTCGTGAATCATACACACAACAAACCAAAATATTACCATTTTAGAGCTTCGAAAGCATATAAGGACATTTAGTTTCTCTTTAACTCACTCCCGAACTGAGCAAAGTAAGTACCTGTACCACAGACTCCTAACTAGATTTATTCCAAACACTTCCCCCCTGCTAACACAGCATATATGCTGTAGTTTTTTTTAATTTGTAATATTCCGAACACAGACAAGAAGCAGTGGAAAAACATGCACCATTTCTCAGCATCAGAGTTAATCTAATCCCTGCACTGAATAGATCACTTTTATTACATCAATGAGCATTTTTTTCCAGTGATACCTTTTTAAGAAACCAGGCTTTTCCTAAGCAGAGCTATCAATAAAGTTAGACTTCAGTCAGACTAAAGTTAGACATTATCTGGTGAAATAACTAATTAGATTCTAATGAATTGCAAGCTCTGGTCCAAGCATTTTGTTGCTGGTACATTCAAAATGGATTTGTCTCCTGGCAGAGTTTTGAATGTCTCACAGGTATTAACCTCCTCTCAGTAGGGATGGATACAATCACCCATTCCCTTAAAATATTACCTTCCAGAGAACATCTTCATCTTGCCAAAACAGGTCAGCAGATCCAAAGGTATTGTCAAAATGGAACAGAAGAACAAGCAGGTAGATGCAGAGAGTCAGTGTGAGCAGGTGATCCTCTGCTAACACACTCGGGCTGAGAACACACCTTGCAGGTACACACCCAGACCACCACTGGGACACATTTTTATCACACACTTGAAAGCAAGACAGGAAAACTGCATTATCTCCACCAGGTAACTTGAAATGCAGGTTCTCCAGCATGGAGCCAGCATGTTTCACTTCTAGCTTACTAGACAAGGAGCCAGATGAGCTCAGACATCTCATGCAGAAGTAAATATCTTCATTTCCATTTTCTCAAGGTAAGAGGCCTCAAGAGCTTTTTTTTTTCCTGAGGTGGGACTTAAGATTCCCAACCAGTTCTTAAATTATTATATCTTATCCTCTTAATGACCAAAGCTGATTACAAGGAAATAAGAAGCTCCTCTTTTCCCTCTCCAATGTGGATGTCGGGAAAACTCCTATGCCTACACAGCAAGGGAAAGGAAGCATACGTTGCACTGAAGAGTTACAAAAAGCTTTACAAATATAAAACACTGTTGTCTTTATAAATGCCTCAAGCTCTCCTCAGAACATGACATAGTAGAAGGGTCATCTCTGAGTCAAAACTAATGCAATGCCTTAGGGCTTTTTCTACAAAGCTTGCTTACTACATCTGTGTGCTCGCACACCAACTCCTGAAGCACACCAACTCCTGTCTGCTCCAGAAACAATGATGAGCAGCAGTAAGAATCCCAGACCACTATCCTCCAGTGAGGACAGCAAACACCCAACATCACTGTGCCTGCAGTTTCCCATGTGGATTTACTTCCATTAGTAAGACAAGGTCATTAAGATGCCCTAAGTTTCTAACATAATTTGTCTATATTATGTACGTGTGTGTGTACATGTGGATTAAAGGAAATTACATTTTGCAAAGAGGGAGGTCTACAAGCTCTTAGCTGTCCTTGAAGCAATCAGGACATTAAATCTTGAAGGAAAAAAAATCAACTTTCTCCAAAAAATTTTCACTCCTGTATACAATTTCAGTGAAAAACTGCTGGCATGACAGCTTCAAAAACGCCAAAATCAAACAAATCAAATCCCCTGGCCTTGTCAATCCTTTCCTTGTCAGTCTTTAGATCACAACCTATTTTTTAAGTTACAAGCATCTCTTCAGGCTAAATAATAGTTTCCCTTAGAAATGCAGTTAAGGGGCGGAAGGCGGGGGGAGGGAAGTGAAAATGACATATTCAGCTGCTCTTCATGTAGAGGTCCAAGGTAAGGTCTTTGGAATCCTTAAAGAAACAGCTTTGCAGCCCTCAGCTGCACAACCAGAGTAACACCTCCATCTAGTGGCTTTCTAACGCTCGGTTAAGAATACATGGACAGTAAAAAGCTGTCAGATATAACTTTCAACTTCATCTGTCATAACACACTACCTACAACAAAAAATGTGACCAGCAGACACACTGCTGCTCAGTTTTCATCTTGAAATAAACTTCTGTATCATTAGATTACAGTGCAGGCCCTAAGTACAAAAATTCAGTAGACTCTAACAGATACAATTCACCTTGCAAAAAGACCCATTATATCATGAATCTTTACATTTTAATCACCTCTAGCTGAGTTCAGCTGCTTTGCTCAGATATTTAGATTTTTAGAAGAAATAGCTGGTCTAGATGAACAATTTTTGGTTCTCCTTGGATTTAGATGTTCATCTGGACAAAAATTAACTATATGAACATGCACTGTTATTTAACTGCTGTGACACTAGAGATGCAAAGGCAAAAGAAAATACCTATTTAAGCTTAAATAAGTGTTTAAAAGCTCTCTCTACTAATCTGGTTTAGAGCATGTAGGAAGACAGGCATCTTCCTACATATGTATTTATTTTGCAAGGTTTCTGCCATTAGCAAGACTCCAAGTCAGCTAACACAAGTTGCGACAAGAATAGAGAATTTCAGCTAGCATTATCTTGGAGTGTGACCAACCTATGAAAGGAATTACACAAGATAATTTGTGCAACAGTGTACATGAGTTGTTAGCTCAGCCTGCCAACACAAAAAAAACCCCAAAACCAAAAAAAAACGGGAACAGGACCTCATGTTCATTTGAGCACCAAGAACAAGCCATACAGTGAATTAGCAGATGCTACAGGTGGACAACAGAATAATGAAGACAAATTACCTACGGATTGCCATCCCATTTTGCCTGCTAACTCCTTCTCCTCCACAAACTCCTTGGCTTCAGTCCTTTTCACACCATGAACCACATCCCTCACCAGTACAAAAGCCAATGCCTTTAACAAACTTTTTGAACTTTCACCTTTCCATTAAACCAGGCTGTAACTCTAACAGGTGTCCACATCGCAGGGGAGAATAGAAGGCACTAAATGGCAGTCACATGAGTTGTTTTCTGTTGCCTTGCATGTGGGCCAGCTGAAGTGCAACTTGCTCAAGACCCGACAGAGCATGTGGCAGAGAAAAACACAGCATTCAGTGCTGTTACTATTAAGAGAGCTAAGAGGGAAGAAGAAAGCTAAGAAGCCACATAAACAAAATTCTGTCACATTAAACAAGCCAGTGATCTAGAATCGTACAGCAAGAAAACAGCCTCCAGCAAATGGCTGAGAGAAACTGATAAGGCTGCCTTTTAATCAGCTGCAGGCTAGCAAATGTAATGCCCAGTAACTTGCAGCCACAGAATGGACAATTGGTCTTTCGCAGGCAGCTCTTTAAGTCACTATCTGCTTCAACACCTAAAGATGAATCACACAAAAAACCCCAGACTACTCTCAGAAATATCCTAAGTCTCCTAGGTGGGTGAGATTCCATGCCTGAGCCATTCCAAAAGACCAGTACAACTAAAGCACTCATTCCTCCAGAGCCTTACCAGTTTTACTTTAGAGGCCAGGCTCTCCGGCAGTTTTGTTCGTAGCTGGTTTGTTTCTTTGAATGTAGCTGGAAATCCACTAAGAAAGGTTAAATCTTGCATTAATACCAGACCTGGCACTTCTTTGTCTGTAGTCTAAAAACAAGAAAACAGGGTATAAAGACCTTTCTAAATGTAGAATAATTCTCATAACAACTGATCTAAAAGCTTTCACTTTTTACTACATGCGAGTTACGGAAAGAGAATAGCACAGAAGCTTTCTAAAAATGTACAGAATGTTTAACACATAACAAAAACCAATCAACAGATTGTAAAAGTACATACCAAGTAACCCCTCCATACTATCTGTTTGCTGTTGTCTTTTAACATTCCAGAATGGGCAGCTTCAACTAGAATACATAAAATTGCAAATCAAAAACTTCTTTCAGTATAAAGTCACTTCTTTTCTACATTCTAGTAACCAAAAAATATTTTTGCAAATTAAAGATATTTGAATATTTATGGTGTGAAAAGTTGTCCTTATAAATGGTAAATAATTCTTGGTGATAAAATAAAGACCAGTGGTTGCACTAGTGGCCAGGCACTACATATTAAACAAAATATGAAACTCATACCTGCTCTACGACCCTACTTATATATGCTGAACATATGAATGATTTTGTTTTACAGTTGGCAATCCTTTGAACAAGGGCAGATCTTACTGCACATTATTCAAACTAGACTTCACAGCAATTAAACGAGGATCTAAAACTAATCTTCCTCAGTCTAAACCCCAGCCTCTTAAGATTATCGGAGCAACACAGATATTCAGATATCAAACCTGTTTTGCAATAGCCTTTTAAAGCACAGAACTCTAATCATCTGTAATCAGTTGTCTGGGAGGTACGCAAACACTATCATTAATGTCATCATTTAGAGAAACAGTTTGAGGGCAAGAGAGACACTGAATGACTTGCTAAAGTCAAACAGAAAATCAGCATCAAAGTCACAACCCGAGGAAGAAAAAAACAATCCCAAAACTAATCCACAGCAGCTTAAAAAACTTGTTCTAGAAAACTGGATGGAATCTGACAAAAAACTTCTTACCGTCCTTAGGGCTATCAAAAACAATTACAGTGACATTGGTAGAAGGATTTTTTGGTTTTGCTACAAAGAACATATTGTTAGCAGCTTGTAAAGCAGGATGAATGGACGGCAGGTCTTTCAGCGTGACGTTGGCAGGCAGGGCAGGATCCAGGACAAGCATGGGCACTTTGATGCAGTGTGTCAGCAAACACTCCAGCTGCTTCTCACTACAACAAAACACCAAAGGTATATTTAACACCACTAGAAAGTTTAAGACAGAAATCAATCTTGGATGCAATGAGAAAAGTTTTTGTAAAATCTGATCAATTATTTGTAACATTTGCTGTTACAGGGGGAGATCACTGAAAGCATGCTTCTCGTCCTGCAGAAGGCAAATATCTGACTGGTAGTGTTTAGTTCATTCCCACAACTGTTTTTTCGAAGGTTCCAAGATTTCCAAGTCCGCCCAAAGAAGACACCCTATAAAAATCTCTAAATTTATTTAGAGAAGGTCCAAGCCAAATGACTGGGACAGACCAGATCCTGCTGCTTCCTGGCAGCAGAGCCACAAGAGGTGTGGACCCGCCACAGACAATTATTTGCAGTGCCATGTACACAAATGGCAGGTGAAAGCAACACTGAACTTTTATTGCATATGTACCGGAAGTTCCACGATTCAAAAGCATGAAAGCTTTTTCATACTCAGAATAGGAGCTATCCCTAAACAGTGACAGGGATATGCATTCCAAACTCCAGAAACTGTTTTAAGAAGCTCCTTCATATATGTCACAATAACATTACTTTTATTCAACACATACATTATCATGCTGTCAGCTCTTGAAGTGACATAGGAAAGCCTGCATAGGCTATAGAAAACCAAACCAACACCCAAATGAGCATCTGCTTTCAGTTAACAATAGGAACAATATCATTTATTCCAATTTACGCCCCAAAATGACAAAAACTCACCTCTTCTTTGTTGGTTCTGTTGCATTCTTTCCAAGGATTTCCCTATTACAAAGTTAAAACAAGGACATTAAATAACACTGAATTAACAGTAAAGAACTGAGTCTAATTTCAGATTGTTAATTGAATCAGGGTCATGTTGTCAAAGCATCAATAACCCAGATAAAAAGCTGCCAAGGCCTTGCCATTGGCCTTGCACAGGCTGACACGTGCCCTTCGCTGCTCACCCCCATGCAGTGCAGAGCCCAAAAACTCATGGCTGTGCTGAGAATTGTGGCAGCAGCACTCTTTCTGCTAACAGGAATTTATGGGGTTATTATTAGGTTACTTAACAAAAGCCATGTTGATGTGAAAAACACTGGTAAGAAACCAGAATGAAGTGACCTGAAACTAGGTTGACCTGATTGTTTTACCTAACATAAATATTCTGATAAGGTCTATGTAACAGCTTCTTGTAGCAGTGCTCATTGATTTCAAAGTACATGAAAAAGATTATCTACAGGGTAAGGAACCAGGTGTCCCTGTAGATAGCAAACACGGTATAGACATGAGTCTTACTCATAAGCTTAATTTCAACTTCCTAAATAAGTGTTATGGAAAAAAACACATGTTCTTCCCTTTTTAAAACAGGAATCACAGCAAGAGTGATGACAACACTAAACTCACTAATATTAGCTATATGAACTGCTAGGAAATTATTAGCATAAATTTAAAAGCTTTTCAGAGCAGAGACTGTCTATGTTTAAGGTCAATGAACTTAAAATTCTAATAATATTTTCAGTGTTTAGGTGACAAAGAAAAGATCCAGAATTTCCCTTGAGATCATACGGTCAGTTGTACCTAAATTGCAAGACACAACATGCCAAAACTCAGGTCAATCCACTTATTTGTATATTTCTCATTATTCTGAACTAAATTATTATAACCCTTAAAATACAGACTTGCCCTTCCATTTATCATATTTACTGGCCAAAACAGATCATGTGAGCAGAGTTACTTATCAAAAACTAAATCAACAATGACAAGACATAATCCAAGGTATCTGCAGCAGCCCGTGTTTGAAGGCTTAGATCAGTAATTTCGCAGAACTGTATAGCATAATCTACAACAATAAATGCAGCAATACATGACTTTGCTTCCTTAGCTAAAGGCCAACTCATACCTTTGTAACATGCACAAATCATTTTCCCATTTCTCAGTTTCAGTGTTCGTGAGACTATGAATCTAACTAATCTAAAAAGAAGAATTTAAGAAACATGCTTAAGATGTTATGAAGCCCATTATAAACTAAATACCAGGGGGGTGAGGAGAGGAAAAAAACTATGAAGAGAGGTTATATATTTGAGGCACAATTTTATTGTTATTATTTACAAACTGAATTATAAAAAGCAATACAAAATGACATACACAATGCACAGTTTTCCACATGGCATTTTACAAATTCATGACAGAACAGCCTTAATTCTTACGCCTATCTTAAACAATTTTCTAATTAGACAATACTTGACAGCTAAAAGTAGAACTGAAACAAGGTTTTGGGAATAATCAAATGAAGAAGTGAGAAAATGTGCTTTGAATTTTCATCGTAAATAACAGGGGAAAAAATAACAACAAAGAAAACTAGTACAGCATTAGATTGCTGCTGTCAGTTAAAGGGAAAAAATATAAGATTATTACCTCATCATTTTCTGTTCTTCCTCCATCTGTTCCCTGACCTGTTGCAATTCTTTGATCAGTTCAACATCTGTGCCATTCACCCAGGTGTACACCACATCAATTGGCATGGGTAAACAAAGCCTACATAATTCAAAGGAAAGCTACATGAGCTATTTAATATTACATTACAAGTGTTTGTAGCATCCTACAATAGCTATTTCTGTCTCACAACAGAAAAACTTGGTGTCTGGGCTGCAAATAAGACAAAGCAAACAGACTCTCTTTAGCTACATATATCATGTCTTAATTATACACAAGCCTTTGACAAAACAGCACAGACATCAACCAAAAGGACACAAAGTGGTTTTAACCATTCAGTAACGAAAGGAAATCCTAACTTTATGGTCTAAATTTCACTGACACCAACTCATGGTCCAACTCCTTCAAACTCATCAAATATTTTTCAAGTCAGTACCAGGACCTGAGCACATTCTTCACCAAGCACTTTAGGCAGGACAGCATGAAACATAACTTAAATCATACTTACTGTTATTCAATTGCACAGAGACAAACAGATCTCAGCAGGACCAGTGCTCTATCCCAGGAATGTCTCTTAGATTATATTAACAGGGCATTTCATAAACCAACAATCTAATTTGGGTACACGAATTCAGATTCCAGACATAGCAGACAAATTAATTCTTGACACAATTGAATATCCTGGATCTGTTTCTGGAGAGGTACAGATTTCCTAGCATGCATAAAGCAGAAAGAAGTGGTTTGGGTACCTTTTTCCTATTTTTTTAATGATAATCTCCTCTCCAAGGCCCACAGCTTTGTGTCAGTAGGTAATCCAGGCTACTGCCATAGCTGAATCTCTGAGTCCCGTACAGCAGGAGGATATCCCAATTACTATTTTCAAAAGTTCCAGTGTCAAGCCATTTAATACCTTCCTAAACTGCAGATGGCCCAGCACGCATTGGAAAACATCATCATGTGACCCCATGGATCTCAGCATTAGAGAGGTTCAAAGGTGTTCCCTCTCCCTCCCACAGCATCCTTCCAAAAGCATTCAAAGAGAGACAGAGCAGGTATTTCAACCACCTTCCCTTGCACAGCATGCCATGCAGGGAGCTTGCACTCAGCTTCAATTTCTACTGGCTCAGACTCAATAACTGAAGCACAAAATTTAGTAAAAGGTCAGCCAGTAGCTCGTCACAGCACAATGGGCAGGAACATTTCGTACTCAATTTACCGGTGTTCCTAACTGAGCTGCAGCACTCTGAGGATAATGGCGGGTCATTCTGAGACTCTGAACATCTCAGTAGCAGTGCCGTCTTCCCCAACAGCACCACCTAGAAAGTACCTCACATCTGCAGGAGGCTACCCTCCTACCTACAAAAAGTCAATTCATTGAATACAATTACCCTTCTAAGTGATTATATGACTTTTTTCCCCAGAGATGACTAGCTTCTGGTTCATTTACAAGGCGTGTTTTGAACCAAAACGTCCTCCAGAGGAGTAGAAATTCAATGGCAGGAGGTCCTCCAGCTTTTCCACATTGGTTGTGATCAGCTAAATTACTAGTTTGATAGTCCATGGAATGCCATAGCTTGGAAAGGAGGGTTTTAGGTGGAAGCACCTGACTCAAGTCAGCGGATTTCAAAAATGTCCAACCTTCAGCCTTTTGGGCAAAGTGCAGAGCTTATTTACCCAGGCTTCATTGAAGAACATGGTATGTCTGAAGGAACTCTGACTCCTTCTATGGTATGAGGCAATTTTGACTTCTGTGAAGCCTCCCTCCACTTTCCAATTTCCTAAAAGTGTGTCTCTACGCAGTAGCACATATACCTATGTAATTTCCTACACTATGCAACATACAGCCAAACGCTAGTAAATTCCACAGCGGGAAAGAATTTTTGGTCAGATGCAGGCATGTCAACTCAATTAACCCTGGCATGGCGAGCTCATTCTTCATTACCAGTGGCAATAGAGACCAGTAAAAAAAAAAGTGAACTGTTTGCAGATCCACCAGTCTAACTGCTTAAAATTTATCCAAATACTCAATAAATTTTCTTAATGCGCCTTTACAGCATACGTTGTTTCAGAAAGTAATGCTTATCAAATATGATAATAAAAACCAGATATCCCACGTCAATTTGTTGTTTCCAATTAAGCAAAGTAGCACTGTTAAGATTGTACCTTTCTGGACTTGGCCAAAGCTTTCTGGCTGGTTTCATGGCTTCCTGAAGTATACTGTGAGTTCATATTGCCAGAAATATATAGTGGAATTTTGCTGTAAAATGGTTTAAAATGAAAAGGAACAAATACTACACTTCAGTAGTATTGTTCCCAAACACTCTTTTAATATGAAGAGTCTTCTGCAAATTGGTGAAGCTCAGAAAAGCTCAAAAACTCTCTCGCAAATTCTGTAGCTGTGTTTTTCTTCATATGGATTTATACATTCGTACTTCATCAGAAACATCAGTCTGGCAAACAGGTTAAGCCCAAGATGAGCTGAGTTAATTTACTAAATACAGGCACCCTTCTAATCAGCTGTTTCCCCTCTCTGACTTGACTAACTTTTGGTTCACTAACAGATGTGACTCGAAGGTGCACTTTGATTCCAAATGGAAATTATCTTAACACCTTTCTACAGAAAATCACCACTTTGGAAAATTCCTTGGAGACTCTCAGATAATCAATTAAGGTGAGGTTTTATACTTTTCTCTTTCAAAAACTGTTTTTTACTTGCAAATCTAAAAACATCAGTAGGATCATGCTTGAAGACAAAACCAGAGCCACCAGCTCCCCCAGATAGGACAGCAGACCTGTCACTCTTGCTGGGAAGAATTTCCCACACCCATGATGTGTTTATATATGAGAACCATCGTCACAGCTGAGATTGTAGGTAGAAGACAAACTTTATTGCCTCAATATCTACTGTTGCTGAAGGAGTATAGCAGATTTTGGATCTCCAAAGCTACCATACGGTGATCTCCAACCTTGCTGAGCCTCTTTATGGACAACAGAAGTCTAAGCTGCTCACAGTAAACCTCCCAGCCCTCCTGCCTGTTCTAGCTCTGTAATTATGCACTAACAGTAACTCAGCTGTTCCATTGCTATTCCTGCTCCCTGATTCGTACAATTTTTCCTCTCTCCAGCCTCACTCAGCTCAACAGTTAATGACTGGCCAACCACTAATAGTTCTCACTTGCTGCACCATACGGAAATCAGTCTGCACATTTTAAAAGCTGAAGATTATTCCTTCACATCTTTCCATATATATTTTTGAGTTTTAAATATGACATCCTGGAAGTAGGTAAAGTACACTTACTATACCATTTGCAAGTAAAGTAATAAAATGCAGTCCTCATCCAAAACACTCAAGCGTGGAACTCCATTATTTAGTTTCCTTTTCTCCATTTTTATTTTCATATCAAAACTTAGTCTTCAAAAATCGGTTTGGATAAAGTGCCTTGGTAAAAAGCCCTGGAATTTCTACTCTATTGTCTCAAGCTGCGTAAGAGCCTGGGCAATGTAAGTACCAAGTTTAGCAGCTGATGTGGCTACCTGAAAAGTGCCACAGTTGGGATGCCAAGGGTATGTAAAGGAAGGAAAACAAGCCAAAGCAATTGCTAAACTTCAAGGCAAAACCAGAAGTCTGCCTTGGTCTGGCAGAGAACAGTGTTAGGTGTTCATCATTAGGTGTAACTAATGATGTCATTGTTTTTGTATGGTGAGCTCTTTGAAGTTATCTTCCATAAGGAGCTTGCCCACATACCTAAATTCGTCTACATTGCACAGTGAGGTTTTTTCCATAGTTTACAACTCAACTGTTACACAAGAACAGAGAATTTTACCTGCAAAGCTCCTAGGGAACAACACAACTCAATTCCAATGAAGGCCCATTAATATTTCCCAAAGGCCATGTAGTTTTTACTTTCCACAAAGCAGTACACCCGTTTAATTTTCCTAACTAACAAGCCTCCTGTTCTCCAATTCTGAATATTCTTCTCTAGCACTAAAATAGGAACTGATTAAAATCACTGGATAAACTAGATTCAAACTGGCAGTCCAAAGTCCTCAGCTTATGTGTAGCTCTCTATGTTGCACGGACACCAGCCTAAAAAACTCCACCAAACCATCACTGATGCAAGTGCATCCTGCAAGACAGGGTCCTTCACTGCATTTCGTGAAGTTTGATAATAAAAATAAATTGAACCTCTGACAAGGGATGTCTAAAAGCTAGCAAATGCCTAAAACTATGTCTCTGCAAAGACTTCTTTGTTGGTACGAATTTTTAGAGGAAGTTTATCTCTGCACACAAATGTCACAGCAAACATCCCTGTTACTCCTGACATGAGATTGTTAAAGGCATTTGGGTGAACTGGAATAATTTAAGCACCCATCATGAAAACCTTAAGCTTTTGCTCAGGCAGCCAACAGCTCTTCACCAAGCACTAGATGTTTTGCTCACTATCCACAGAAATAAATGTGAGCAAACAAGTGCTTTATGCAACCAAAATGAAGTAAGGAAACACTGCAGAAATGGGAACTGATGATATCTACACCACAACAGTAAGATTCGTGATTTTGTTTTGGAAAAACTCTAAGGTTTTATAAAAACACTGCAGTTATTTACCACAAAGTCAGGCATTTGAGTACTGACAGGACCAAACTGTCATGTTTTACTTCAGTACTGCTAAAACATGTAAACATTAGGCAATTCATCCATATGAGCTGTATCACTCTGCTTTTATCTGTCATCCTTTGGAACATGGGGGAGAGGAGTAGAAGAGACTGCAAAAGCTCACAGTATTCACCAACACCATGCAATGCACTTTTCCAGAGTTATCTCACACCAACTAAAGCGTGACAAATTGATCTGATAGTTTCTACTGTTCCACGATGCAACAAACCTCAAGGCAGATTAAAGCATCCGCTTTCAGGGTCAGTCTTTTTCCCAGTCAAGTGTATCAATATTAAGAGTCAGATGATACCTGCTTAGTAGCTTTCTTCCACCTACCAATTCACAGTCCACTTACTCCCTGAGTAACAGACACTACGGCTATTCAGACAGGAATGATGAAACCACGGGAAGTCACATAGCAGTGAACACAACTGAAATAAATGACCCATGACTTGGTTTCCAACTTGCTGTGAGGCTTCTTACTAGCTTTGTGACTTCTCTGCTAAATAATGACCCTCATAAGATATCACAGAAAATACAAGGTAACTTAAAAATAACTTCTTGAAATACTGAAAACTGAAATTTTAAGCATATAGGAACAGTACTTACGTTTTCCTATCTTAATATGGAAAACATGTCATGCCCCCCCCTTCATTCTTAACATTATCACCATATTGATGTTTCATTAGAGACTGGACAAATTAAACACATATAAAACGTAAATTCTATTATATGACTAGAGCTTTCAAATGCCAACCTTCCAAACTGGGAGATTATGCACTAACTATGCAGTATATTGAAACCACTAAGTTCAAAAATTGCTGCAGATTTAGAGCCCATACAACAAGGTTCAACTCAACAGTATGTTACTTCAACTAATACACTTTATTTAAATATTTAATTAGACAGTAAACTCTGCAATACTGTCAAGTTCAGGTAAAGCTTACCGATTCTGAAATGATTTGCCAGCGACGTTGTCTCTGTATGAATCAAACATAACATGATACTGGTCTCTACTCCACTCCAAGAACACCTGCAAAAAAAAAAAAAAAACCAAAACAAAACCACTTGATGTCACTGCCTTCTAAAGTTAGATATTTAAATTTCAGGTTTTGAAATGCTTAACCACAGCCAATTTCATTCAAATCGATTGATGCATTAATGAACAACTGAGCAGACCACAATCCCAACTAAATCATGACACTCAGCCAGCAATCAGGCCCAGAACTGAAGAGCACACTTAATTTAAACAAACTTTGCTTTTCTCTGCAACAAAGGATTTCATGATTTACGTATGCTCTTTTTAAGCTACTTTTTATTTAGGACACCTCCCCCTCGTCTCTCAGTATTTAAAAGTTCAGGAATGTCTTCCCAAAACTGAGACCTAAATTTAATATACTTTGATACAAGCAGGAAACCCCTAACACACACACACAAACCCCTGCACAATTTTGCTCATCTTTCTTTCCATTCTCATACAGGACATATTGAAGTATACACACCTCCCAAATCAGAGCTTTGCAAACAAACAGCCAGGAAAAAACCCACAATTTTTCAACACTAAAAGTGGTAACTATGCTTTGACATAATGAAGAGGTCCAAGTATTTTGAGATAAAAGTAATATAAAACATACAGGTTCTCCTCTGAGATAAATTTGCTATGACATATTTTCCAGTGGAAGTCCAACCTTGAAAACTACAGTGGCTTTTTGCGCTGTTTTAGAGTTGAAGGCATGGTGGCTTTATTTACTGGGATAAGTACATATTTGTATGCACTGGAGAGGTAAAAAAACCCAAAACAAACAAATGAAAACAACAAAACAAAAAGACATGAAACCAGAAAAGGATAGTATTTTACTACAGTAGTTACTTTGATAGATAGTGGATAGTTTTTTAATGACAGTTACCTTACACCACTCTTCCTAGATTCCTTTACACCACTTTCCTAGCTTATTTCTTGTATTGTGGGAACTACGAAATACACCATTTCTCTAAGGTCACATTTAAAACCATAAACAAACCCTCCTCCCTCTTAAGAGGACACACATCTCTTTACCCTCATTGCCACTAAAGCAAATTAAAGCCTTCCCTAGAGCAGGGAAGCTCCATCATGTGCCTGCGTGACAACAGCACACACGCAACTCCTGCCAGAGCTGCACGTGATTTCTTTGTAACCAAGATCACATCAGCACACTTCCATTCCTCTCACACAAAGGACACAGATTGCCCAGGTAGGCATAAAAATCTCCTCCCTTAAATACCAAGCTCAGGAATTGTCTTAAAAACACATACTATTACACTTTTCTGTGAATAAATCATTAAGTCGTTCTGCCAAATACCCAGTTTAATACAGTACACACTGGAAGTTCATATCCATGTGGAAACATTTACTCTTACTGATAATGATGAAGTGATACACTGTGACTGATCTGTGTCTAGAAGAAATACAGACGTATTTGAGTAAGAATGTATTATATTAATAATATGTCTCTCCAGAAGAAAAACACTAACCATTCCAGCCTTTTTCTTTGTCTTTTGTGTAACCATAGCCAAAAAGAACAGAGGACAGATCTCTTAGGAACACATCAAGGAACAAAGCTGAAAACTCTTCCTACCCGATACATTTTTTCCCTGCAACTGTTTCCTCCGGACACATTATGCATGGTGCAATAATGCCTAGAGGCTGTTTTGCTTCAACTTTGCATACTGGTATTATAAAACCACCAAGGGAACATTAAAAAACAAGGTGAGAGGCACCACCTAATAGGAACGACTGTATCAGACAGATGATAACAGTGACTCTGGCATGTTCTAGTTATAAAGCATTTCACAAAGCAGATCTACCTACAGAAGGATGGCCAAGAAGGCCATCAATAACCAAACTGCCCAAATACTTAAAGCTCATCTTACAAACAGGGAACAGCATTGACTTAGACCTGGCTACCCTGTATGTTTTTGCAGAAATATTTCTGAATCATGCTCAATGGCCTAGTATTTCACTGAGCTCAAGTTTTTCCTTCAATTGAAGCTCATTTTCAGCTTCTGGCTGTGAGAACATCATTACCAGCCTCAAATTATCTGCCCTAACCATCCATTTGTACTCCACCAGTAATACTGATATTAGCATGAACCTAAGAAATCAGATCTAATTTTGCCTACTAGAACAAAAAAAAAAGCTGGCTCGGGGGGTGGGAGAAAAGCAGAACTGCAAATGCTGTTCAGACACCAGGGTCTGATAAGCATGGCCTCACACTGCTTTTTATTGCTTCAGTTTCCCGCAGATGGCTAAAAAAGGTTTAGCTGTAAATTTCTAGAAAGATTTCTTGGTTTCATTTTCCAAACAGTTTTGCATGTGTTTTATTAGTTGTTGCCTTGCAGACTCTGTACTGAAGAAGAGAAGCATTTTCCGTTCCCGCGGTAGTGGTCAGAAGAGGTCTAACAGTGTAGGTTCTCACAAGCCTTGTCTCTCCCAAATCATTGAACCACCACTGTTTACCAAAATACAAAGGCAAAAAACAAAACGCATGCAAATATCTCTTACCAGGCTTATCTACCACCCTTGAAAAGAAAACAAAAGAAAAAGTGCAGATGTTTCCTTGGTGTGTTTTAGCTTGTTTTTTTCTAAAAACATTGCTAGTCACTCTTCTTTTTTCTTAACATATAATTTGGAAAATCTACTCCTACATGAATCTTCCACTTCTTTTGCTCACTCTCTAAATTGTATCTAAGCTTTCCAAGTAGCTTTTAAAGGGCTGGAAGCAGCAAACTAAGATTTAGCAGGAAAATCTGAGCAGTGATTTAGACTGATTCTCACCAATATCAGCCATAACTTAGGACAACTGCTGAAATATTTTTAAAAACCTCCAGAGTTCTATGATATCCTAAACTTGTTTTTTAAGTCCTCATTCTGAAGAAAGACAAACTATGCTCAGTTTCACGCCACCACGAAATCTACACCAGTCTAAGTTGATAATCATGTACAAACAGGTGCCTGTGCGTACTTTACAATTACTTAATCTGCTGATGGCTTTAAAGTGTTTCAGGAAATCGTGGTCCCTGCAAGACAGCAGAGATTAAGTACTCTATGCAAAGAAGTGTTAGTACACAAAATAAAGTTTTGATTGTGCTGCACCCAAGAGTTTCAGATAATACTCTTCATGGCTCTTCTTTTTTCCCCTGCATCTAAAAGAGCCCATCAAATTAAAACAGAAAAGGAAAAAAAAAAATAAAAAAAGGAACAACTTAGGAATCAGGAAATTCCAGTCTGTTTGCATTGAACACTGCCATCCTTCGAGACTGACAAAAATACTTGATTTCCCTGATTCCTCACTATATTCCCAAACACTGCACTGAAGTAGGATTCATTTTCTCCTCTCCAGATCCCATCACTGATGACTTACCAAACCGACAGGACAACGCGAAATGAAGATTTAAATGTACAACACGTCTGTGTAAAATCGTATCTAGAAAAACTTTAACTACATTGCATCATTTACAAACTAATGCGGGCGAACTAAGTAACAAGCAGCGAGCAAAGCAGACTCTGCTGCGCAGCTTGGAGGCAGGATACATTTAACTCCTTAAATTCTGGAAAGGGAAAAGATTCTGTCACTCCCACTCGACACGTGAAGGTGACATCCAGCACAGGCTTGAAAAGACTCAAACAAAAATACGGCACCAGTAAGTCACCTGACGAGGGAAGTGGAGAAGAATTGCACAAGAGCAGCCAACACCAGCTGCCCGAGCACGCCGGTCTGTGCCACCCGTGAGACTCCAGCTGACCCCCCGAGGGCACACCCGGCGCGCTGCCACCGCCGGCGCTCCCCGCAGCCCAACAGGTGGGGACAGGGCGGCCTGGGAGCGGCAGCGGCCGCGGGGCTGCGCTCCGGGATGCGGGCAGAGCCCGTCCCCGCGGGCACGGCGGGCCTGCAGCAGCGCCCTGGGCACAGCACGAACGGGGCACCGCGATGCGAGGGACCTGTCACGCGCAAGGCGCCCGGCGAGGGACCTCGCTGCTTGCGGGACAATACAACTACCCGGCTCCCCAGGGGGAAAACAGCCCCAATCCCCCGGGGCCGTGCAGC
>VZRR01005024.1:364383-513922 GCA_013398015.1 Oreocharis arfaki | reverse complement strand
CCCGCTTCCGGCAGCGCCTGGCGCCGCCTGGCGGTGGCAGAGGGGTCGCGCCGCGCCCGCCCCGGGCCGCGCTGAGGGCGAGGCGCTCCCGGCCCCCAGCGCGCGGCGGCGAATTGGCTGTTCCCATTGCTAAAAGGCGTCGGGAGGGCTNGCGGCCGCGGGGCTGCGCTCCGGGATGCGGGCAGAGCCCGTCCCCGCGGGCACGGCGGGCCTGCAGCAGCGCCCTGGGCACAGCACGAACGGGGCACCGCGATGCGAGGGACCTGTCACCCGCAAGGCGCCCGGCGAGGGCCCTCGCTGCTTGCGGGACAATACAACTCCCCGGCTCCCCAGAGGGAAAACAGCCCCAATCCCCCGGGGCCGTGCAGCCGCGGGGCTGCGCCTGTCCCGCCGGCACCGCTCGGCTCGGCACAGAGGGAGGCGGGCAGGGGAAAGGGGGCAACCACGCCGCGCCGGCGCGGCGCAGTACTGACCTCCCCAAACTGCAGGGCGGAGACGATCATGAGGACGAGGCCCCCGANGGCGAGGCGCTCCCGGCCCTCAGCGCGCGGCGGCGAATTGGCTGTTCCCAGTGCTGAGAGGCGCCGGGAGGGCTTGCGGACATCACGCAGGCACAGCCGAGCTGCCTGCTGAGATTTAATTTAGGCAGTCTATGCGTGTTGTGGCACGGAAATGAAGTGCGGGTATGGATTTGCGGAACGGGAACCAGCAGACTAGAGAGGGTTACTGATGGAGTTCTTCAAGAACAGCTCTTGAGGAAAAAGCATAACAAGAAACTAGTTAGCGATCAGTAGCTGACAGCACACTCTGGATGCTGCAGTGAAGTTCAGCCACGTACATAGGACGGATGCTCTCGGTATCGCAGCTGTCGAACATTGATCAGGCGGAGGCACCGCTGGTGGCCACAGCAGAATGATGGGGTGTCATAGGCCTGCCAGAGGCCGAGCATAGTAGCACCTATCTCTGTAGTCTACCCCTGCATCAAAAGGTCTTCTAAGTATTTCTTAAAACTCTCTGCAGTGACTTTTCTGATTAACAAACATCGCCCTTGTGATCTTCTATTTCCTGTGTGAAGTAACAGTGGCTGACCCTTTCCAGAACTTTGTCCCAGTATATTTACACAGTTGTGGTGTGAGAGAACTACACCTGGCTGTACTTTAAGAAATGTCCAAGAAGGCACAGCTCTTTGGCACATCTCTCCCAAGCCACTGAGCCCTTCTCCTATTTACTTTTTTCTATCTCAACACTTTGTCTTTCTCCAGGGTGAGAGGAATGCTAATGCCTTTACAAACAATTTGAAGGGTGAAGGTATGGGTGTTAACATCTTTGAAATGGGGCTTAATGTCTCTGCTAACTTTGGGCAGCAGGTTCGTGTTGGAGCCCAGACAGCTTGGCTCCTGAAACAGACAAGGGTCTGCACAAGCCTGAACTTCTGAGCTTTGGGGTACTCTGCACAAGCCTGAACTTCTGAGCTTTGGGGTACTCTGCACAAGCCTGAGTTTCTGAGCTTTGGGGTACAACGGTAGTTTCAAGGGAGGATATGTGGTAGGCAGTTCGGGAAGGCTGTGCCTTCCCTGTAGCATGGGGAAAGGAAGAGGGCAACATGTGGCCGGGAGTTTAGGGTTAAAGGAGGCTGCACCCTCTGAAACCTCGAGAGACAAAACCCCGCGGGCGTGTGCCCCGGTGGACTCTCTCCCTTTGCTCGAATAAAGTTGCAGGACTCCTCTGTCTCCTGTTTGGACATAAACCTCTGGTGTTTGTGGATTTTCCTGACAATGGGCCATGGGACAGGATGGCAAATTCACCAGGGCTTACCCGCAGAGCCTCAGAATTCACCTCATAATGCTGTGTTCCTCCTCCTTATGCTGTGTTATCAGCCTGATAATACTTTTTTGGCCCTTCATGATAACCCAGCCTTCCAGTCTTGGTACATACAAGACTCTAGCTGAATTTCTCTCCTGTTGTGCACAGCCAGCACTTTCTCCTTCACATGTTCTCGCCAATGTGCCAAAGTACTGCCTTAGGGGAATATAATCTTTGCATATTCCCTCACTTGCCCCTCCTGCTCAAGCACTGTGCTATTATTATTAAACTATTATTACTTACCTATTATTACTGCCTAGCAGCATCTCTTTACCACCGCCTGCAGCACTGTGCCGGCAGGACCAGCGAAGGCCTGGAATTCTGAGTCAGCAGACTGAGCTTTTCATTGAGAACTGAGGTATAGCACATATGTGGATTATGAGAAAAACCCCTATTTCTGGCCAAAAAAATCTATTTCTGGTCAACAATCCAGCGTAAATGCAGAAGTGAAAGTGAATGTGCTGAAAAGATGAAGCTGATAGATATATCAACAATGTAAAGCAGAAAACCAGTCAGGGGAAGATGAATTACTTCAAGACCTGGATTAATAATTAAAATAAAGTGTGAGATGATACATTTATACAGACCAATAAATACTTCCATATGACACCAATGTGGTAAAACCATTAAAATTCACATAATCTTCAAATTGTTTTATAAAGTATCAGACAAAATATACCAGAAGACACAGAAATATAAAACGGTGCTGAACAAATCATGATGGCACTATATCTGTCCTTTCTTGTAGAATACTTATATTCAAGGAATATATATTTAAACTGAAATAGGTGCATGAAAAGGAACAACCGGATCTTTACTTCTGGAAAGACACTAAAAGGTTTTGACTTGTTCACATCACAGAAAAGAAGATCAGAAACTTGCTTCAATTAAATGCAATACTGTCACCAGGTTAAAACAAAACAAAGGAAAACCCAAAGCAAGCAAAACAAAACAAAAAAAAAAAAAAAAGGAGACAAAACCATGTTCTGGAATATATTTCAAATAGGAATAACAGGAATACCTGTCAAGCCTTGAGAGACAGCCTAACCATCTTGTGACAGGAAACAGGACTCTGTGCTCCACACCTTCCCCTATACTCCATTTTGCCATGGACTCATAGACTCTTCCCGTCTTCAGTCCATCAGCGGTTTAATTATTCCAGAGAAACGAGGTTGTTTAGTCAGGACAAGAGGAGGCTCAGGAGGGATCTCACTGCCCTCTACAACCATCTGAAAGGAGGTTGTAGTGAGTTGGGAGTTGGCCTCTTCTGCCGTGTCTCAATTGAAAGAATGAGAGGAAATGGCCTCAAGTTGTGCCAGGAGAGGTTAACATCAGGTATTAGAACAAAATGTCACTGATTGACTGGACAGGCACTGGAATAAGTTGCACAGGGAGGTGTTAGGGTCACCATCTCTGGAAGTGTTCAAGAGGTGTCTGAATGTGGCACTTGGGGATGCATTTTAGGGGTGATTATGGCAGGTTGATGGTTGGACAGGATGATCTTTAAGGTCTCTTCCAACCTTGATGATTCTGTGATTCTGTGAAAGGCATGGAAAATGGGTGAAAACAAGGCCACCCTCAGCTAATGAACGGCAAGCTATTAAGGTACACATAGCAGATGTGCTTAAATATCTTTTGAGACAATCTATCCAAGTTGCTGGGATTATTCTATATCTGTCACTAGAAATTATTTCCAAGATCAAAACCAGAAACCAGATCAGGGACCCTGTATCACTTTGCAGCTGGCTTTGTAGGCATGTGACTGAAAGGAGCAGGGCTTAGGACAAAGTCTTCTATTTTCACATTTTATTTAATGCACTGTTTAGGCAGTTCTCCAGGTGAGAACTTTATCATTGTATCCAAGAATGGGACACTTAACTTTCTCCTTTTCTCCCAGTCACTGTAGATGCAAGTGAACCCAGATAGTCTGCTAGGAGCAATAAATTCCACTAGATGTCAGGATATGTAAAAATTAGGTGCTGCCATTGTAATCCAACATATACTTAAGGGCCTTGCCAAGTCATTATCCATGTAAACCATTGGGCTCTTGGGATAATCTACTTGACTGTTCTTGTATTTGTGTTAACTCAAAGGTGCATGTAGCAGCACTCAACACGAAGGCATGCCTCCTGTGGGTTATGATGTAATCTAAATAAGCCGTCAAATAGTTATAAACACATGAATTAATCTTGTAGCACTTTCATGAGGCAAAAATTACTGACCACAAAGGTAAAGACAAAAATCACTAAGTTTGATGCCTGTTCTACTTTAAGTCTGAATTTTCGCAATACAGGAGATAACTCGCAGTACTCCGAAGGCTCAGCAGTTCACTCTTAGGGATTTTGTGAATGCTCTGAACTTCTGAGCATTCAGAGGTGTCTCAAGTCAGGCAAGTAAAAGTTCAGAATAGAGGGGTAGTGACTCGCCTGCGGAGAGTTTGTTTGAAGTAACTTGGCTATCATCACAGAACAGTTTTGCAGCAGAGACAGGGACCAATTTTTATTTGCTTATTGTATTTATGCAGCCATCATTTGTATTCCTGTCCTATTCACTAGATAGATCTACAATAGATCTACAATAGATCTACTAAGAACTTTTTCTAAATCCTAGAAGTTCTTCTATATATCTGTGAACAGGTTTGCCCCATGCACTGAAGAATAGAGAGGAGGAAAAAAGCCAATTGTTTCATCACTCGCTCTTGTAATGCACATGCTCAGAAGAATTAAAGTTTTCAAAAGCTCACATAAAAACATCTAAATTCCTATTGATTTTAATGGCAATCTAGAAAACTGCCTAAACATCTATTCCAATATTACCTTTGTGCAATTGGTCTGAAGAGTCTTTATTTAGTAACATTTAAGGAAAGAAAAATTTAATAAAAGCTGTTTTATTAACATAAACGTAATCCAGAAATCCTAATTTTTCCTTGGTTGTCAATAACTACCATTGAAATTACATCTCATCATCACGCACGAGTGGCACGTGAGTATGCAGGGGAGCTTCGTCCTGTTTATCAGAAGATGAGTACCAGTGAAGCCTTGCCAGTGTGGACATCAGGGCAGGTTACCTGAGCTCCTGGGATGAAGCACAGAGTTGATAATCCACACTGAAAACTGTATTGCCAGATTTTCACAACTCACATGATCTGCAGCAGCTGGGTTAAAATTAATGTGACATTTTGGCAGCCAGAACCTACAGCCCCTCTCCACAGCTCTGGCCCATTTCTTTCCTGCCAAAGCTCCCCAAAGGTTTCTCTGTTACACTTTCATGTTCATTTACTGTATTAACATACTCTTAAGGACCAGTTCCTCTAAGCATTTAGGTGTTTTCTGTGCACCTAGGAGCAAACAGACGACTTTGTAGAGAGCTAGGCCCTGAAGAGCAGTCAAAACAGGCTGGTGTGCTTGTCAGGGCTTAGAAGAGCTGAATGAGCACTTTCTATGGAAGGAACTGTGGGGTAATAGGGCCTTCTAGGACTTCTCTCCCTGCCACTCCACCCCTGCCAAAAACTGTAATATCTATGCTTCTAAAATTTAAAGCAGTAGCCTTAGGCATACTGGAATTAATAGCTTGGTATGGCACTGTGAATTTGGTAGTACCACTATCCATCAAATACAATAATTAAACCACATTAGTCACTCAGAACATAGGAGAGTAAAAGACTGACTGAGCAGTGTTCTACCCTTCAACACATAATCTCATTTTGACTCACCATTTATAGAGCTCTTATCCTTCGGTGAGACTCAATCCCACTGACATTACCTCTAAAATAGATATTGAACATAAGTGATCGGTTTCTGAGAGACACTGTTAGATCTTGCTGCTGTGTCTTGTAATGGATTATCTCTTAATCAGTCTGCAGTAATTTTAGCCTCATGAGCAAATGCATTCTAATTATATGCAGCCAGTGAGAGTTTTCACTTAGTACTGCAGCAAAAGTGGATATTTTAAAGTCGTGCTCAGTATTTCAGTACTTTTGAAAACCCTCAGATGTTCAGCTCCCAACCCTCTGGACAGACATGCAAGGAATGTTTATGACTTATTACTTGAAAATTGTGTTGATAGCATATAGGATCTTTTTTTTGCTTCAGACCCCATTTCTCTACTGTTCCCATTTCTTTATAGGAAAAAAAAGTCTCTCTCAAACATCAGTTGCCACCCTTTCCACTTCCTTTTTATTTGTGCAGATACTAGAAAGGGCGTTTGCAATAATCTGAAGAGCATGGCTGGTAAAAATGAGGTATAACTAAAGAGAAAACAGTAGTATCATAGAAACAGATGAAAAAGCAGTGCCTAGAGAGCAAAGGACTGGAACAATTCCATTTCAAAAATCTCTGAAAGTGAGCATCAAGATGAAGCTGAGGCAGCATGTGCACCTGGCAGCAAAATCAGATTTTCTAAGCATAATATTCGCCAACATTTTACTCTGAAAGATCTGTTATTTCCTGCACACTTCAAACTAAAATAATAAATGCTTGCAGAAAGCCAGAAGAAACCTTTTGAAACTCTGCAGAATCTGGCATTTGCTCGTGGTTTTGGTTTGTTTGGGGCTTTTGTTGTTTTTGTTGGGGTGTTGGTTTTTTTGTCCTTGGTTTTCTTTATAGCAAGCCCTTGCTTTTTAAAGAGATATGCTCTTAGCAATGGTAAACTAAAATTTAAATGGACTGTAGCCTTCAAACCAAATCATATCTGTATGTCTGTTTCCAAAGTCCCAAATGAAGTGGATGAAAAACCCTGTGAAATCTCTCCAGGCCATGATTTAATATATTTAATGTATGTTAGGAAATATATATTATATGAATTTAGCCTTATTTTCTGAATATTAGATTTCATCATTCTTTTTGAAAATATACAGTTAGAGTTCATTATCTTTGATATTTAATTATCATTCTAACTAGAGTAGAATAGAGTAGAGTAGAATAGAATTTCTCACAGTAGTCTAGTTCTAGGAAACGTTGGATTATCCTAAAGAGTAAAAAGGTATTATTTTTTATTTTAACATTAGAAACACTGTGGCCTTTAGTACACTGACAGCATTGTTATATGATAGTGATGGAATTTATGTTTCTTTTGTTAATCCTGCCAGGTTGCAATGGCAGAGAGAACAGAGTGTGTAGATTTGATGGTTGGAATGGGCAGGGTAGTCTTTTAAACCCACTCAGCAGCATACAGTAGAAAATAATGAAGGTGCTTTTAGTGAAGAACAGTGGTCAGTAAGATTTTGTGGCTGTATCAAACAGCATGTACCTTTTACATCACCGTAGCTAGATGGAGGCTCAGAACATTAGAAGAGCATCTAATTTTGGTTAGTCAGCTCTCCATTGTTTGATATGGACCACAGTATCAGACAGAAGGATAAAATAGTTAAAGGACATCTTTAGGATGAACAATTTCCTTTGATGGTTGAAAATATACTTTTTATGTTTTAAAATGTTTGAGAGACTACATAAAGAGTAGAGTGGAAATTATTGCTAAAACACCTTCTTGGAAAGCCGTATTAACTGTTGCTCTTCATATCCATCTTATTTCAGAACACAGAGACACAGAATCTTTTAGGCTGGAAAATACCTCTCAGACGTCGAGTCCAGCTGCTCATGAGTGTGAAGGAGCTGGTACAGACAAGACACAGGTATAGTTCATGAGCTTTTCTCTGGGACTCCCAAGTTGCACCAGCTTTTTCTCAATCCAAAGTTTCTCAAGCAAATAAGAAGCAGTGATGCTCCCACAGGTTATTGTAGTGCTCATTGCCAGCTACAAAGCTGAGTATTGGTTTATGCCTCATGACATTGATTTCACTGCACTTTTACTGACCAAGAACAATCCTTCTGCCTTTATTCCATATGATTTGTGGTCATAAGGGATTAGCTATGCAGCACGAACCTTTGACGTAGAAGAACTATGAAGGACATGGACAAAGGCCAAGAAAGGGATGGAAAGAACAGTTTGTTAAAACTGAAAAGACAAAATTGGACACAATATTTAGGTTCTGTAGAACTACATTTCACCAAGTGCCTGTGTTTACATATATATCAGGCGGAATCAAGCAGTTTCAGCATAAAGAGATTTCACAATATTACCCTGAAGCACATGTATGGCAGCTCTCTCTGGCCCTGTTAGAGCTTGGTGTCAGCTGTGGCCAGACACACGAGAAGGAAGCTCATGAAAGAAGCAAACAGTAATTCAGCCAGCAATGTGCAAAGCATGGTATACAGGAAGAAATAATTGAGCGCCCTATATTTAGCAGAACGATGTGGTAAAGGTAGGCAAACCAACACCCCTAAATTGTGCTGGCAAATCTAGATTAACATATGGAAATAGAATCTAATTTTTCAGCAGTGAGTACTCTTTATTTTCAGGAGGTTTTGTGTTGGATGTAGCCGCATCATTAGCCACTTCTGATGTTGAGAAAGAAGATATTTTGATAGCTTTTCCTAGGATTGATCAAATTTTCTCTGTTTAGAGCCTGATTCCTTTAATCCCTTTGCATTCTAATTTGACTCAGGTCATGAATTTCATTACTTTCTTTTAATCTTCAGCAAGCAACTTACTGTGAGCTACTGTGTACCACTAAGAAAACTGCAAAGGTATTTCTTTCAGATGGCAAGGCCACATAAAAAGCTCCCATTTCACTTTGAATGATTTCCTTTTCACTAAAAATGTGCTTCTACAAAAATGTACTGCCAAAATTATCAAAATGCCAGAGCCAAATTCTCCCACTAACTGCTTCAGCATGTTCACTACCTCATTTAGAATGAAAGACAACAGAGCCACTGAAAAATGGTTCATCTGCAGTTAAACAGTCTCTTTCTTGCTCTTTATAGCCTTTGTCAGTCTACAGCTCATGCATTCTGGAAACAAAAATTTTTCCCAATAAACATTTTATTTGAAAAAATATCACCCAAAAAGTAACTGAAAATAGAGAGTGGAGTGGTAAAAAAAATACATATTGAGAGCTAATCTCCTCTAGAAATTTTGGAATAAACCTTTTCACACCTCATCATTATTACAAGATATTAATCTGTCCTGCACCAGAGAAAGCTCCTATTTTTTTTTTTTAGATGAAATTACACAATTTAAACCCAGTAGTTACCTCTCTTCATTCTTAAGGGACCTGTCAATTTTTGACTAGTCCAATCTTTTTGACAGCTGAGACATCTTTTACCTGCATTTTGGTTAGACACTTAGTTAGATATCTAGTTAGCTATAGAGGACCTAAAACAAATGGAGTAAAATAATCCATCTTTTAAACAGTAACACCTGAAAACTGCTTTATAGCTAAATCACATTACCTTTTGGAAATATCAGCATTGTGGCATGAATGCCTCACAGTGTAAGGCTTCATAAATGTTGTGGGTTGTTACTATTGCTATTCCAAACTTTGTGTCAGAAGTGAGAGTAGTTTACACGTGTTTTTGTCACTGAGAAGGTTACAGATACTGGCATGTGACCAAAGAGGAAGGGAAGAGATACCACAAACCAGCTTGAACTCTTCACACATAAACTGAAGAAGTTACGGGTAGTGTATTTGATTCCTTCTGTAAATGTATTTCTGGCACAACCTGTGTCAATAAGCCAGTTAATAACCAGTTGTTAATAAAAAAATTCAGGCACTAAATTCACAGATTAAGGCTGCTTTTTTTCTAGTGCTTTTGTATAGCAAAAGATCTTGAGAAGTAACTGAACTACGTCTCTCTTGCTCTTCTTCCAAAATGTATTGCTTACCATTTTCTTATCTCACTTGTTCTTCCATCCTTCCATCTTCCAGCAAGTTCTTTACCAAATCAGGGAGGCAAATGCTACTGTAACTATTCTGCACAGACTCAGTGTAAACACCATGCATAGATATTAAAGACCAACATGTTTGGGGAAGGGGAGTCTTCCAACTAGGTCTTTCATGTCACAGGTCACTTCACAATGAATGAGTTTGGAACATGTGTTAAAGAATACTCATATATAATAAATATAAAATCCATGGAAACCAGATTTTGAGTAAAACAGGAGAAAAGAGGGGATACAAGTACCAGCAGCATAGGCTATTTTAGATCTTTCATTATGATTTCCTTTACCTTCATATGTTTTCCAGTCACTGGCATGGATGTTATTATTTGCACATCTTGGTATATCTATTTTTCTAATAATTCTAATTTGAAGGAGTCTGACCATTTTGTTAAATGACAGAATCAAAGAATCACAAAAGGGTTTGGTTCAGGAAGGACTATAAAGATATCCTAGTTTCAACTCCATTCCCATGGGTAGGGACACCTTCCATCAAACAAGATTACTCAAAGCCCCATCCAGCCTGGCCTTGAAAGCTGCCAGGGATGGGGCACCCCCAAATTCTCTGGCCAACCTGTGCCAGTGCCTCGTCACCCTCAGAATAGAGAATTCCTTCCTAATATGTAATCTAAATTCACCCTCTTTCTGTTTAAAGCCATTTCCCCTTATGCTGTCACTACAGATCTTGGTAAAAAGTCTCTAGCTGTCCTTCTTCTAAGCCCCTTTTAAATAACGAAAAGACGCAATGTGATGTCCCTGAAGCCTTCTCTCCTCCAGGCTGAACAACGTCAGTTCTCTCGGCCTTCCTTCAACAAAAAAGGTGCTCCATCCCTCCGATCGTTTTGTGGTCCTCCTCTGGACCCACTCTAACAGGTCGGTGTCTTTCTTGGACAGGGGACCCCGGAGCTGGATGCAGTACTCTGGGTGGGATCTCACCAGAGCAAAGCTGACCGGGGGGCAGGATGACTTCCCTCAGTCTTCTGGTCATGCTTCTGTTCATACAGCCCAGGATACACCTGGTTTTCTGGACTGCAAGTGCACACTGTCGACTCGTATCTAACTTTTCATCTGAAAAATCCCACGGAGCTAAATTAAAATCCATAGTTAGCTTATATTTTTATACTGCTAGGGTTTTAATATAACTTACTGAAAGCAAAATAAATTAAAATACATAAACCTTCTTTGAAATGTCACACTAGTGTTCTCAAGTCCAGTAAATAAAATGACTCTTCCCATGTTTGTGAGTAACCTGCATTTTTTACTCTGTGCAGCTTCTAATGATCTTTAAAGAAGATGCTTCTGATAAAAACCGATAAAAGATCACTGCTCAAATTATATTTTGTTACTGACTACCTTTTGCAATAAAATTATAAAGAAAATGAAACATCACATGATCTGCAATAAATGTTTACGTAGCAACAAAGAGCTTTTGCTAGTGATCACCAAACAGCCAGTTGCCACCTGCTTGAGCCAAACATGTGTCTCTTTCTTTCACTCCACATAGTGTTCAGGCACTTCAAAAAGTCATGTGAGGAGTTTAAATACTCAACTCACACTTAAGAGTAATTTATTTACTACTTACAAAATTAAAGGTATTACAAGGAATTTGCAGAACTGTGGATGGAACGTTTTTCCAACAATGTGACCTGAATGTTGATGCAGTAAAATAAAGTGAATTCCATCCTCTTTCTGCAAGGGATCAAACCAGAATACTAAATTACTGACACACAAAAAAGTAAAATTTGACTTCTGTAAATATAATGAACATCAAGTTGTTTCTGCAGTTCATTTATTTACCAAAGAGACTAGATTTAGTTCCTGTATTTCTTTAATTTTCTGTTTCAAGAGGAAAAAAACCCAAGATACCTGATATTGAGGCATAATTAAACAGAATTTTTTAAAACGGCATATTAAGGCACCTCAAATATTAGTTCTCTTCCATTATTTTTGCACCTTTAACGTAAAGAGAAATAAACCCGTTCTTTCAGTCAGAAATTTCTGTCACTCAAAATTACTAGAAGACAGATTAGCTGTGGAAATATGAAGTATGAATTTGTGGTGTGGTGTGAACTATTACATTCAATTTATATGTTAAGAACATGAGAAACTTGCTACTGCCAAGGAGAAGGTTGTAGAGTACCTCCAGTCCTAGTGGTAGAATAATTTTTTTATTACTTTCCTGTACTTGCATTAAGATACACTGTCCCTAGTCCTTTGATTTCATTTCTATCTGCCTTCCTAATACCTTCAAAGGCCTGCCAAGTACTCACCTTGTGTGCATCCACCACAGGGAATGTGCACCGAAGGCAAGACACCCAACACGTTCTCAGGGAGAGAGGCAGAGCATGCACATGCACATCTTTGCAGCAGAATGGTGACCTTGAGTTTAGATGTTGGTTTGGAAGGCAGAAAACTACAAACAGCCAAAAGAAACAACCTTGACAGATTGTCCATGGCTTCAGGTTAAACCAAAGCGAAAATGCTGAACATGGCATGATTTTGAATTAAGCAATGGTTTCCCTCTAAGCATGTGGAAAAGTGAATCTCACTGAAGATTTGCAAATCAGGGCTACGTTATGTGTTTGAAACGAAGGTCCAAGGCGGATGAGGTGTATCCAGGACTCCATAACGGGACCTCCAGAGGTTCTGACCCAGTTTCCGTGCCCCCACGGCCGCCCCACGGCCGGCGACCAGCAAAGAGCCGCTGCACTCTCACACTGGACCCCATTTTTAGCCCTTTTAAAGACAACTGTGAAGGCACGAGCCGCCGGCACGACGTGCAGATCCCGGCGAGCACTGCCCGGCAGCATCTCGCCGCCCGCCTCCCTGCCCCGACGGGGCGTGTGCCGGCGGAGAGCCGGCAGCGACAGGGACACGGGCTGCGGGGAGACTTTCTGCAGTCAGAAACTCTCCGAAGCGCTTCAGGCGCCGGCAGCGGTGAAAGGCGAAGGGGCCCACGGCTGTCCTTGGCTCTCCGCCGCCGTCGGGGGCGGGGAGCGCAGGGGAGAACCGAAAGTGAAGGGAAGTGAGCGCCCGGCGGGGCATCCCCGGGGCCGCGGGAGGCGCAGCGCCGCTGCCCGGCGGGGACACACACGCGTGGGGGAGCGCGAATGCGCCCCGCGAGTCCCCGCTGCCGGGCCGTGACTCCAGGGCGCTGCCGCCCCGCTGCCGGTGCCCCGGGCAGGGCAGCTGCTGGCCATGCTGTGCTGCATGCCCGGCGTGGCTTTCGTCCCCGCTTTGCTCGTCAGCTGGTCCTCGGCCGCCTTCATCATCTCCTATGTGATCGCCGTGCTGGCGGGGCACGTCGAGCCCCTCGTGCCCTACATCAGGTGAGGCGGGGGCGCGGGGGGAGCGGCCGAGGTGCGGGGCTTGTGTGCGTGTGAGCTTGGGCGGTGTCCTCAGGGGCTTCCCGGAGCGAGTGCGGGGTCCCCAGGGGAGGAGATGCAGTGGTGGCGGGGCCTCCCCGTGACGGAGGGACACGCCGGGCACTCCCGGCACCCATCACACCTCTACCACCGCTGAGAGCCCCAGGACACTGGAGCCTCAGGCGCTGGAGACACGATGGAAAGGACATGGAAGTTTGCTGCTGCAGCCAGCACAGGCCTGATCCTAGAAAAACTTTAGGATGACATGGTGGAAGTGTCATTTCTGGAATGAGGTGGAAGTGTAATTTTGTTTGTATAACTCCGGAACTAGGCCAAAGTGCACCAGATGATGACAGGACTCAAAGCCCTATGATGGCTTTTGCAGTACACACATCCCCACAAACATACATTTTTTGTATTTCACTATAGGACCAATGGGTTTAAAAGACTTCCCAAGAGATGCCTGGCATCTCTTTTCTATAACCTTAGCCATTTAAGTGCAATTCTGTGTAAATTATTCTTTGTGCATGGCTTATGTAACATTTAAATCTAAATTATGAAAATGTTAGTAATTATCTCTCAATAGATTAAAGATTAACCAGAAATCCAAGAGTGTCTCTGATACACAGAAGATCTAAACAAGGTTTTTAAATATATCTTTCAAGATACATCTAGATCTAATTCCTTGAAGGACTTTTTGGACATGCATAATTTCAGAAGACTGCTGACCTGACTGGCACATACAAGAAAATTTGATTGAAAATTAGGGTTTGTCGTCATAGGCAAGAGCGAATGACACCACAACCCACAAGACAGCTGAGCTTCATTCAGATTGAGCCAGAGAAATTTGGGCTTCATGCTTATATTAGCAAGACTTTTTAAGACTCTCTGCACAAATCTGGAAAGCTCTTAGAAAGCCTTGTTCTTGTACTTGAACAAATACCCTACTGCTCATCCTTGATTACATACAAAGCTTTACTGACACAAAAGTCCTTGTGATGAGTGCAATTTACCCATTATTAACAAAAAGAAAACATTTGAAATAACTGTACATGGTTTGTGTTCAGAAATATTTTGACATCCTGTAGTAAGAAATTTGACAAATTACGTTTCTTATGTTGAAGCCATGTCACAGAATAAAATACATGGGAGAACAGGATGTAGGTTTTTTTATGTACACTTTTGTTTGCAGATAAGTGTTTGACAGCCCAGGTATCTTAACTGTGTCATTCTTTTTAAAAGGGATAGACCAAACCTTTAAGTCACAACTGTACAACTCTAATGAATGTATCACAGCTGCCATAGTTGTATCAACTTAATGCAATAGCTCCAAGAAAACATCATTCTTATCCTTTAGCTACAGAATCACAATACATGTCCATATACCCTAAAATAACCCAGACAAAACAAAGACATAAGAGGCTGCACCAATGATTCCCACTCACATTTCAGGCCCTCTGCATTTACTAGTACAGTTTTTTTAAAGCCTTGTTTATGTTACATTCTTTTAACACCACATTTGGGCTAAGGATATACATTGACTTTTGGTGAAGAATCTGCAACAGTTCCAAAGGCAAGTGGTCTAAGCATAAGAACTTCATAGAAGATGCACTAGGGAATAATACAAGGTTTCCTTCTAAGTACTCAGGCCAATAGTCATACCATAGCTCGTATTCCTAATTTGCAGGTCATTGCTTTAGCCTAAGAATCTGAATCATGTGATTGAAAATGTGATTTAGTAAAACTAAGAGTGATGAAAAAGAGGAAGAATGTTGCAACATTTCAGTTGTGCAATATCTTAAAATGAACTATAAAAATTAAATAGAGCTTGTATGGGGAAATTCCAGTTACACAAAGGAGAAGAATATGGGCAAACTTTAGTTCAACATTTCTGTAATTCTTATATACATTCCCCAAGTACTCTGTGTATGCCTTGAAGTAACATGAATTTTATTTGTCTACCATGTAGCAGCTGTCACAGTGAGACACCACACCTATATTTGTCATTGAGGCTGTGCTAATGTCTCATCAAGTAAACCATGTAAATACATTTCTGCTCAGATAAAATGAATATGATTTTGTGTTTTTTAGCAACTGAGTCCTAAAAGATGACAAGGTTGTGCCCGAATTAGTCCTGTTACTCATACTACTCAAAATCCAAACCAATTTGGAAGTGCTGGGGTGGCTGTTTGCTGGTTTGAGTTCTCAGTGAAAGAGTAAAGGGAATTTTCCTGAAGGTATTTGCTACCAGTTGGTACCTCTGGAGAAATCAGAATCCCTGTAGGTAGAACAGAACCTTCCTATTTTTAAAATTTGGGATTTCATTTTGAAGAGAAATCATTTATGATGGCTCTGAAAAAAATTCAGTGGTGGGTGTTTTGGCCCTAAAATATTTATTCCTTGTCTCCTTCACGTTCTTTTCTTCCCACACTTCAGAAGACTGTTTGTTTTTAAAATTCTACTGCGTGAGATGATGACACAAATGCTGTCATTTTCATACAGGGTTTCTCATCTTTTCCATGGTGGTCGAGCTCACCTATACACCAGCCCAAATAAGTGAGCACATTTTTGTTTCAAATATGCCATTTGCTTTTTTCTTTTTCATAAAAAGCAAGGGACTGTCACCAACACTTTTTTTTTTTTTTGCTAATCTTTTTTTCCAAGGCAGCAGACTTGAAGAAAAATGAATATGAACCCAAGTCTTCATTTAGCTTCAGGGATTTTTTAATGGAAAATACAGCATTAAGAAGATTGTGTCCTTAAAACTCCAGTGCAGTACTTTGTAAATAGATTGTAGGTGTGATATAGTATTCCTGGTATGAATTTTCTGTAAAGCATAATGTAAGACTGTTGAGTTTAAAAATCCCCAACAACAAAAATCACCTATAAACCTTTAGCTTGAGAAAATCTTCTGTTAAAAAATGGAGTTCAGTGCAATTTCAGGTTATTTGGATTGCCCTTATGATGTGTTCCAAGAACTTCGAATAGCTTTCTATGTGCATGCCAATTCCATTCTCTTCTCACCTAAAACCCTTCAAAAGCTTTGAAGTGATTATAGTCCTGTACTTACCACAGAGGGTTTCTGATTTGAGAAAGTCCTTGAAGATTGTCACAAGTGGCCCCCTTTTTAAATGGACTCCTTTGTCGTGTTAATGAAAACACTCCAGAAACAAAAGGAGAAGATGAAGTTCAAGGTTTAAAAATGGGCTAAATGAAACATGAATTAAGATGATTTTCAGGTGTGTCAAATAAACAAAAAATACTTAATTTGCTGTTTTCATCAATTTCACTATCAAAGAGAAACAAGATTAATGCAGAGTACAAGCTGGAACAAGTCTTCAGAAAGCATTACAATAAGAAAATTCAGGTGAAAAGGAATTCCTAGTGCCTGAGAAGTTGTAAAAATCTGTCTAAAAGCCTGGTCCAAACTTTGGTGGTCTGAGAATTTGGAACCGACCTAGTAAAAAGAAATACATGAATTTTCTCTCTCTTGTTTGTTTTTTTTTTTAATTGCATCAGCTTTTCATAGAAAAGAATCCTTCCTTTATCCTAAGCTTCCTCCTGTTGTCGATAAACCATCTCAGCAACTTTTGTTACACAAATCCTTCTGTAACATAGAAAGGGTTGGAGAGCAAATATGAATTTCTAAAATAATCAAGTCGTTTGAGATGGTCATACTCTTCTTTCCTGAACTGAACAAAATTGTCAGAATCCTTGAGAGTGATTGCTTAAGTAGAGAGTGCTTTCTCTTTTGGGTGTTGAGAGCATTCATGCTGAGGTCATTTTGGCTGTACTCAGTGGTAGCTTCAGGATCTTAGTACTGAAACATAATCCAGCCTCACTGCTGGGATGAGGAGTATTCATCTTCTTGAATTACATAAAAAAAGTCTCTAGCTAGTACCTACTTTTCCCACCATACACAGAATCACAGAATCACTGTGATTCATCAAATGATTATGTTGGCAAAGGCCTCTGAGGTTACTGAGTCCAACCTGTGACTGAACTTCATTGTCAACCAGACCATGCCACTAAGTCCAGGCTTTCCTTTAATATTTCCGAGGATAGTGACTCCATCACCTCTCTGGGCAGTCCATTCCAATGCCTAAACACCCTTTCTGTGAAGAAATTTTTCCTGACATCCAATTTAAATCTCCCCTGGCACAACAAGCAATTTCCTCTTGTTCTATTGCTTGTTACCTAAGAGGCTGACCCCCACCTGGCTACAGCCTCCTTTCAGGTGGTTGTAGAGAGGAGTAAGGTCACCCCTGACCCTCCTCTTTTCCAGGCTAAACATTCCCAGCTCCCTCAGCTGCTCCTCATCAGACCTGTGCTCCAGACCCTTCCCCAGCTCCATTGCCCTTCTCTGGACACGCTCCAGCCCCTCAATGTCTCACTTGTAGCGAGGGGCTCAAAGTGACAAAAGCACTCGAGGTGTGGCCTCACCAGAGCTGAGAACAGAGGGACCATCACTGCCCTGGTCCTGCTGGCCACTCTATTGCTGACCCAGGCCAGGATGCCATTCTTGGCCACCTGGGCACACTCTGGCTCATGTTCAGCTGCTGTCAACCAGCACCCCCAGCTTCTCTTCTGCTGGGCATTTTTCCAGCCCCTGCAGCACTCCCTGGGGTTGTTGTGGCCAAAGAGTAGGACCCAGCACTTGGTCTTGCTGAACCGCCTACCGCTGGTCTTGGCCCATCAATCCAGCCTGTCCAGATCTCTCTGCAGAGCCTTCCTGCCCTCCAGCAGATTGACACTCCCACTCTAGGAGAAAGGTTTGTTCTCAGAATCTTTGCTCAGTTTACACTAAACTTTGGCATTAGCTAAAACTCTAATGAGTTTACGTTTCTGACAGTAGAGTTCTTTGGGTGCCTCTGTTCAAACGCACTGTCTTGCCTCTTGGTACTGCCCAGTAACTGGAAACTTAGCTCACACTCAAATTACGTAAAAATTCAAGAACTAGATGTTTTCCATTGGCTTGACCAACAGAGCCTGATCAAATAGATATCAACGGGCTGCATGTTAAACAAGAAAAAATAGGTATTAGAGAAGAAAAAGTAGTGCAAAGAGGTGACAACATCATAGTACTGTTCTTTCGACAGAGCACTCACCTTCTATGGAAGAGCTCTGCTTGAGAGAGCTTGAGCCCATGTACTCCCAGGAGTATGCTCATTCTGTGAGGAAAGGGCATTTTCTGGGGCGGGTGTTTGCACACATGTAGGGAAAAGAGGGAGAAAGACTCTATGGTGAAGGTGTTCCACTTTCTACACAAGAAACATTTTGTATATATGACATTTTTCATATACATATATATGCATGCATGTACATATGTATATAAATTCTGTAGATATTCTCACACTCGTGCTCCCTTTCTCTGTCCCAGTAAACCTCTAATTATCCCCTATGAGGGTGAAGTGTTTCATCAGAAGAGACAACACCTTGGAGATAGAGTACTCTCAACCTGTATCTACATTAGTAAATTTAACAGTTGCTAGGAACACTCCTGGGCATTGGAACACAATTTCTGTCATGGGGTAAAGTCCTTTTAAGGAAGTTAGACGAAATTCTCTCACATCTTAAGACAGTGACTGCCATTAGATGTATTTTACTCTATCACAGTGTTAATTCAGCAGATGCATCGTTTCCAAATGTCATTTCTAAAATGTCATTTATGTAATCATGTCATTCTGAGCAAAGTACAGGTCTATCACATCTTTGCATATTGCATACCAAAAAAGAAGAAATACATTTCAAAGAGTATGCTTTCAAAATATGCTTTCTATTTAAAAAAAAGAAATCTTTTTGAAAAGAAAGATTCTCTACTACAAATGGAGGCTAAGTGTGCAGTAGCAGATGAATTGCCTTACACACACAGCAGCAGTTCACACAAGTTATATTTCTCTTGGGATTTCAATTGTAAGTCTCATTTACGTTTCACAGGTCTCAATTAACTTTTAATTTGTCTCTCTTCCTGCTTTAGCGACACTGGAACTAAACCTCCGGAGAGTGGTGTCTTTGGTTTTATGATTAACATTTCAGCACTTTTAGGTATGTATAAGCTATTTGGGTTGACCAGAATGAAGAAATGAGAATTAGTGAAAGCTGCCTGCTTAAATTGCAGAAGTGTATTCAGTATTCTGCAGAAAAAAACTGCTCCACAGCCAAATGGCAATATCAGGTAGATGTAAGGGATACCTGGAGAGTCAGGTCCTTAGGAGCAGTTGGTGCAGGCTTAGAGGCACTTGTGTCTCTTCAGAGCACCTCATCAGTGCAAAGTAGTCAACACGCTGGAAATAAAAGTGGAACAAAGATGGCATAATTACTCTGCAGAAACTCTGGTGTAGGGGAACTTTAGTTTCTAAGATGCTGCAGCAAAGGGATGAACAGTGTTGAAGCAACACCTGGTTTTCTCCACAACCGGCCTACTTCTCTACAAAATTACTGATGTGAATCAGGAAGTTTGGCATTTTCTACTATCTTCCAGAGGATGGAGGATCAAGAGCTGTGTACCTCTGTATACATGTAGTTATTATGGCCTTAAGGCAAAGCAAAAAGCATATATTTTACCTTTTCTAAGGGCCTCATTCAGTCACTGTCTTGGTGTGTTTCATGTAACCTCATAGAGCCTGGGCAAAGTTACCTGATTAGTTTTTTCAACTGTAGATAGATTGAAACTGTGTTCTGTGCTATGGAACTGTGGAATCCAGTCTACAGTTTATTATATCCCGAAGAGTCATGATTTCCTAATTCAGTACAGATCTTTGTCAGGAGTGAACTGCATATTAAGGTCACACATGCGGTGACTCTACAAAAAGGAATTAATTCTTCAGACCATCCATTATTAGGAGATGTAGTTCTGGTACAAGACTGCATCTCAGAGCAGAATAAAACCTCCCACTTCTAGCTTATGGTTCTTATCTCCCTGTTACATCTGTTCCTAATGTGGAATGGCAATGCCTCTGTGCCCAAAACACACAGGAGAATGGGATTTAAATTCGTGTTTTTCTTGAACTGATGTGCAGTTAGTTCTAGATAGCAATAATGTGCAATTTTAAGTTGATGATAATGTTTAATTTCTACCTGAAAGCTCACCTGAAAATCACTATCTTTCTTCTTCATTGCATCGGAGGTAAAGGTAATATTATTTATTTTCATGTGCTTATAGTATTATTCTGCATGCCATGTGTTACAGGAAAAGGTGTTAAAATGTAATCAATACGTGATCATTGAACATAACACTATATTTTTTGTTTTTTCAGCTGCAATTACAATGTACATCAGATATTTATTAATAGAGAAGCAAAATGAGTCATCGCACTTTGTTAGGTCTTCATGCAATATGTTTACATTATGTATTGGATTGATGGGCTGCACTGGAATGGGCATAGTTGCAACTTTTCAGGTACGACCATAAATTTCATAACAAAGATGAAAATAAGATTGTTTTACCATTAAAAATTTCAACTAGATCCCAGTGATTAATGTTATCCCCATGTGGATACTTGGAAAATGGAGTAAGAGTGCCTTTCTTGCACTTGCCTTTTTTCAGTAGCTTTACAGTGACAGATTTGTTTCCTCCCTATACATGAGAATTTTTGCTTGGGCAGTTATGCCATTAAGGGGTTTTCTGTATGCTTGTCTTATAACAGGTCTGTACTATATGGATTTTTTTGCTGGAAAATTTTTACTTTGAAAATTTGACTGTAAAACCTTTGCTGTTCCAAGTTTAGTTCACATATAATCAGGTAGGGCAGAATAAGTCAGACTAACAAAAGCATCTGCCTTTTTGACTGAATGATGGCACACTCACTAGCAGCATTTTCTACAGAATAAACTAATCTTATCTGACAGGTTAGAACACTGAGCACAGTATCAGCCTGTTCTTTTGAGTATGCAGGAGATGGCATAACAACATGTTAAGTCTTTTGATAGAGACACGTAGAACTACTGCTTGCTTTGCCAGAAAGGGTCAGACATCTCACTGCAAATCAAAGTCCACCTCTCAGTGTCTAAAAGAAAATTCAGTGGAGAGAAAAAATACTGAAACAGATTATTCATTTCACCTTTTCTAGTGAGAAAGTGTATAATAGGGTAGATTCTGACACAAGTATTAGGACAATTGCACTGAAAACTTCAGCCTAGAATCAAGTTGAATTTAATTGGCAGGCAGCTTGAGATATTGCCTTAAAATCTGTGGAAACAGCTACATTATTTCTTTTAAAGGGTGGTCTACCTTGGAACATTTTGTTAAATACTATTGTGCTCATATAGTGACATCATAACATAGAGAGAAATTGAAAATAAAGATTGTCAGGGCTTCAGCAGCCAGTACAGTTTTACTTGTAATGGACATGTTATTTTCAGATAAAAAAGCCCTCTGCCTTAGGCTGATAACTTGCCCTTTTTAGCTTTGCATCCAGGCAGTGTGTGTGGGCTGCAAACACCACGGGTACTGCAGTCTATTCTAATCATATTTTACTTTTAAATATCTCAGCTCTTATTGATAAGATTTATATGTGGCACACAAAGAAAGTTGGATGAGGCCTGACAGAAATAGAAAGCAAACTCAGCTTCAATAAGAAAAACAAAAATCAGGAATGCAAAATAATTTGTGAGAGTCAGGGAAGCAGAAACTTTAATCCTAAATTTTCCAAAGGTGTTCCTTGATTGTTATAACATCGTTTCTTATCTAATCTCTGTTGTGTCTCGTTGCCGGTCCATAAACTCCTTCCTCACCAAATTTCCATTTCCTCTCCTTTGACCCTGCCTTCCATGTTAAGTGCAGTTTGTAGAAAGGGCTCAGAGCACAATAAGGATCTAATCTAGCTAAGCATCTGATCTAGCAGATTTTCGAGCATGCTTAATGGCCCAGGAAGCTGGAAATGGCTTGCAAGCCTTCACTCCTTTCACTGTATATGTACGACTAGAGAACAGCACATTCTTATCCCCATTTGCCAACAGAATAACTAGAACATGAAGAGGATGTGAGATTTGCTCAAGGTCAGGCGATTGTTTCAAGTCAGGAGATCCAAGCAAGTCTGAAATTAGAAATTGTTTCCTTAGTATTCAGTCTAGTTCCTCTAATCAGTATGTCATGCAGAAAATTTACATTCATGAGCACTACCTGCTAGTTTCTTCAGATAGCAGCAGCTAACCATCGTGGTGATTCTCTTTCCAGGAGCTGGCTGTTCCCAGTGTCCATGACATAGGAGCTTTGGTGGCATTTGGCTCGGGTGTTGTATACATTACTCTTCAGTCTATCATCTCTTACAAGTCCTGCCCACGATGGAACACCTACTTTGTGTGTCACATAAGGATGGCCATATCTGTGATATCATGCATTGCTTTCATTCCCAGTATCCTTTATGGTGTATCCCACTGTTTTCCCTTTACACCTTCATGATTTTCCTTTTAAGTTAAATCGTTGCCGATGAAGAATAAAAATAAGGTCACACTCTTTGCTTTGGGCTGTCTAACGTGTATAATACAGCATATTGAGACACCATTAATAGCATAAAGATGAGTCTTGAGGGCTTCTAGAAAGCTTTCTCTCTTAATTCAGTGGTATATTTAAAAGCAATGCCCCAGTGTTCTTCACAGAATCATACACTAGTGAAGCTAGAGCAACTTTCCAACCTCCTTTGCTTGAAGGAGAGTGGGGAGGAAGGCCTGTAAAAGGGAGCCACTGCTTCTACAATGGACCAAACATATAGAAGTTAAAAATACAGGTGGCAAACAAGCCTAAGCAGATGATTTTGATCATGTTGCTTGGTGCTTGGCCCCAACAGTCGCCTCCCTTAAAGTCATACTGCACAACTTCCTGGCTTTTCCTGTGGCATGCTATAAATTAGAGTTGTCTCACCGATTTTATCGGCCTTGGGTGATCTGCCAGTGTCAAAAACTGGTAACAGCAGCTCATCACATGAGTCAGCCAGCTACAGCCTGCTTTTGGTTTCAGCAGCTGTGGAAGGGCTTTGAAAGAAGGCCTCGGTCTCGAGAGGAAGTTGTACAAACAGATCGAGGCATCTATTGTGCACCACTGGAAACCAGCATGGTTCCACTTCCAGCAGTGCAGGACTCTGCTCCCACAGTTCTTGATCACAAATATCACCCAGGTTTTGGAGTGTCTCCCTTACTGCCTATACTTTGAAAGAACCCACAGAAACCTTCATTTGTATAGAAATGTGCTCTGATTGCTGCTACCACTTAATTACCACTCGTAATAATGTGTTTCATTTACGTGTTTTCTTAATACCTTGATTTGATGTTCTGGTTGTTTCGGATCTCCTGTGCTACAGAAGGGGAAGATGGTGGGGTTCTTTTGTAAGCAGACATTTTCACTTTTACTCACTAATATTCTATAGTTTCCTTTACACTGTTTTTCCCAGTGATTGTGTTTGCTTCAAAAATCTCCATGACGAAAATTGATTGGACCCCAGGTGAAAAGGTAAAATCTTATTAGGCAGTCAAGTTACCTTGTATCGTATTATTTAGGGAATGCTGTTATATTTATCTTAAAGCGTTACAAACACGTCAGAGACTTCAAACAGTACATTACCACGAACAGGTTTGTGCAGTGCTGGTTTCCAGTTACTCCTTCATTAGAAAGGTGTCTGTGGTGTGGGTGAGAAAACTTGTCACGGATGATCAGTCTTCAAAGAGTTAGACTTTCATTTTAACCAAGAATTTGAAACTTTCCCACAGAAAACCACAACTCAAACAGAAAGATGTTCTGGCAATTAGTTGTTCTACTCCCTTTTATAGTCAAATTTTTGAAAATGAACTTCTCACATGAAAAAAAAAAAGTAGACCAATTTGATTCTGTCATTTTTGAGGTATTTTACAAAATTGATTTTCCCAGCTTTTTCACCATTCTTGATTAAATAGTCTTTGCTACTGTCATAAGTATTTGGAGTCTGACCTGAAGCATACTAAAGTTAATTTTGGAGTTGATTTCAGTGTTTTCAGAATGACGGTTATGAAAACTAATTTTTCTATTTGGACAAACTTTGCTGAAAGGAGGTATTCAAAAAACAGGTTAAATAAGGCAGAGAGTGTATCCTGCCTGAAGAGCTTAATAAAAGCACACTCAGCAAATGTACTTCAACCAAACAGTGGCAAGGCAGCTGTGAGATAAATCTTTGCAAATTAGACAATCAGAGTAGTATCTTCAGGGTTTTTGTGGGGTTTTTCGAGGTGCAAGGATGAAAAAATGGTTTTACTGAAACAGATGGCCTATTTGTTGATGGCACGCTAAGAAACACTTTGCATTCTGTTTGTGTCATGTGACGTAGGTTTTCTACAATAGTCTTTAAAACAAAAGTCGTGTCAAGACTTTTGGTCATAAAGGGTCATAAAGGGTAGCCCTCTATTTCAAAACCTGGTGACAATTTTCTCAGTATTACTGAGCTCAGTGGCTCTGAATGAAAGCTTGGAACATGGGCACTTCGGTAATGTTACCATAAGAACTCAATGTTTTCAGCTTCATATTATATTCAAGTTATGTTTTGATACTATGCTAATTGTAGCTTTCTTGTACTGTCTTTGATATTTCTGCACAAGACTTAATGCAACACACACAACCTTTATATGTAAGCAACCTCACCATTCTGTAAAAACAAAATATGAATTGACTTTTATACAACAGGGTATTGGGATGGCAAGTCATAAATCTTACAGCACTTGTTGAATCTACAGAAAGAAATGCCTATATCATTCCACACTTACTTTGTTTAGCTGTTTTATCTGAAAACTTGTTTTATGTCTCATTCCATCAGGATTATACTTACCATTTTATGAGTGCAATCTGTGAATGGACGGTGGCCTTCGGTTTCATCTTCTTCTTTTTAACATTCATTAGAGATTTTCAGGTTGGTATCTACATGTTGTAGCAGTGACTAAGTGCTGTGAATTGTATAACAACAAATGCAATAGAAAATTACCATTCTTTATCTCAGCTAGATGCATCAAAGCTATACAGAAACAAATGTTACCCATCACAGAACTGACTTCTGTCTACATAATGAATATTCTGCCCCTTGATTTTAAAATGTAAAATTCAGTTTGATAGTTCAGTGTGTCTGTTCTTGAAAATCAATAACAGTCAATTAATGTGTTCTTCTTATTTACCAATCTTTTTGTAGAAAGGGGCCCTCTAAAGGTGACATAACAAAATAAATGATGCAACTAAAACTGCATTTCTTTCTGCCTGAGGGATTTTATATAATAATCCAAAGCATTTCAACCATTGATGTTTCCTTTCTTTGTAAAAACTACACATTTTGCTATATGTTTGCTCACAGTGCAAAGAATATGAAATACTTGTTGGAAAAGTATTTACACAAAAGCCTTCTGGTTTGGGTAGCTGGATTCAGAGTTAACATATATTATGCTAACCAATAGCAAACATTTCTATGTCTGCTTAGTTTTGACTTAGTACTGAATAGACCATGGCTGTAGGACTTCTCCTTAATTAAAAAAAATAAATTAAAGGAGAATAAAATAAAAAAAGCTAGGTTCAGCAGAAAAAAGCACTTCTTTTGGAAAACAAAGTAGTTGTTCAAAATTGCACAACACATGATCTTAAAGTCATATAATTGCCTTCTAAAACTGACAAAATTATTGATGTACCATTCAGAAATGTATGCAGCATTTAATGCATCATTTTTGGGGGGAGGTATTTATTGCCAGTCCATCACTCTCTGATGTCTGTGCATATGATGGCATCTCTTTTATCAAAGGTCAGACTCTTCCCTTGCAGATAGAGATTTGCCGGACAATGCAGTAACTCTCAGAATATTTATCAACAATCCTTAGTTGATAATTCTGCCTTAGAAACATTGAAAGTTTAACTAAATATCAATATTGCGAATGTAATAAATAAGAGAAAGTGCTGAAATTAAACAAAATGGAAATGCAGACATTTTAAATTACAGGCTATAAAATAGCATGAAATCCAATGTTAGTGTCTGACAATGACAGAAAGATTTTTTAGATTCTACCCTCTTTTTGTCCTAACCAGTGCTCAGAGAAAGCCAAAGTATTACTTCAGTAAAAAACCCCTGCCATACTCTAAGAAAAGACTTCTTAAAGAGTTTAAATTAATTAAGACTTCTTAAAAATTTTTCCACAGCATTTATTTAATTTAAAAACTTTTTCTTTTGTTTTGTTTCATCTCCTTGTACTTTATATTGCAGAACTGTAAAATGAACTTTTAAAATTAAGCTGATCTTGCTATATTTTTCTTTTAGGGATTTTCTTTAAGGATATCAACAGAAATACATGAAGACTCCTGATAGTGAAAAAACATATTTTATATCTATGAATATTCTAGGTTTCTTTTTATCTATAGAAAATGTGGCAGAGGGACAGGGATTGATAAGATTGTATCAAGAACCATTAACTCTGCAACAGCAACCACTAAAAGATTTTTAAAACTCACGGCAAGGTTCCTGATGCCTTTTTGGAATATTTTGTAATTTTTATATGGTTTGGTACATTAAAAATACTGTAACAAAAGCAATATCTAGAAGCACTGGAAAATCACTCAAGGACTTGATCTCCTCAGCTCTTCCATTTTGGACATATCTGTACTTTTTAATTTGCTGTAGTGTGATTAGTAGTATTAAACTTGAGAATGTACATTTTGCAAAGAGGGAAGTGTAAAGGCAATGGAAATCACTAGGACTGAATTCCTACTCTGTTAAGCTGCAGGGGCTGTAGAAGATGGTGAGAGCAAGAGTGGGCATCTTTGTTTCAAGACTAGAAATTTGAAGTTAGTACATGGCAACACTATGCATATTTCTGATACTGGGCGCTGTAATGCAAATGCAAATCCTGAGAGAAATTTAAACTATATTGCTTGAAAGATGTTATCTAATCATCACTGCCATACATGTTGTGCAAATCCACCCCTTTTTTCCTTTTATGCACTGATGGCTGTAGCAAACATAAAATGGAAGTGGGGATAAAAAGTAAATTTACATTTAAGCATGACGTACTAAAGAGAAATCTTATTGCAATTTGGTTAATATAAAGCAGAATTTTCCAGCCTGTTTTAATCTACAATGGAGTTAAGAAGGTCTCAAAAAAAGTCTTTGGGAATGAATGGAAAATAAGAAGAGGCACCAGGAGTTTTCAGGTATTTAGAAATAAATGTATGAGTATTATATATATAAAACTGAATTAAAGAACAAAGCTGGAGAGCATCTGTAGTGAAGATATTTGCTGCTATAGGGTTACTTCTGTAATGAAAGACTTGGAAAGGAATTGACTGAGAAGTCTGATGTTACAAGTATCTGCAGGCAAATGGCTCTTTCATGGACTGATTCACCACCTTCAGTCAGTGCACTAACCACTTGGTTGTCAATTAAGTTCTCCGAAAATTACATTTTCCACACTCTCTCACAGTTTGTGCAGAAATATTGATGATTTTCAGTTGCTAATATCCTCGAGATAAAACTAATGTGTGTTTTGGAGAGTGATGTCTTAAGATTAGTCATCTGTTGATAGTTCTTTTAATGTGTATTTTAAACTGTAATAAATTCAGCTGTTTCACAACTTAAAGAGTTGATGTTTTCTTTATAAATTCTTCCAGATAAAAACAGTAAAAGTGTTTTTCACTGGCAGATTTACTTTCCGTAGTATCCAGGTTATCTTGCAGAGGTTCATAGCTACAACCAAGTTAAAAATCAAATCTAGTACTGACTACATGAAGGACCTTGCTGACTGTGTCTTGCTGACCGGGTATTCTGTAAGGGACACACATTCCTTCAAGTGAGGATCATAAAGAAAATGTATATCAACCACAAAAAGTGGCGTCGCGTTATTTTCAAGGCCCTGTTAAGAAAAGATCATATTTCTTAGTGCATCATGTATTATTCTTTTATTGCTTTTTATTCTTAACTTTCATAAACTAAAGTATAAGAAGCTTGAAGTTGTTACTTCAAAGGATAGCCAACCTTTACAGTGCTTACAGTATCCTAAAAGGAAGAAAAAAAATTCTCAGAGAAAGTGGCTGAATCAAGATCACCTTCTTCCCTGAAGTCAACATGTAAATACAAGTACTGAATGAAATCCTTCCCATTTTTCTGAGCTTTACTGTGATACATTTTAACATGAGTTATATTCATGACCAAAAGAGTGCACCTTTTATTAAATCTGTTAGGTCGAAGACCTCAACGTGCACTGACATGCAGACAGAGGCAATTGATTACCTTTTTATTTGTGCAGTGAACAACTATTGAAAACGCTTTGGTTATTCCCTGGCTCCAGGCAGATTTTCAGTCTACAACTTAACTATTTTTTTCAGTTGAAATGTGAGTTGACAGGTTGCCAGCAATTGCCAAAATAATATCCCAGCAAGGTATAATTTAGCTGTGGCTGACTCTTGTTGAGAACTGCACTTTCTTTTTTTACAAGCAAGTGATCTCTAGAAGCTATCACAGATAATGTCACAGCACATTTTTGTTGCTTTGCTACAAGTCCTTTTTTTCTATATTTTCATATTTATTAGCAACAAGAAATAGCTATTATTTTTTCTTGGAAGCTATGCTAGAAATATTTTCATCATCTACTCTGCATGATGTTCTCTATTTGTCAGCCCATCAGGAGTGATTGAAAAATTCCTTTTGCATAAACTACAGTAAATCACATGACAGTTACTGTTATTTTTAGTGACTGTGATAAATCGTTCTTCTGCTTCCAAAAGTGCAAAACCTAATTCTTCTAGGTTGTGCAGCTTGATCTGCTGCTGAAATGCCACCATTGTGGTCTCTGTCACAGTTCCAGATCATGCAAGGATGAAACTCTATCCACTCAAAATACCTAAAACCCCCTTTGTCTTAGGACACTGTTACTTGCACTGCTTTTCCTTCCAATGTGCACTAAGCCAGCGATGACCTTATCATTGGCATTCTGTACTTTAATTTCTGGTCTGCTCAGTTTGCATGCTGCCTTACCTGTGACAGCAGCATATGTTTGACAGCAGTACAATAATCTTGATGGCAAGGGATTTATTTCTTGCTCTTAATACTGGCAGCAAAACTTCCAAGAAGATTAGACAGATTATGGTAACATGTCAGTGAATTTTGGACATTCCAATATGAAGTTTGCAAAGATGTTCAAGAGCTTGGTATTTTAAACTCTGAAAATACAGTCTTAGTCTCAATATTGAGACTAAGATGTACACATTAAACGTACATTAAACTAAGATAAAATGTACACATTTTCACAAGCCTTCAGGCTTTAGAGCATCTGCTTGAAGACTGCAGAGTGTTTGAGGTTGGTTCCCAGCTGTTAACAATGTTCATTGGAAATATTCTCTCTGGAAGAGGCGGGAAGAGCTGCTCTCCTCCAAGAAACAGTGCAAGGCAGCACGGTGCTGGTATTTTAAGTGATAATGTTTGTTTCCTTGGATGATGAGCTAAGGTCCATTTATTTGGGAGACATGTGGTGAAGTAGCAATAGGCTTTAATTTATAAGTTCTCTTTAGCTTTGACTAAAAACTGTCACAGCTGGGTCTGTGTTTCACTGCATCTGTGTGTGTGCCAGTGCCCATATGGTCACACGTGCCTACACAACAGTACTGGCAGTGCTCAGAGTCCTGCATGTTGCTGCAATACACAGAAATAATAATACACACTGTATTTTATAAACAACAGCAGTGATTTAATGAGCTTTGGCTGTATTTCGGATCAGAACTGTAATGCAGAAAGAGCATTTCTCTCATCTTAAGGAGAAAATAGGCAAGTCTTACATGTGGTATCTGTATTTTTCCATGTACACAATAGATGGCACTAGCAGACCACATGATTTGGGTTTATTTCCCACGTTCAGGCAAGCAAGTACAGTAGTTTTGTAGGTAGCTTTAGCTGATTTTAATAGTCGTCTGGAGGCCCAGTTAAATGAGTTCTGTATTGTGCCTTTGTGGAAAACAAGTCAGATCTAAGTTTCTTTGCCATCCCTTCCTGCCTTCATCTAAGGAAATATGTTTTGCTACTGCAACATGTAGTCTCATAGCAACTTCAATTTTAAATTAATTTGTCTAAGTCAAAGGAGCCACTTGCTGCAGTTATCACTGGCACAAGCTCTCATCCAGCTCTCATTATGACGCCACTTCTCCTGGGAAGGTTTTCCTGCCCTGTTACAAAGATACATTTTACTCCGTTGCTTCAATAGAATCTTGTCAGTTTGCAGTGGAGCTTTAGAAGACAATATAGACCTTATTTTTATGAGACAACAATATAGAAAGAACAAGATTTTAACATTTCAAAATTGCAGCCAGTCTGCACCCAGAAAAAGTTGTCATGCCAGGTTGTAAGAAAAAATGCAAAGGTAGCTGCTGTATCTATTTTAAAATGCACTTTGTATGTAAAATGTCTTTTTTTTCAGTTATTTCCTTGCCTAACAAAACAGCATTGTCTTCCATGAAGTGCAGCAATACCCCAGGCCTCTGAACATTAGTTTACCTGGAATGATAAAAGTTCAGCATTTGCAGTCTTAAATAAACTATGATGAGCATGGAAGTTTCTCTAGAAACTCCCACCAAAGGTCGTATGGACTTTTAAAAAATAAATATAGAAAGTGCTCTGACAAAGCATAATTGGTTCATTATTGATAGACATCTTTAGCATGGTAGAACTTCCTCACTCCACAAGCTCTCTCCCAACACACACTCATAAAATTCATTATAGGTACATTCCAGAGAAGGTTTCTCTGGCGAACATCTAGACTTTCATCATGAGACCTGCAGGAACATCTGCTTTTATTAGAGGTATTAGCAACTGATGGATCTCCATGCAAAGATGTATCTTTCCTTCCTCTTACACTTCATCAAGCAGCTGAAACATATGGTTTTCAGAGAGGTTTTTCTTCTGGTTTGAATTACTCAAGAGGATTTTTTGATAATAAAATATTTCGTAGGGGGGTTTTTCCTTTAAAAAATTATACATAGAATTTTGTGCTCATTTGAACTTTCAATAGGATTACAGATAAAATCTTGTCTACTACTTAGAAAGGATTTTGACATAGGTCTTGCTCTTCAGGCAAAAATGTAATGTTCAGAAGTTCCTCCCCTCTTTTCCTTTAGAGATCTATTTAGCCTTTGAGGATCCAAGTTCAATAGGAGATAAAAACCTTCACTTGAAGGAAAAGTGATCTTCTTGCCTTTAATCAACTAAAATCAGATTCCAAGCCTTCAACTGGCTTTAACTGTTAATATATCTTATTCTGCTCAGAAAGTGGATATGTTGTTCATAGACCCTCAGGATGTTTCCTGGATGGATTTTGGTGTCAGCAGAATAATCTCAGGCGTGGATTTGGAAAAGCAGTTATCTCCCTGTGAGCAGTTTGAGGGTGACATCAAGCTCTTAGACTCTGCTTGTTCTGCCTCTGCTCCTTAAACCCAACTTGTTTTCTTACTGAAGAAACAGAAACTGAGTTCAGAGTGAAGTATTTAGACCTGAGGTCTCAAAACCAATACACAAATACAACAGGATGTATTTCTGATTAAGCCTGTAACGACATTTAATTTGAAATTCAGTGCAACTGTGTGTGAAGATGACACTGTGGCAAGATCTGAGACATCCCCAAGTAGCTGTAACACTCTTAGAAGCAACTGAGGAAGCAAGAGCCAAGCTTCAGCAAGCACTTGTTTTCTCAGGAGTGTGGAAGCTTTCCATTGGCTTGGCTTCCTCTGGGTTTTGGGGGCACGGAGATGGCGCCATTTCTTATTTCTCCCTTTGTCCTCTGTCCTTCTGTGTTACCTAATACTCAATTCACACAAATTGTGTTGGCAAACAGCTCTCCTAGTATGTTAGTATTAGGATGTGGTTTCTGTGATTCTGTTCCAGAAATCATCTTTCTTCATGACAGTCAACAAATTAGCCTTGCTTTCCTCCATTTTGTGGTCTCACTCTGATGGCTGGGGAATTTGAACGTACGCAGGTAGTAAGTCATGGGTGCTCTCTGACCTGACTGCAGACCAAAATCAACGCTCAACTGAGATCCTGCCTACAGCTGGCATGGCTGGTTAGCTTAAAAGTGTTTAAACCAAATATTTGGGGTAATTATAGTATTATAGCAGATTTTAAAGGGTGATTGCCAGTGCTGTCGAAGGGTGAAGCTGACATTTTTTCAGTACCCCTCCTTGCCAAACAGCTTTAAAATTTGAACACTATTATTGTATTAGCATAGTTCTTAAGTCTTGAACTGAATTTAAAACATGCTTACTGTTTAGGGTAGGCAATACAGAATCCTGATTGCTACTTTCCTGGAATTTCAACCAGAAGAAATGGTACAACATTATATAATCATGTTTTTTAAAAATCAACTTGCAGTTTTACATGGCATCTTGTGTCTGCTTGTGGCAGCCAGAACTGAGCGCTGCCATTGAAAACAGAGAGTCATGGCAGTATATTCACTCCAAAAATACCTTCTGGTTGCGAAAATATTTAACAATGTTAAGACTAAAGAGGAGTGAGAGGAAACTAAAGAAAGACAGGATTGGAAACTGTTCATTGCACCGTCAGATAAAAATTCACCGCGGAAAAATGCACAAACAGACAAATAAAAGACAATTTCTGGAGTAAAAAATGCAATCCAGCAGACCACTGAGCCTTCTTGAGTAGGGGCTGAAGGATGAACGGAGCTTGACCCTCACACCACCCATTTAAATTCAGTGAGCAGAAGGCACTGGGCATCAGGCGTTCGGCTCGGGACTGGGGACAGATAAGTCTCTCACGGATTTCTAGGAAGAGCAGAAACTCTGCCTTTGCGCGGACCTCTTTTGGAAAAGAGGTTTTGGAAAAACAGAAGTCTCGGAAAGAGAAATCCTAGCAATTCCATGGATGGGTTATTGAAACCATCCCATGAATCACAGTAGCAGTTAAACAGCAAGGCAAAATGGGAATTAGTGGTGTCTTTTCTTCAAGTGGAGCTGGAGATGGGTCTTCATCCGGATCACCAGAGTGTGTCACTGTGTTTCAGAACCAGCAGTTCCCGTGTGTTTGGGGCAGTTTCATCAGTTACTTGCGAGGCACACAGACTCAGAAATGGGTCTAAAGATTGGAAGCTGAGAAAATGGATAAGAAAGAGAGGAGTCCCTGTAAAAGAAAAAAGGGGAAGGAAAAGGTAGGAGTTTGCCTCAAAGTCTGTGGAAATGAGCATGCCATGTATCACTGGCCTCAGTGGAAATAAAGAGACACAGAAAGACCCCTTTATTACTCTGGAAAGAATTACATTAAATGACATCAAATTACATAGAGGAATCAGGAAGCACTTTTCCTCCATTTTCTGGATACTAAGGATCAATACCCTGATGGGGTTCTTTGGAGTAAAGTTATATTGAAACGGCAGTCCCAGGACCTGGAGAAGAGGTTCCTGCTCACAGATTGCAGCAGGAGGAGTTCCGCTTTCTGTGGATTTTCAGTGTAGAATTTGGGATAACAGGAGGTTGTGCTTGCTTGTAAAGGTCCCCGCAGAGCTTCTGGTGGGAAGACACCAGATTGTTTGGCAGTCCCATAGGGAACACAGGGGAGTTTTTTGCCAGCAAAATCACAGACTAGAAGAGGAACAGAGTCTCTGTAATGAAACACTGAGGAGTGAGCTACACAAGATGGTTGTGGTGATCTGCTTTTGTCCCCCATGTCATGTAGGAGACTCTGAAAAGGGTGTCACTGTGAGTGCAAGGAGGGTTTGCTTGATTGAGACGGGTTCTCCATTCCTAGCAGCTAAGTGATGGCTGAAATACATCTCAAAAAAGCATGGGAAGACTGAAACCGAAGTGAGGAGCCTTGTGCTCATCACTGAAATTGAAAAAAAGAAAAAAAGAAAAAAAGAAAAAAAGAAAAAAAGAAAAAAAGAAAAAAAGAAAAAAAGAAAAAAGAAAAAAAGAAAAAAAGAAAAAAGAAAGAAAAAAAGAAAAAAAGAAAAAAAGAAAAAAAGAAAAAAAGAAAAAAAGAAAAAAAGAAAAAAAGAAAAAAAGAAAAAAAACCAGTGAAATTGGAAATACAACAGATGCAGATCTACAAACCTCTGGTCAGTCTAATGGACCAGTACCAGGCTGGGGAGACATAAAGGGAAGAGAACTATGCTGATGCAACTGGAAGAGCCTCAAGCTAAGTGATCACCCACCAAATAATATGTAATGAAGTCTTAAAACATCTGTTGATGATCAGGAGGACAGAGGCTCAGCAGAAGAGGAGAAAGACGGCTTTTCTTACCAGTGTTTATACTGGCCTGCATTAAGATTAATCAAAAGTGCAGTGATATTTCATCCAACCAAGCCTATGGAATTAGTGCTCATCTACTAAATACTCCACATGGGACACAGTTCTGTTGGTTCACTGCTAAAACATTGTTTAACAGAAAATATTGCTAATATGAACCCATTCCTTAGCATATGTTTGTTTCTGCCCTTATCATTTCTTTTTGGGTTGTTGCGAATTTTCAGTATCATTTTCTTTAAACAAGAGAACACATTATTCAGAAAGTGCCAAACAACATCTTTATAATTATTATGAAATCTCCTATAGAGTGTTTCCTGTTAATTTTCATAGTGTTTTGAAGAAAATTCTTTTGAAGGCTTTTATAGGCTCTTGTCCAACATATCTGGGGAGTCTGTTTTTCAACATCTAGTTTTACTCTTTAACGTTTATTTATGACCACTTCAGTGCCTTTAACTTCCTAGGATTGTAAAATATATTTTAAACCACCTTACTGATCTTAGATTTGCACAAATTTGGACAAAGGCCAGCTGATTCACTAGTAATTAAGGTATAATCACAAAAATTGTTCCTAAAACAACCTCATTTACTGCGGGTGTTCTGCTTTGCAATGCTGTGTGTGAAGAGGCACACAGAGCTGGCTTTGTTTGGGCTGCCTACAGCTACACCAGACACACTTTGTGCAGGGTACAGGCAGGAAGCTAGAGGCTGAAGTTCACAGCAGATACTGCAAACAGGACATGAATTCCAGTGCAAGTTCCTTTCAGAAACCTCATCATTTTTATCACCTTTTTCCTCACTAATTTTTTAACTTTGTTTTTACACCTGCTTATTTTTAAAGAATTCCAGTTGGTGTCATCATTTTCCCCACCCACCTAGCTACGAGCCCCTATCAGGGCTGCAAAATAAGATCTAGAACAAACTGGAATGATTTAGGCTTCTGGTACTTCCTGGCTGCTTATAAAAACCGAAGTAGCTGGCGACTTCTTGTATGTGTACTTACAGTGATGGGAGCAATTGTTTTTGTAATGAATCCTCTAAAACTTGAAATACAAATCCAGTCACACTCTGAAGTGTCTGCTCCCTTGAGATCATGTCATGTTTGCTGCTGCTTTTGATTCTGCATGTTGTTCATGGCAATTCTTCTGCTGGTGCAGTAAAAACTGGTTCTCTGCCCCTTGACTCTGCCTCTAACACACTTCTTTGTACACAGCTCATTGTTTCTTTACATCTATTTCTACACAGGGACAGCGCTGTTTCAAATAGGGCAGGAATGGCTAAGCCCATCATCCTACTGCCCAGACACACCTCAAGACAGTGTGTCTTTCTGCAGATCATATGGCAGCTGACATCTGGCATCTGACACAGAGAGAGAGAGAAAGAGGATTCTTTGGGTGAAATGTTCTCAGTCAGTAAATACTTAAAGGTAGCTGGAAATTGGAAGTATATGAGGGGTCTCCTGCTAAGTAGGACATCTGTCTGTAGGATATTCCAAAAGAAGGCGCTGGGAAGGAAAATTATGAAGCTAGAAACTGTTTGTGTTAAGGCTAAATTGTTCAAAAAACAAGTATTATTATTAATTCTGAATTAGCTCCTCTGATGTTACATCAAGCATTATTAGCCTTCTTTTAGCAAAAAGCTGAGGTTGTTGCTTAACTTTCTGGAACAAGCCATGAATTCCTGCATTCCATTGTTTTTCAGAGGCTGTGGTTTGATTCCCAGAACCAAAATGATTCTGATTCTTGAGCTGGCATATACCCTTAAAGCATTCCTAGATCAGGGTTCTGAAAAGAGGGGCTTTGGTTTCAAAACCTCTTCTACGTTAATGGGTTCCTTATGAGTGACAATGGTGCAATTACGAGAGATGGAGAACCAGACTGAGCAGTTGCCCTTTTCATGCTCATTGGAGGGGAAGGAGTAGACACTGGGGGTATTCAAATTTGGCCTAAGGAGGAAAATTAAATCTTCTAACCATGCTGCATGGCATCTACCATGTTAGGAAGGCTGTTTACGAGAGGGCTCATTCAACAACATCGAAATCCTGTGGGATCTTTCCATGCTGCTTGAATTTAAGCCACATTCTTTTCCTGTCATGCTTATCTGCTCAATGCCTTCGAGGGACATTCGCAGAAAAAACCCTACTGCTCACTATTTTTGCTTGACAGCAACTTGTGAGGCAGGTAATCAGTGGTTACCAACACTACTTCCATCTACTGACTGCTGGAGTACTCAGTGCACAGTTGTTGCTGGTGGGGCTGGGCTGTGGAATTTCTGTTTTCTGTTCATCATCGCCTGTCAAGCAGTTGAATTAATGAAAATTTGGCTCCAGTTGTACAAATATGTGTGGGCTTATCATTGCCCCTACATGTGTTTGAATGACTGGCCATGGGGTCTGTGCACTGCTGTGAAACACAAATAAGAATGAGCTTCTCCTGGAAAGAATGAACTACCTGTACTATACAATGACATAACAGCAAGGGTATCACAGAGATCAGCTTCGTTGGCACCATGTCCCTGGGCTATTCACCCTGACACACGGGGTTAATTAACAGATTACAACTGGCACTTCATTTACCATTGTTTTCAATCTCTTATCCAGAAATGGTGCTCCACATACAGCAGGACCAATAATGAGTATTCATGTGTGAGAAGACCCAGAGCCAAAGCTAAAATAAGTTTTGTGCTCATTTACACTCTGCCAGAAACTACAGGATTCCCTGAAGAGCTTGCTGATACCTTCATGGTACAGCGTTGAAATGTCCAGCAGAGCTGGCAGGCCAAGGGTTTAGCATTCATAAGGCTGCAGATGTAAAAGTCTGGGACAGCTCTCTTTGTCAGTCTGTGTATGTGACTGTGGAAGCTGAGTATCCTGTGTATGTGACTCCTTATTTGACTGGCTCTTGGAGCAGTGTCAAAAAACATATCTTACCTCATAGGTACCTATCAGAACTACCTAAATATGTGCTGGACCATGTATCCAGATTCAACAGTAAGGACTCCTGGATGGAAAATTTCAAAGGTATCCTTTTTAGTGACTAACACTGCTCCATCTGATGTTATCTAATTAGTAGAAGCTTGAATTGGTTTCATGAAATGAAATCTCTAAATGGTTATTTTCTACCATTAAAAAAAAAAATTAATCAGTCCTGTGTTTAAAACTATACTAGACGAGGGCAGAAAAGTAGAGAATAGATAGCCAAAATCCAGTGTACATCAGCTTTGATGGCAAAACCAAACTCCACAGACTTACACTGCGATAATGTAAGACTGGGAAAATTCTTTCATGTGCCTGGATGAAAACTGCTAGTTCCTGTCTTCCGAAGCTATTTGGAGCAGCAAGGTGCCAATGGCCTTGTGGCAAAAGCCCTGGAACGCTGCTAAGCAGATGGGCTTCAAAGCTCTTGCCTTGTTTTAGGGGAGCATCCTGAAGAGCAGAGCTGCCTTTGTCTCTCACCCAGCACTTAAGCTCTCTTGCAGTCTCAGAAGAGAGTCATGAGGCACAGGTACCCCCTGTGAACAGAGTAGCTAATACCCTCATTCAGAAAGCATCTTGCAGTCTTGTTGCACAAGGCTGGAAGTAGCAGGGAAGAAATTCTCTCTGGTTATGTTCCATGTAATCCAATGCCATTCAGTGCCAGACCTTCTGTTCTTGTCACAAAGAAGCAAAAAAGGTAGGTGACAAACTTCTCTTATGAAAATCTGCACTGTCAGCCACCATCATTTAATTACCCTAGAATAGAAAAGTACTGCATAAGCCTTATTAATAAAGCCAAGGAAAGTCTTCCCAGGGAATGAGGGAGTTTTTTTGGGGTGATAAGACTACACCTCATGAGATGAAAGAGGAAAGATGTCCTTACAGGAATCACTTTGGGCTTTTTGAGGAACAAATTACATCAATCTGGGCAGAAAAGTCCATTAATTCTAGTGAATACACCTAAACCCAAGAACTTTTCTGGAGACATGCCAACCAAATGAAGAAAATCGAACTATAAACTCTGTGAACTTTGTATGATGCTGAGATTTGTTTATTTACAACAAAATGGAGAAAAAAGAGGCATTACCTATGAAGTAATATGAACTTCAAAGCGCAAAATAAATATAAAGCTAAGAAGCAGTCAGGCCCAGGAATCCAAAACAAAGTTTGTTCAAAACGTGAGCAGAGGCACAGCTGTCACAATGCTGACTTGGCATTCTTCAGGTTTCAAAGGAAAGTCAAGCCCATCAATATTTCCATATCCAAGTAAATCCATACCTAGTCTTAGCTGCAGACACTGCTGTCATTCACCAGAGAAAAACATAGAATGTCAGCTGTCCTTAGAGTTAAAAAACACCTAACAAAACCCCATCAACCAAACAACATGTGATTAACTGCACAGTGATATCATATTTCTGCCTGCTACATAGAAACCAAATTGGGCTTAAAAGTTGTCATAATTTCAGTCATGACCTGGAAAAGTGATTCCCAAGGAGAGCTTGTGAACCACGAGTCATCCACAGCAATCCTTAGAACCACTGATTGTCTGGGCTCCTGACAGACAAAATCTACAGGTTGGCAAGAATTCATTGCTTTAACCTTTTAAATTATTACTGACTTGGAATATTTTTTCTCTCAATTCTTCTTCATAAGAGCAAATTTTTTTCTGCAGTCAGTTAAGTATTTCACTGAGTTTGAGCCACAGAATGCAGCTTAGGAAGGACATTTTTTTTTTGTCCTTACTATGTAATTTACTATTGCAAATTGCCTGCAGGAAACTGAGAAATAAGGCAGGTTTTTCATGGGCGACTAATGCTTGACCTGGAGAAAACAGACTTTATTTTGCACTGTCTATGTCATTTCTTTAAAAAAACGGGTGAAAGTCTACATGGTGTATTTCTAAAATGTTAATATGTTGACAGATCAGTAAATACAGAAGCTGAGAAATGAGAATTTGAGTGATTCACTCCATTTAACTGGAAAGAGAATTTGCTATCCCGATCCTTGCCTCTTTGAAGTTAGAGGTCAGTGGGGTTATTTTCCACAGGCTTGCTGACACATGAAGGAGGACAGGTGTTTCCATGTCTGGCCAGACTAACAGTGGCAGGAAGGATGGAACCACGCTACATTGACTTTATCTTAGCTCACCAAAACAAGGTTCCAGCTGTGGTTTTGAAGAAGCAGAAAACTTGAATGGCCAGTGGCAGCAGCAGCTAATGAGAAGCAGAGAAGAGGGCAGCCTGCTGTGAGATGGATGGATGGATGGATGGATGGATGGATGGATGGATGGATGGATACGTGGGGCTGTCTCCAGCAGGCTCCCATAAAACTGTGGCTGGGATGGACACCTGTGGGCTCCCAGCTGTCAGAAAGGTTCATGCCACTTGTGAAAGCTGAGCACAGGAAGGACAAAATCCCAAAGAGATTCCCACTCTTGGGCACCATGAATAAAAAGCCAGTCTTCCTTACTGCTGCCTTCATCCTCTCTTCAGCTCATCACTCTGGCAGTCTTGGCATGGGAGGCTATCGTAGTGCAAGGCTTGGCTTTAATTCTCCTCTAAGATCCCATTCTTGTTCCTTGTTGCTGTTTCCAGTGTCTTCCTGACAACACTTAGCTTGGTTAGGTGGCACAACTGCTCTATAAACCTCAAGTACAGCTCTGTTGTCTGCAAGTTAGACCAAATGGCAGCTCAAAATCTGGCAACTCCCTGCAGCCTGCCTGCCGGAGGACTCCAACGTCTCCTGCCTTTGGTGGATTAAAATCAGTGGGAGGTAATTATTGTTATTTTTAGCAGAAAGCTAAAGTACAGGAACCATAAACTGGCTGGAAAAGTCTGAAATGTGGAAAATCTGAAATTATACAAAGGCTTGTTTCCAGTCCTCAGTTATTATCATAAAGCAGCAAAATCTGATTCTCTATCACTAAAGTTTTCTTACTGACTCGTCTGCCACAATTCTGCTGGCACCTCTCAGCACACGTGTCCTTGATCCAGGGTTTGTATCTCTGATTCAAACAGTAACAAAGGAATGCAAGTATTTCGAATTTGAATTAGCTTGGATGGAATGTGAATTTTTGAGTACTTTTGGACAGACTGCCTTTTAAAAGAAGCAACGTAGAATCAAGAAAAAAAAGATACACCCACCCCCCCTTTAAATTCAGTTTTCTGCACTGAGGTGGTTGTCCGTCTTCCATCCCACTCCCCCAGTCACCCTGTGTATTTACTCTAGGATTCGTAGCACCACTTTGAGAGTAAGCTCCTCATGATTTTACTTTGTGGAAAACTACACGCCAGCTTTAAGGCTTCTACAGTAAGTTTTTATTTATGAGTCATTTGTACCAAAACCAGACACTTTTGGAACGGAATGCTGCCCAGTTAGGACATCTAAGGAAAACAAAAATGAAAATTTAATATTAAATCTTTTAAAAGTTCCCTACAATAATCTGACAGCAGGAAAGCCCCTGCCTCACATGATATCTAGAATTTCATATTTTGTCATATACTCACCTAACTATATTGAAACAGCCAGACATGGTAATTTCTATTTAAGCAGCATGTCTGCACTTTTGCAACAGCTTAGGCATTATTATATTCACTATTCTAAAACAGGTGATACTAAGAAAATTTTTGGAGCAGTCAACCTTTGGACACATGTCCACACATGCTGGTGTAGGACAAAGGTTTGCTCAGCTGGAGCTCATGCCCTCTGCTCTATGCTTACCTACTGGGTAAGGAACTTTTGTCATACTAGTGCAGGTTTCTCTCTCTCTTTCTGTCCTGCCGTAATGAGTATATGACCAGAGCAAGTGATGGAAAGAATGAAAAAGTTAATACCTTCAACACACACAGTTCCACTTTTTCCTCGAGACTTTCTCTCCCATGTGGCAAGTCATCTTCTACATAGACGAGAAAAGGAATGAATGCAACAATCAGAACTTTGTCAATCAGAAATGCCTTCCAGTGTGCAGTCCGATCCATCCTTGTGCAAGTACAAGCCTTTTTTTACTGCAAGGGTGCTGGGGAAGTTAATAAGCAGATGTTGCAGACCTTAGACTGATGGTGTTAATAAAGACCAGAAAGGCTCACAGCTTTTAAAATGGGGAAGATCACATAACACGAATCACACAACACTTCCATCTCTGGCAGTGTTCAAGGCCAGGTCAGATGGAGCTCTCAGTAACCTGGTCTAGTGAAAGGTAGCCCTGCCCATGGCAGGGGCAGAGGAACTAGGTGATCTGAAAGGTTCCTTGCAACCCAAACCATGCCATGATTCTATGAGTCAATAATATTTCCTATTTGCACGTTTCAAATATCAGGCAAAGTATAGACTCTCTTGATCATTCCTCTTTGGTAATAAAATGCTTCTGGATTAAGTGTGAATTAATCTAAAAAGCTACATATGTAGAACAAATGTGAATCTTTCTACTCCTATTCTTGAATTTAAGACAGGATTGGGATGAAAAAGAATGCCAAAACAACTCACAGTATAGCATAAAGAGAATAAAATACACCATATCTTCATTAAAGTGATATTAGCAGCTTTACGCAAATATTTCCGACTGACCATAAAGATTTGGAATATTCTTAAGGGAATGTAACAAAAATAATTGTTTTAAAGTTTAATACAAATCAATTATACTTCCTTCCAAGCAGCTTTAAGTCTTTCAAAACCAGAAAACTGGTTAAAAAGTGTTCTTCCAGAGTTTTCTATTAAATCTTTCCACCAAATCTCCGAAACTCATTGAACACAAAATAGCTGCACAAACACAGATGAACATCTTTGCAACTGTGGAATTCAAGCTACTACCCCCGTAGTGGTCAGACAAATGGTGCAGAGTCATGCTGACAGTTGTTTTGGTAGATCTCTTGTTTGTTTGTTTGTGTGCTTTGTCATAAGGGAAACACTAACTTTTCGTATCTCCATGGTTCCACCTAACCAATTAAGAGAAAACTTTCTACCATATGGGGCGTATGTCACCACTTCTGTGTTTAATTATTTGGTACTATCTTTTTTCCTGATCAGGAATCCAAGTTACTAACCATGTCAGATGGAAAAATACAAGTTTACTGACAGCTGCAACTGAATTTTGCCTCTGAGGAGATGCAGTTCTAACATGTTGCCTCAAGTGCCTGCCTATATATTTGGAGATGGCCAAGATACACAATTTATACCATTCAGGCACTCTCCAGACATTCAAAGTGGAATAGAATTTTCTTTAATCCTAAATTTGCCCATTTTTCCACTTCACCAGCCAAAAAAATGTGTTTAGGGGATGCGTTGTAGGTGCCTGTGGTAACTGGGTATATTTATCAGGGCATCAGCTGTTGCACCTTTTTACTGCTCTGTCAGAAAAATATTTCCTTTTATTACAACTGGAGTTTTCAGTTTTCTGTCAAGAAACCCCTGCAATATTCAGACAGCCTTTTGGGGTGTACTGCTAGTGCCAGAAAATAAAGTTTTACCAGACCTCTTCCCAACATCTAGTTTATATGCATCACTGCTTATTTTTTATTAGGTGTTATTTGGTATCTTTTCCACACTATCCCTCCTCACACAAGAAGAATGAGTCAACTCTTTTCTCTCAGTCTGTGCTCCATATACGTATTACAATTCTAAGCCAAAACCAGCCTTTGAGACCATTATGTGTTTTTTTCCCCTAGACATGCAAGCTGTAAATTTTCAGTTTTAAGGCTACCTGTGCAACAGTATAATCTGAGATTCCTCTGCAAGTGCAGTGCCATTCCTGTTTTAATTTTGCAGTTATGCTCTGTATTCCCATAGGGAACCTCCCATTCCATGATCTTTCCTGGGTGGTGCTGCAGGGGCAGCCATTACTTCCATGATTCTTGTACATGGTGTTCTGATGCTTTTAAGCTGAGGGGAGCTCAGCAGAAAATGCTGTAGCAGAAACAGCCAGGGAAATCCCTGCTGTGGGCTGCTGCACAGCTCCTGTGTCACTCTCACTCCCGCTGCTGTGCTGCCAGGCTGGGAGCTACCAAGGGCATCGTCCTCATACTGCACAAGGCAAAAAATGGGGCTTACAAAGATTTTACTGAAGGTTCTAAAGTTCTGGTGGGGCTGGACCTTGCTGAGAGGAGAGAGACAACTGGAGGAGGCTAATCACCAGTCCTGAAATTCTTTAAGAAAGCCCTTGGGTCGGATTTTCTAGCTTGACTTCCTCCACACTACAAACATGCTTGGTGAGCCCCGCAATATGCAATGACTCGGTGTTGTCTGGACCGGAATGTGAATTGCAAAGTCAACTTGACTTCAAACCTGCCTCGCCACTATGGACTTGCCTGTGGTCTGGACTTTTGGTCCTGCTTGGCTCCAGTGTCTGGACCCTGCCTGCTCTCCTCCTCCATGGTGTGTGGGACTGTGCCGGTGCTGACCAGCTCTGCTCCTGCCTGTCCACCAGCCCCAGTTCCTGTCTTGCCCTCCCTCAAGGGAAGGGAACCTGCCCTTGCTGCTCCCTGGCAAGGGCTTTCTCTCTGATCTAAATGTGAGAACACAGAAACTTTTAAAAATAACTATTTTTTCAAAAATACAGAAAAAAACCCTGATTTTTTCCCCCTTTCTCAAGAAAGAATTTTATATCAGAAGTTTCAGAAACAAATCATCCCAAGCAGGCCACCTGGTCTGGAATTTTTCATCCCAATGACTGGAACACAGCAGGTCGAAAAATCTGCTCTAAGTGGGCCTGAAATTTTAATAATACTTTTCTGGCATTTGGCAGGAAATGGATGCAGGGGATGAGGAAAAGCATAGAAAGAGGGCACTAGGCAAGTCAGTGAGGCATCAAGAAGGAGCTGGAGGAACCAAAAGCAGCAGGTCAGTCTTTCCTCTCCAGGAGCTCCAGTCCTTCCTGTGAAAGAAAAATGAACTGAAAACTGACTCAAGCTGCTGCAACCAGCTCAGGTTCACCTCCACAGTGGAAGAGCAGGCAGGAATTTCAAGTGGCACCTTGACCAGTTGCACCCAGAGCTGACGTGCTTTTGGGAAGTATGGACGAACACTCTGGTTCAGAGAGCTAAATGTTATTCCTCCTATTGCCGTGGGACTGCTTATGCAAATTAACGTAATGCAGAAAAGGTTTAGAAGGAATGAAAACATGACAGCCTGTATGACAAAACACTATGGGTAGTAGAAATGAAAGAGACTCAAGTCAGACCCTTGAACTTCAGCCTTTGTTTAATCTCAGCGACTCATTTAACTATGGGGAAAAGAAAGCCTTTGCTCATGATATATTCTTTGTCTTTTACTGAAAAAGTTTCTACATACAATACACAAAAATCATAGAGAAACACTGAGAAATAGTAGTACTGGTGTTTCTTACATTTGCAGTCAACTACAAATTCAGTCTGTAAGTATCTCGGGAGTGAAATGGAGCTGATGGTGGTTAAAGCAGCTGTAACTTTCCCCTCCCCACACATTAGAGGACCAAGAACTGGAGATGGCCCTCCTCGAAAATCAAACATTTTCAAACACACTTACTTTACTGTGTCCTGTTCAGCAAATTTTTTGGTGATTTTTGTTGTTGTGATTTTTTCCCCCCATTTCTTCCTTCCTTCTTTCACATGCAACACGGACCATTTACCAAGAGAATTACAGGTGGCTTCTTGAGAATAAGGATCCAGGAGAAGAGGAAAGAGGCAGCAGCTCTAGGATGATTTCTATTTACAAATCCTAACCAAGAGGCTTTTGTTCACTCTCATGCAACTGTACAAAGCTGTCTTGTCTTGAAGACAACAACCAAACCACAAAATTATTCTGCTACTACTTTCCCAACATGACCATGAAATAATTCAGATATTGAACACCCTAGTGCTTTGGGTCTTGTTTTTTTCTTTTTATTTGTGTTTTGTTAAAGAACAATTTTTGTAAGGCTGACCTAACATACCTGTGATTTCTTCTGGGACTCTTGGAAGCAAATGCTAGGGAGGAGAAAAGCTTTTACGTGGCTTTGCCTTCCCCATTTCTTCTTTCCTGATCTAGAACCATCTGATCTTGGCTTAAGGAAAACAGACCAAAGTTGTAACTGCAGTGCGATGGTGTCAATGATTTTATGGAAGGTTTCATCAGAATGTACCTCCTTCTTCCCAAAGCTTGAGTAAAAAGCCACTATAAACCAAAGAAAAAGCCACTTCAGAGCAAGGTGAGGAGAAGCCAGAAAACGGTTTGTGATGGCAGGAATTACAGAGAATGGTAATGTGTATTGCAATCACTCCCTGACTTAATGAACTTCAACTGAGTATTGTTAAAGGCCCTTGGGACAGCAGCAAGAGATTTTCTGATCTCTGAAAACACCAAACAAGTTTACTGGGGGTGGTTTTCATCAAATTACCAGCTGCTATAGTTAAAAAACAAACCTGCCATAATCCATTTTGCCAATTCTTTGTTTTTAAAGAAAAAGAGTAGTCCTTGTAGACAAAAACCTCATGTAGGTCACTAAGGTTGCAAAAAATACTGTGTAAATGCTGTCATAAAACCAAACAAAGCAAAATTATTCTGCCGTGAATAGCATGCGGTTACCGTTTGTTTACAATTCAGTCCAGCTATCAAAACAAGCTAAACATTTTGCTAAACGGCTCACAGTCACTTTACAAAGAGCACAGACTAGGGGAGGTATATGCAGGATTTGCTCTTCTGGTGTCAGCAGGGCTGCTGAAGCTCTGCTCCCTGAGCCTGGGCTAAGGGTTTGTGCTGCTCACTGAGCTGTCCACCGAGGAGCTGATCCCGCTGCAGCCACCCTAACATCTTAAAAGAAAAGAAAGAAGTGCAATGAATTAATTCCCTCTCCGTTTCAGTTCATTCTTTAAGAAAGAAAGGATTTAGAAAGAGGAGTGGGATCCAGGGTAGACAACACATCATTTACTTAGTACCCGAATGACTTAAGACCAGCAATTGTAATTTGTCTGGAGGATAAACAGGGAAATGTTTTGCACGAAAGAGCTGTTGGAAGTGATGTGCAGAAGGGGAATGTCTGGTTGCTTGTGGACGCTGAAGGGAGGCCTGCTTCAAAGCCAAGTTTCAAATATCATCTGTTTTCACTATAACACCATGTAACAAAACAAGCCTCAGTAAAATTTTCGTATAAGTGGGGTAGAATGTAATTGCTTTGCTTTTTTTCCACTGTCATTTCTTCTCTGATTCAGAAAGATGTTTGAAGGGATTTTGTTTGCTTGGATCTTGAACGTAAATAAAGAATGTGCACTGCGCAGGAACAGATGAAGTGTTACAAATTGGAACTGAAAACAAACATATTGGGAAGTTAGGAGTGTGCATGTGAGAATGAGCATGCATGGATTTTTTTTTTTTGTGGTGTGAAAGAGCTCATGTAATAAAAACTTTCAAAATCTAAGAATAAAGATTCTGTCCATAATGAAGTTAAGCATCAATGAACATTTTTTTCTCCCCAGTTCCCTGTGTTTTTGTATGTAGGCTAGAGAAAAAAAGATCAGGCAAAACTATAAAGTGAAGAGTGGCCCTAAAGTGAATTTGCTATGCAAACCTAAAATCAGAAATGCTGTCTATCCTTTTGCTAAGCTGAGATGCCTGTGTTATTGCAGAAAGGACATGAAATGCACTGGTGACAACTGCTTGCAACTGACAGATCTGAAACCTGGAACGGATGAGCAAATGACTGCTGATCATAAGTTTCTCTTGTATGACAGGGCATTCCTCTTGGCAGGTGATTCCTGCCTGATGAGGAGTCTCCCACAACAAGGATACATACTGGAAAATGGCCAGAGTATGGCATCCAAAATCGCATGGCTGCTAGCTCAGTTGATTGTGTGACATTACTTGTGGCTCCAGCTTGACTGTGTGCTCAGAATGTGAACGAAATGGTAGGTGAGCTGCCCAACAGAGACATACTCAAAGCTAACACATGCACACAAAGACCATAACCTCTTTTCAAAAAGGAAGCCCTTTCAGGGGAAGGTGGGGCTCACGGCTCCTGAAGTCAAGTTTTTGGGTCAGCAGAGCCCCATTGTGTGTCATCTGGCAAAGCCTGCTTCTGACAGCAGTCCATGACTTATCACACTGTCCTAGCAAAGATATCTGACAAAAGAATCCAGTGTCAAATACTTGGGCAAGATTGAGCAATTCAGCCCCCGGGAGAGGTGAGATTTGCAACACAGGGAGCAGCAGCCAGCTGGGGCCTGATGATGGGTAGCTGTGTTTGGTGCTGCTGGTGGCTGAAGCTCATTGCAACGCCAGGACATCCTGTGGAGAGTAATGGCATGTAATGGAGTGAAGGGATCGATGCCCAGGAGGGACAGGTTCTGGAAAAAACAGCTAATGCAGGGTGTGCTGATATGTATGACGATACAGACACAATAACTGAAATGGAAAAAAATATCCCTAACAGCAGAAAGACAAGTTCAGTTATGCAACACACTCTGTTTATACGGCAGAAGGAAAGTTTGTACTCCCACCTGATTTCCTGAAGATTGCCTTACACAACAACAGCACAGCATGGTCCACTTGTGAGCACAATATAAATAATTCCCAAAGAGAGCTGTCCTATTGTTCCTGTCCTCTCTGCCAAGGCTTCAGTCACCACAAAAGCATGGCATCTGTCTTGATCCAAGCTGGTCACATTTTGAAATGTTTTCCGGTAACTGTATACTTAGAGCAAGAAGTTCAGAGAAATGAACAGTTTTGATTTCCTAGGGAGCTTGAGCATGTGCCTGACTAGCTTTGGTTTCTAAGATGTAAGTTCATGTGGGTGTTTCCTACAGCAGGGCTACAGACCACACGGCCTTATGCTCATAAAAAGTTACAGGAGACCCCGCACAAAGGAAGCCCTGTTTACTGCACCTCAGCTTCTATCTGCTGGTCAGACCAGTTGCCACTGGTTATAATCTCACGGGCAATAAATCAGTGTTGTGGTGTTCTGCTGATTGACACACAGCTTGAATAAAGAAAATACAGGTGAGCAGCCTACAGTTGCATTAGGGCTGTAACCAGAGAGGGTTAAAGGCTCCCGTTGAGAGCGCCTAACCTTAGAGGAAAAGCATGAATGGGTGCTGGGTAACACCTCTTTGTGGCATGGACTAGTCAGGGTATAAGAAGGCTTCAGCTGAGGATGCTTCAGCTCAAATGCTGTTACACCATCTCTCCTTTTTATTTGGTTATTTATTTTTATCAAGTCCATAAGAACCTCACTCTTTGGGATGCTTTCCTCTCCTCCCTACTAAAACATGACTGAAACTAGCCAACAGGTTCTGAAAGTTGAGGGAAACTAAGGACAGACACGTGTATAAAGTGATGGTTTTTCTATAGTAAATCAGGCTAAAACGCTTTTCACAATTAAAATATGCAGAAAGCATCACAGAGTTATCCTGTAAAATACAAGGGCTCAAAAGAGAGTTTGGTTTCAAATATTGTAATAGGCCAGCTCAACAATGATTGAAGAGCAAGGATGCCAGGAGGCTGAAAGAACAGTAACAAAGCCTCACATTTACAACAGAAGAGGAGACAAATACATAAGCCAAGTAAGAGGCAAGGAGAAGTTACAGTAGCAAAAATACTACTAATAAACTCCCACCCATGATATTTGAACTGAATTCAGCTGTTTTGAAATTATCTTCCTGACATACGCTTTTGTGCAGGCAGGCAAGCTTTTGACATCAGTCTGATGCCGTGATGATTTTTTGCCTTTTCTTTTATACCCCCTTTTTATACTCTTTTATATAGCTTTTATGCATTCTTAATGCTTTTAACCTACATACTTATAATTCCTTAAGTTAGATAGCCTAGCTGAGACCCACTATTTTGTTAAACCAGGAGACCAAACAGCATAGAAACCTTGCAGTCAGGGGTCAGAATGCCCCAGACACCAAGGCCCCCTCTAGAACACATCCTGTAAACTGAGATAGGCACATCCAGGGGGAAGGTTCCTCGGAGGTTCACTCGAGCCTCTCATCGGGGAATCTTTGATAGATTTGCTAATTTGCAAGGCCTATAATTGTATGTGCTTTCCTAGTGCGGTGTGTGCATTTCGGGGTGCATTTCAGTGCATTCCACCGGGACAAAGCGCTGCATCTAAGAATCCTTAAATAAATACTGAGGTAAAACCCTTTTTTTCACTTAACCACGCTTGGTTCTTAATTTTAAGACAAGGAAAAGGCAACAAGTACCCTAAACCACAACAAACACGTGATAAAGCATTATGAACTATTTTTCACTCAATCCATTTTTACAAAAATACTGGCTGTCCCCCGAGGGAAAACCAAGTGATGAAACAGCTGAGAAAAAGAACTCATTTTCTCTGATCATCTCCCTCCCTACTTCTGATCTGCTTTAAAGTAGGTGAACTAGATCCAGAAGACCACAGGATCATCCCAGCACGCAGAAGTGTTCTTTTTCAAAGAGTTGCTGGCAAGTCATAAAGAGAAATCAATACTGCAAGATGTTCATGGTGAACGGTTTGGCTGTCACTGGGGAAGGATTCCCCATGTCCTGGAAAAGCAGTGCAGACTGTGCTATAGGAAATCACACCAGGATTATGCAATCTGCTGGGAGCATGGAGTCAACTGAACGCTAGAGATCATTTGTTCGAAAGCTAGAAGGATAATCACAGTTCTTAGGAGAGCTGTTATTTAAAATGGGCCTCGGAAGTTTATTTCCACTGTCCAATTCTTCACAGCACGTTGGCTCACGTATACTCAGCTTCTCACCACTCCAAGTGACTTAAAGGATAAGGTTTATCAAACAGTTGATGATAATCACCTATAAAAAGAACTGCTCACATAAATGTAAAAAATTACTCGCAGATCCCTTTGTTCTGCCCTGTATTTTCAGCACTCGGATCCATGCTCTTTGCACTAAAAGACTGGCCTAGCATTCACTTTACTACAACTTCTGATTTTACAGACCAGAGCAGAGGGCCTGGTCTGATTTTACAGACCAGGGATGATGAAGCCCGGGAAGGGATTTCTAGTGTACATACAATAGAACATACAAGAGCTTGAGAGGAAAAGAGTGAATTATCCAAATACGAGAATATTATTATTTACTGTTTCATTCCTTCAGGGAGAGGGCACCAGTTTTGAAGTCTGAAGCAAAGAAAACCAACTGTCTGCACAGTGAATGTTTATTCAGAATTTTCCTTTCCACCCATTAACCTGAAAACGGGAAATATACTGAATGAGAAAATAATCCATTAATTTAAGGTCAAGACACAGCCCTAACTTTTTTCTTTTTTTTAAAAAAAGCAAATAATACTAAGTGCTACATCTGTCCTCGCCCAGTGATGTGCATCTTAATTTATGGCCATTCAGACTTGTTTCTTCAGAATGTGACACATCCTATGCTAAGCTTGTTTCTGTCACTCATTTTTGTATGGCATGAGGAATATTATTTCAATTTTCTGCTTAGTTACCCTCATAATGAACAAGCCCACAGAACTCCCTTACAACAATATTGTTTTAGCAAAGTTAGTGAGTCAAACACAAAGCAGGAATATCCACAGCTTCCCGAATTAATGAAAATATTTTTGGAAGCACTAACAAACTTGTAATTTAGTAGTGAACATCAATCTCTGCTCGCAGCTGAAGTCTTGGTGGCAGGAAAAGGGACTGCGGGAACACTGCGGTGCTCCTCACATCTTCCCTGAAGGCACTCGGTACTGACTTCCAGCAGAGACAGAACTGCAGAATTAAGCAAGCCATGGGCCCCAGTTAACGTGGCAGTTCCTGTTTTGTTTGCAAAGTGCCCTGAACGGAGACACCATCACATGAAGCATCACAAGAGCAACACTTCGGACAACAGTGGAGACATTTCAGACAACAGGATGCCAAATTTTCTGAAGAATAAGAAAATACATGTCCCGTTCTGCAGACAAATTCATTGTACGACTGTTACCTTGGATCAGCTTTCCATAGGGAAAATGAGCTCTCCAGAAAGATTAAGCCTGTGATGAACTTAAGTTTCTTGCTACATAACACTTTGGAAAGCAAAACTGACCTGATCACACACAGCTCAAAGTGCTGACCTTAGTGATATTCTCTTTTTCCAAGTACAGGCTATAGTTCGTTTTTTTGTTGTTTTTTTTTTCACAGAACGTCAAACTATACACTTACTCAGTGGTGTAAATAACACACACTGGAAAGAAAAACAAGAGAGAGGAAGAGACTCAGCTTGGAAAAAGAACCATCAATTTTCATTTCAAATGTAGCTGAACAGAAGACTTGAGAGAGAACAGATTAATGATTACAAGTGCTAAACCAGGACTTCACTATAAAGTTATTATCATGTCCAGATGTTGGTTTTGCCTTTGACAGTTTTTTGAGGTTTTACTTACAAAAACACAGATATTTATCTAGTCTAAGGGCATCTACATGCATTTTAAATGCCTGTAATACCATTAAGAAACTGACCTTTATGCATTCTGCTGTCTCATTCATCTGCAAAATGAGGAAGATGGTGATGGGATTAAAAAAGTTTGTTTAAACAAAGAATATATAGTTTACTAATAGTACATAATTAGTATTAACAGATGCATTCAGTAGTTATTCCAGCAACACTCTGCAGTAGTTTTCATGCCTACAAATTGTAATACTGCCCCAGATGATGAGTTTAAATCCATGCAAAATTTGGGTATATTAGACGTGTATTACTGACCCTTTTTAATGTATACTGTATCTTCTGTAAGTTCTTCACTGTTGGAAGCTTTTAAAAATAAAAGCCTCTTAAAAATGGACATTTTCCCTTGAAAGTATTACATATATCTGATTACTGTGCTGCCAGGCTGAAATACTCCATCTTCTATTCCAAAACAGATGGCAAATAATGAGCTCCTTGGAATATTCTCTGCTTATAGTATTTAGCTTGTGGTTAAAGACTTTCCAGCTGTCTGGGTGAGTATTACATCTCTAGAAAACTGCTGCAGATCAAGGAGCACCAGAACAGCTGACATAATCCAGTCTCAAACCAACTTTCCCATATTTTATAGCGCCTTGTGTCAGTGTGTGTCCTACGCTGAAACATCTCTGATTGAATCTGGCTACAACTTAAAAGTAAAGGGATGTGTTTAGGAACAGAAGAGCCTATAGTGGTCAGAGATTCCAAAGGTAGTGGAAGCACTATGGCTGCTGAGACACTGAATGTAAAAAGGGATGGTTTTATCTTTTTTTCTCCCCAGTTCCTCACAATACAGGCATATGGATTTTTTCTGTGCAGTGTGTCACCATTCAACTGGGAGGGGGGACAAAGTGGCAAGATTTTTCTTAATGTTTCTGCAACTTCTACCCTAAAAAAAACCTGCAAGTCTTAAGCAGTTAAATTCACAATCCCTATTAATGAAATTGTTACTTTGTGACATACATAATTACTGATTAATTATCCCTCATTTTAACAAGTGTCTGTAGGCCAGACGCTTTCTTTTTCATTCCACATAAAAGTCTATCTGCAGTGGGATAAAAGACAATTGATTTTAGGCTTTTTTTCAGTCCAAAATTATTTTACATGAACAGTTTCTATAGAATGATAAATAACTGAAGCTATACCTTCTTAAATGTTTTTTGGTAATCTTGTTTATTTCTGTAGAAAAATAATTCTCAATTCTGCTCTTTAAATCATGTTACTTCCTTACACAGGTTCATGTCAGTTCAAAAGTATCAAACATAATTTCAGTCTTCCTTAAATTTGCTTCTTAGAACATATTCAGTTCTTCGGTACGCGGACTGCCACCATGGGTTAACTTTAACTCCAAATCCCAGTTTCCAAAACTCTCCCCTTAGGCTAGCAGGTTGATACAACTACAGCAAAACTAGTTTTGGAGAAACAGGAATTGCAGAGATTTCGGAAGAATTTTCATTGTCTTGTTTAGAACAAGATATAGGAATAAAATAGAACCACAACTTTGGTTTACAAAGTATAGCTTTTATTATACAGACTGCTTAAATGAGTTTGCAAATATAGATTATAAAAAGTCATGAGCATTTCAATATATACATTCTGGAATAACATTATCACATTTACACTTGAAATACTTATTGCCAATATGTTAATATTTTTTGGGTTTTACCAAGTGTTAACCATTAAGTATTTTTGTTTAAGTATCCAATATTAATTAACCCATCATCGAAATACCATCTCTAGACATTCTCTAGTGCATACACGCTTCTGTAGGGATTCAGGCATTACTCTGATTTACAGGTTATGGAGAGCATAAATATGTCTGCTAGGCTTAAATGGGAGCCATGCTTAAATTACAGCAAAAAAAAAAAAAAAAAAAAAAAAAAGAGGTAACCTACTGAAGTGGCATAAATAACTAAGAGAGAAGGTATTGACTCAGCCATAAAAGCTAACTAACTTATATCCTTGGAGCTTCAGTTTTTGTCTTCTCTTGGTCACAACAAGAATGTGAAATACCAGAAAGTTAATGACTGCCTGGCACACAGCACTCTGGTATAATCACAACAATCTGGGGAATTCAAACAGATTGTGAAGGATTTCATGTGGAACAAATGGTATTAAAGAAGATTCTTTAATGAAATATCATTTTTGAGCCATGGAGTAAATTAAGTAATTTTGAGGGGAATCTTCAGGACATGTCAGGCTCCTAGTGCATTTCTTTATATTGCTCCTCAATGCATGCCTCAATAGGTGGCAAGGTAGTTTGACCATTAAACAAACTGAATTTTAGCTTCTTTGCTGAAATTATCAACAAAGGCATCAGCTTGGAGGTGACTTCTCATCCTAAGCAAACTTCTCAGCCACATCTTCTTTTGAGTAAGGCCAACAGAAGTCAGAAAATGGTCTCAACTGACCCACATAAAGCTGAACAAGTAGTGAGATTCCACTAATAATCTCTAAGTCCCTTGCTTTTTTCCCAGTGTCATTTTCAAACCAATCTTGCCATGTCTGTAGCTTTCTACAGCACTGCACCCTGAATTTGATAAATCAAGCCTTTGAGAGCAGGAGTTTCTTTACCAACTTCATACAGACTCTAACGTGGCATTGAATAGTGGTATATGATTTGAAAATAGATTAAAAATGGGTTTTAATATATTTTTCACTTGTATTTTAGCTTTTCTCAAATCTGAGTATCACTGATTTGCAATCACCATAAGAGAGCTGACATATGTAATTCTTGTTGCATCACTGCAGATACAGGATATTGGGAAAATAGTTCAGTTCATCAATGAAACATTTTCATTTTCAAAAGTGAATTCACCGTTAAGTTACGTAGCAGAAAGAAGGCAACATAGGTTAAAAGTGTTACATAGAAAATCTAACAATGACCAGAATGCAGTTTTAGAGACCTGGTGGTTTAGAGGTGTGGAATTCTCAGAGCTCTACAAATAGCAGCAGAATCAGAAATGAATCCGACAAGATGCAGCCTAAAAACTGCAAGGAATCTCAGGATTCATTTTTATGGGGGAAGGGTTCAGGCTGAAACACGCTGCCTGTTCAAACTTTCCAGAAGAGAGCACAGAGGATCTTAGTTCTCAAAAACGCCATCAGATAAACCATGTCACCCATGTGATCCATGTAAAACCACTGTCTGCTAAAGCTCCAAACACAGGAGCACTTAACAAAGGTTTCCAAAGGCTGGAATCAGTCTCCTCAGTCACTGAAAGAAGATTCACTATCAGAACTGTCTTCTGCTTTGCCATCGTCTCTCCAGGCAGGCACAGGGGCATCTGGGGTCCTGCAGGCAACAAAAACATTCCATGTTGCAAATCCAGCTGAGAACACAAGCAACTCAGCAGGTAACACCACTGTCCTCTCACAACAACTGCAGGCACTTTATTTCCACAACATTTGACACATTAACTGTTTATGGTTCACAAACTCACACCTTAGTGGTATTGCTTCACTTACAGCTGAAAGGCAAACACTACAAACTGTAACTCACTGGACATCAAACCTCTGTAGACACCAGTGTGAATGCACGCCTTTGATGCCATCAGGAATGATGACAGATCATTAAGAAGTGGCAAACACTTGTAGAAAGAGTTGAAAGCAAGCAATAATGATTAATTCAAATTTTTTCAATCTTCAGAGGTTCTAGGGCTGAAAGGAACATTCTGTACACCATTGAGCAGTGTAAATAGTACATGAAAAAAATAAGACAGGAAATGAACAATATTGTATCCAACTAAAACTGCAGGGATAATTTAGAGAAGCAAAAAAGAATTACTCAGAGTGGAATTTGGCTAGAACTTGGGTTAAATTTGACATGCAAGAACAGCCATGGGATTTTTATTGACTACAAATGATCAGACCTCTTGTATTTAGTTCTAAAGAGAATATTTAGGATGGATCTTAACACTGTGGCAAAATGTTTGCTTGGGGAACCTACTGGAAATGAAGATGAGAGAAGCAAGCCATTTAAAGACTAACTAACATTACTGCCTGAAGATGCTGGCTCTCCATAGATTCTCCCTCCTAAGTATGTAATGAGTTTGACATACAAGCAAGACAGAGCCTGATAAAGTCTGAAAGCAAGGTAGAAAATACACACATAATTATACTTGGGGAAAAATGACATTCAAAGAAACTCACTTCCTGTATGACAGTTAACATCTCTCGGATAAAATATTACATTTTAAACTAAGCTGACAGTTGTATTAATCATCCTGTTCTTATTTATCTCGGGGGTACAGAATTTCTTTTCCAACATTAGTTCTGTTTAGTATAATTTCTCTGTTGGGAATCCCTGAGGTAACTTTAAAGTGCTCCTAAACATTTTGCGTGCGAAGATGAGAAGGGTGTCAAAGAACTGCAGAAGAGCCTTCTCCCTCCCCACTGCACACCTCTAAAACAAATTAAGAAAGCATTTGCTTTCTCATGCAAATACCACTTCACAATATTATTCCTTGTTGCTGTGGTAATGACAAAACAGAAGAGCTGTGCAAAGACATGTGATCTGGAGAGACCAGTGCAAAACCTCTCGTTTATTAACAAGAGGAAGATGGCGCTGAATTCCTTTAGTTCATGAGAGCAGGACAAACTCGTCTGGAACTGAAGACAGGCAAGAGAGGAAGGATAAGAAACAAAAGTTAAAGACAGGTAAATTGGGAGCTTGATAGAATAGGCAGTTACCAAACACTGTAGAAAGTTGAGAAAGGAGCAATAAGATAAACGGAACAGCCAAAAGGAGAGTGTAGGAACAACACTGTATTATTGGAATTAGCACATCTACAGCCACAAAAAACCCCATGCTCAGCCAACGGCAAGGAGCTGGGGGAGCCTGCAGAAAATGACTGAGCCCACAGCCATGTGTACACTTTCCTAATTTTCTCTGGGGCTGAGTGAGCAGACCTAAGGAACCTGAAAACCCAAGAAATGTGTGAATGGCAAGATACATATAAAAAAAGAAGCCTACAATATCAAGACGAGAAAGCAAGAAAATGAAAAGTCACCCATGACACCTTAAAATGTTCCACATTATGCACCTTGCCAAATAATTGGCTTTCTTTAACCAGTTTTTAAACCAGTAACATTTTAAAGAAAATCTGACTAAGCATTACTGTTGCACAGATCTTTGAAGATGGACTTTGAGATCTAACCCCAAACATATTCTGTGAGCCTCCAACCACAGCAATAATGTTTCTGTCTTAACCCAAAATTGACAATCCGATAGCAGACACTTTAAAAAAAATTGCTTTTAAAATTTAACCTATTATCTTTTTGTTTTATCTACTATAAAAAGCCATCCAAACATGAAGAAATAGCAGCATTTATATAAAGGTATGGACTTGAAAGCACAGTAAAAAATACAACACATTTAACACACATATAAAAACCCACGTTTGCTAAACCTATCTCCAACTTGCACAGGGTCTTTTTCTCATTTCTCATTCAGTCAGTAATAATGTCAACTGAGGGACACCAGGAAGTAGCTGGGAGCTAAAGTGATTCATCATATGATGGTACTTCAGGTTTATTATATTTAACAAGTTGCTAGTTTCAGAAAAAGCCTTTACAAAATGTAAAAAGACTTCACTGGAAAGATGGACTTTCTAATACCCTGACAATTTCTGAAGAGAATGCAAAGTACTTCAAACACTTTGGTGGCTATAATATAAGAATAAAAGTTAATACTTTCATCAGTTTAACAAATTCTGTGAAATAATCCAGTAGAACTAAATTAAATGTCAACTGTAAAATAAGACTATAATTAACGCTTATGGCCAGATAAGAAGCTTTGAAAATTACTATCCATTCTTAGTAGTCTTCACATCAGGTTAACTCAATCAACAGCCAAAATTTTAAACTGCTGACTTCAATTTACACTGTCAATTTTGAAGTCAAGTTGTACACTCCATCTGCTGAGGGAATCTGGAAACAACTGCATTGACCCTCACGCATCCGGCAAAACAAGATTGAGTTTATCCTTATTACTCTACAATAATGACATTTTCTTATTGTAATGTTGAAAGAAAGTATCTGGGAAATACCCCATAGCCTAAATAGTGCAGTGAAAATGGCTACTGACTTTTTATTTGAGTCCTCATTGCTAAATGCACCTTGGCAAATGGTAGCTTGTCACTGCTATAATCGACACCGCCTTGAACAACCTCTTCTAAGCACATGTTTTTCCAAGTTTTTTAAACACATGGCTGCACTCCAGCCCTACTGAGAGTTACAAATTACTTACTCAAGAAGATCTGGATTTAGCCCTTCAGAAATCATTTTGTTTCGTATTGCCATTACAGGAACACCCTGTGTAGCAGGAGGAAGAATAATATAAAACTACTGGACACAAACAGGTGAGTTATATTACACAGGTACTTTTAAACCATACTTTCATATAAATTTATACGTCACTTGTCAAACAACAGCATAGAACGATAATCTCAGTTGCCATCAATATGAACCTAGAAGCAAAAAATGATTGAGATTAAAGGCCCTTTTAACCCCCCTTATACTTATGGCAAAAGAGAAAGTTGCAGGGAGAGAATCAAGACTGGATAGACATACTTGCAATTCATGCAGACAAAATCATGAAGCTGAAGTTATCTGTATGGGTAAGAATGTAAAGAAAGCACAAAGTAGCACAAAGACAGCAGAGAAATTGTGCTCGGAAAGACTTGGGCATGCTGAAGGTCCAAGAGAGAGAGGAAAACCAGGGAAGTGCATCTGCTACCACTCCAGAAGGATCTCTTAAGGCAGTGCTAAAACCTGGAGAAGTCTAAAAAGCATGGAGAAAAAGGAAAACAGGGCATGAGAACAGAAGCACAATTTAAAAGTGACTTCTCTGAATACAACTGCTTGTGCAGTCAGGCTTGAATCTTCTGTGACTTGTGGACAGATTTCAGCCAACTATGTACGTGTTAAAAAAATTCCTTCCCTTCACTGCAAGTGCTTCCACAGCTTCTGCACTTTATTTTATTCATCAACACCTAAACATCCCCTCATCTTGGATCACATATCCAAGACCCACGTCCTCTCATGAGATACATTCCAACAAACTGCTCCTATGTTTCCACTAGAGCTGCTCAAAGGCAACTTGTTGCTTTGCCATCTCCTGCTGGAAACCATCAGAAATACCATCTGGATCACTCCATGCCAATATAGAATATGGAAAAAACCAAAAAAAAAAGAAAAAAAAAAGAGGATACAATTTCTGATTTGAAAGGGACAAAGCTACTGGTGGTCGAAGAAATTCTAAATGCAAAGTGGTGTAGGACTAGTATCTTTTGTGCAAAAGCAAGAAAAATAGTGATAAAATAAAGGGCAGCCATGACTAATGTTCCAGAGAAAGATGTGACACTACTGGCAGCTCCACAGTAAGAACCACAATCAAGGCTTGTGCATGAGGATTGTGGAACAGCACACACAGGTACATAGCTCTAGCAATTGATCAGGCATAGTGTCAAAAAAGGTCACTCAAACAGTTGCAATGTAATAGCTTGAAATAAAAGAACATCTCAGCACTTCACAACTAATGTACACTACGAAGGTGAATATTTTGAGTATTTATTTGAGTATTTCATGACAGTTTAAAAATTCACTTATTCTAGTACAGATCTGGACATGAGGGATTGGGAGTCTATACTCCATCTTGTCCTAATGCTTTTCCCCCTGCTTGATTGCTCTTAGGGTTCTTTTCCCCACTTCAGAAGCCATTGATGAGTTGTTTATGCGTTAACTCAAAACAGGTGAAAACAGAATTGAGTCAGATGAGGCAAAGCAGAACTCATATTTGCTTTCAATCAAAGGGAACTTGGTATAGGATTTCTAAGAACGGGTTGTTTTTATGCTCACACTTGGAGTATGTTTTATTCCAACATCATGTGCATTAAAATCTCCAAGAAAAAATCCTCTCAGTACCCTTATAATATCACAGATACACAAAACTAATCTGAAGTTTAATCAAAATGCCCTTTAGGAGTAGGCTTTTTATCGGAAGGAAAACAACTTAAGATTGTACTCATATCTGTTCAGAATACAATCAGGGCATTACAATTACTTTACCTTTCATGCTTTCCTAAATTTTAATCTGCAAATATGGTACTGCTTTTGTATGATTTCTAGTACATTGCTGTAAATTTTAAAAAGTAAGAATTTGGTCTCCTCAACTGCACTTCACCAAAATGAGTTTGTCACAATTTCACGGAAGAGCTACTTTTAGTGTAGAATGGTGCTCTTTTATACTACCAATATTGTGAGCAATAAATAAATGATCAGTTCAAACAAATCTTCAGCTAGAAACTTAATTTGGGCAAACAAATGACACTAACTGAAATACTTGACCGGACAAGGAGACAAGTTTGGCAAATATAAAAACACACATTAATTTGTAGTATGTTAGTTTGACTTTCCTACCACACTGTTTACAACTGGCAAAGGAGTCATCAGGAACTGCCAGTACACAGGAGAAATGTGGAAAGTGAGATCTCATTCCTCTAGCAGTCACAAAAAAAAATTTCAAAGTAATTAGACCATCCAGCACTTTCAAACCCACTTTGAAGTCTGGCATTAAATCAATACAGTAACATAGTGTTCTACTCTCTGCCACTATCCCACTGCTAGGTTTTCCAAATGGTTTGTAATAAGCTACCCATAAAGTGCCAATATGTGATTCGAGTGAAAAATAAAGTTTGGAACATCATTCAAGGGATGAAGCAGACCAATTGTTATAATTTCTCTGAAAACTGAATGAAACTATGGAGTTAGTTTTAACACAAGCAGAATTTTATTAATACTATGACATAGTTATACTTTCCAGAATTATAATATATATTTTAGAGGAAAATTTCCACTGAAAAATTGAAAATAAATTGAAATAAATTCTTTGTTTCTGATCTTATTTTTAATTTTGTGGATGTGAAATGAGCCCTTAAAAATGTCACAGACAGTCTCCCATTCACCTTCTCATTTCTTCATTATCTTTCACACATGTAAGTATTGAGATTACATTCATTTATTTCCTATTTATCTGTAACACAGACCACATCTAAAGAGGTAAACAAAACCTGCATCATCAATAACAGGAAACTGGAGTGGAACCAAACAGTGAAGCAATCCTCGTATCTCTATTTTGGTCCTTACAGAAACATCAAGTACTCCTGTTCTGGACTATACTTGCAAAGCTGTATTTTGCACCCTACAGTAAAATCAAACTGTAGTCATGTCTGTCTGCAGGGAATGACTCCAATTCTGCCAGGACAACTACACTTCCAGTGGCATCTTCTGTGCCTCCGGCTAATATCACTTTGCATTTACACATTTCACACCTTCAGTTCACAAGTCTACCAGCAGAATTTTGTAGAAAGATCTTGCCAGAAGCTGTCTGAGGGAATATATTACATTAATTCATTCATTTATTAGAGAAGATGTGCTAGAATAATGTGATGTGATCCTAGCTTAAAGATTATTATTGCAATATATGCTTTCAGACATTTAATATTCACTTACAGCTGTGTGTAACATTCCACCTAAAATTAACATCCTAGCCAAAGAATGACATGAGAACTGACTTACCACTTGTACCATTTTGAGATATCTGGCATATCTTGGATCCTTGGCCACAGTTGTGACATTTTCTGTTACTACCTCCGTTTTCTGTAACCCTTCTTCTTGTGTGTTGTTCTGCTGTATATGAAGAACAAACCCTTTAATGGTTAGGGGTACACACCAGACCCATGGAGAGATTCCAGTCCATAAAACTGGGTATTTCAAGATACAGTGCAACTCTTCTACATCAAGACTATTCTGATCTACACTCACAGAATTAGAGGCTTCCAAGATGTATGAAATCACAAAATCCAGCTCTTTTGTTGTTCACTGTTACATGAGCGTCTTTCCACTTTTAGTTACAATTTTAAGTTATTGAACAACACATGAAAAAAAACCAAAAAGCCCCTAATAACCCTGTGAATTTGTATTTAATGAGTAACACAGCAGTAAATGTAAATGGTCTTTTAATAAAAAATATTTTTAAGGATTATATCTCTAAATCTCCTCCAGTAGTCCAATGCCCTTTTTCCTCAAATTATTTATTTGATTCCCTGACAAGGGTTTCATACACATCATGTAACTTCTAAACTATACTTCTGAGTATAAATCATTATTTAAAGGATAATGTAATGAAATCAAAGAATCCTTGAAAGTATTTAACTTAAATGAAATGAAAAGAAGTTCTAGTACTCTTAAAAGAACACAGAAAACTGTATTTTTTCTACAAACCTAATCACTTGAAAGCAGCATTGGGAACATCTTTTCACAAATACATGAATTTTATATACTTAAATATACTTTATATATTTTAGTATCTGAGAGAAGGAACATTTTAAAGAAAACGAACTAATGGTGAGTAATCTCCATGAACTAATCATTCTCTGACGTGGCTGGAACATGCAGTGCTGTCCAGTGTCTCCCATACTGCTGCCTGCAAATCAGAGTTACAATCTTTGACAGGCAGGCAAAAGCAGCAGAGTGCTCCAGCTACTGCTTCTTCACAGCAACTTCCACCAAATATGAGAATGAGCAGAGATCAGAATTGAAGGTTCCAAGAAAAGAAACTGCAAGAGGAAGCTGGGAAAAGAACTCCATCTACAAATGAGCCAAAAGCCTCACTTAAGGCTTAAGTTAAGTGGTGATCACAGGATTTAAATGTCTAGGTTAAAAAATTAACTAATCACACACATTAAACTCCCCCAAATGACAAAAAATTAGTTGCAGGGATAGGATCTTAATGCTGGTTGCTTGTAAGAAGCTGGCATTTACAATACATGGAGGATAATATAAAGAAAACCTTCAATGTAATAAACTCTTTAGTATAAAGCATGCTAGAAATTCCAATTTGAGCTAAAAGCTCACATTCTAAAGAAAGGAGTTGGAATGATGTGGTGTGAACTGTTATTTTCATCCATGACCTTCCCAGCCCCCCAAGTAATTCATGTTCATATTTTAGTGTGATTGAAGAAGAGGAAGGAGAATTTAGCATTAGATTTGAGTTAGTTCTAATCATTTAGGCCACATAGTTAAGAAAGGGTATAGCCATTTTTGTTTTAAGTCACTTGTTAAAACAGTGTCAGTAGAGGAAAGCTTAGTTTTAGATTTTTACAGTTGATTGCTCACTTCCAATAGACTTGCTTCTTCTGTCTACTTCAAATGACACTAAACACTTGACCTGGAGAGCTCTAATCCTTCAGGGTATGAGTTATCCTTCATTACTTACTCCAGACTGAGGTGATACAGCTGTCTGTTGATCTGCAGCAGCCTGTGCCACAGGACCATTTGTAACACTGTTCACATTTGCACTGGACACTTCAAATTTGACATCTTCTAGGCCAGGAATAGAAGATAGCTGAATGCAAAAAACATCATCAAATAAGCAATGAGCACATCAGAAGACTATATGTACAACAAAATCTGCAGCACGTTGCCTACTACTTATTGTCCAGGTAGGTTTTACACTAGTAAAATTTTAGCTTTCTATCCCTAGTTTTGGTATTTTGATTGGGGGGGGGAGGAAAAAAATCTTTCTATTCAGCTGCCTTCTACAATAAAAACCCTCAAACACTTCACTGAAGCTTTCACTATTAACACAGGGTTGCAGAGCAGGAAAGGCTTCCACACCTTCCCAGCATTTTGCTACTGCACTGATCACCCACACGAGAGCCATGCAATCTCTGCTACTTCCCCTACAGTGAAAGAAATCATGGCAAGAACAGCTCTATTGCCTAATAGATGGGTGACAGGTTACAATTTTTTCAATTTTCTATATCTTTCACTTTTTTCAAGGAAATTCTAGGAGCAGATATTAACACACTGTGTATCTATTTGAAGGAAATTCTATTTAACATGATTATGAAGAATTCTGCGAAAATTATCAATACTGATCATTACTAAATATTTTGAAATAAGTAAGAGTTAGTAAGCTCTGTTTGTATTATTGCACTATTTTTTTCCCCACCAAGATCTTAATGAACAGTTTCAAAATATTCCACCCTTGCTCGCAGCAAAGCCAAGTGAAATTGTCTCCATCATTATTGAAAGAAGAACTGGTTAAAACTTTATAGTGGGTGATTTATTGACTTTGGGACTTCGTTGGTTTATTTTTTCTTCCAGTAAATTATATACTGTATTTCCTATATAAGACCATAGATTATATCCTTTTGTCATTTCAGCTAAAAAAGATAAATCAAACACATCTGCATTAGCTCAGATCCAGTTCAGGTCACATTTCAATAGCAGAAGATTTACAAGGCTTCTATACAGTTACTTATATCAGTTTAAGTCCTTACAGTCCAGTAACATACAAAGATTCTTTTGTTTTACAAGGTGGGCAAGAATTTTCTTATTAGAGTTTGTATGGCAAAAAGTGCTCGTTTCCCATTCCACACGCTTAACAAACTCAAATTTTCCCCTAGGTACTGTTGGTTTCTTTCTTCTGTATCCACTACATATTTAAATGTTACACAGTATGCAAAGAGAGAATTTTTGATATCAGGATTTTATATTAGCTCCTTCAAATCATTATGAAAACATACTTGCTCAATTCAGATTATAAAAAGGCAGCTAGCCCATGTAATCTAGGAGGCTGCCACTGTCAGAAGATGAAGCCTATATCCATACAAACCTTTGCATCCAGAATATTGAGGGTGGTTTCAATTTGTTGGATACGGAGAGAGAGTGCTGACAATTTCTACAATAGAAAACAATTAGGATGTGAGAACACTCCCCTATGCACTTGTACACATAAAACAGTTTGCATCTAGTTAAAAAAAATCACTTTTGTCTTCTCCCCGCTGAAGGCAGACTATAGTGTAAATGAGATTATTACATTATGAAATAAATGAAGCAATGACAACCCTTTTTAGTACAGTAGCTACAGCAGTTCAAATTTTAAATAATTTTACTCTGCATCGGTTTTCCCTTATAATGACTGACAGAAGTGCAGTTGACTACGTACAAAAGAAAGCCAAAGTAAATAGGGTATTACTTTGGGCAAATGGAGATTAATAGTGGATATATTGTACTCTCCCAATTACCAAAAGATCTTTCTACAAAACTTTTTACAAATGTGGAAGACGAAAAGAGATGATGTGTGCGTACGTAACTGAGCAAATACAATATCAGAGAAAATCTGATAACTAACACAGCAGGTGGTTCAAAGTCCTATGCAGTCAAAATCCACAATGAATTAGAACTAACCAGACACTTTATATGCTCCAGGTGCACCTCAATCAAATTTCGACTTTTTTTAAAATACAACTTAAGTTTTTCTAAATTACTCCATAAGAACTGCCAGTATTTTAACTAATCACTACCATACTCCACCAGACCTGTCCAAGTGAAGTTGGCTAGAGTGCTGGCTGGCAGATATGTACCATTCTGACAGCTTTCTGGCACCCTGGCAAGATTCTGCCTGGCTCTGAAGCAGAACTTTAACACCCTAAGAAAATGGCAGTTCTGCCAATATGCTAGAAAAAGTAGAAGGAGACTGACAGGAGTTAGTCTTTTTGGATAGTGCACTGACTTGTTTACAGATGGTCCTTTGTTCATGAAGAGGAGTCAGTTCCTATTGGAAGGAACTATGTGTCCTACATATAACTGGGTAAGGGGGAGGAAAGATGTACAAAAGACAATTATGCCATTTTATGGGTCTATTTGACTACACAAGAGCCAAGAAACTTACAGTTAAGGATGGTGTCAGCCCTGATGTTGAGTTTCTTGGCTTCTGTTGACTTATACTGCGACCTTTCACATTAAAAACACTTCTGTACTTCATAAATACAAAAAAACCTTCTCAAGGAGTATATAAAGCAACTATTTAGTCTCTTGAGTAACAACACATTTTGGTTAACTAGTAACTGTTTTATTAGGCAGACTTCACAGCACTGCTTCGTGCTCAAGGTGGCTTTAAATAGATTTGTTCTGATTTCCACAGTGCCCGTGGAAGAGGGAATACCGAGATCAAGTGACAACTGAGTTTTGGACAACGGACAACAGCATCATCAGGCAGTTACACTGTCCCACCTATCAAGTCACAAGAAGTTTAAAAATCCTGGAAAAATTACTTTTTTTCTTCTGAATCTCCATACATTCATGTGGTAGCCAAATTTTATACTTGTCATGGGTCTGGCTCTAAACTTTACCAACAAATAAGAGAATTTCTCAGATTACATGGTTTAGGCTTATTGGATTTGACTGCTACCCTAGCTCAGCTGGCTAGAGCTGTATAGTATTCTTTGAAGAATAAACGAATGAAAACTTACAAAAAACCTCTAAAGACAAAAAAGGTTATGCTCAAAGCCACAGTAGGAAACCCTTTCTACAAGGAAGGAAGCACTCTTGTCCTGTTCAGTGGACAATTCTAATCTTGTCGGTCTGGTGTATTTCCATTGACTCTAAAGTCACCACACAAACTTACTAAATATTTTTATCCTTCTCTCTTTTTACAGGAAACTGAAGTTAAGGGCTTCTTGTTCTGTACTAATCACTTGCCAAAAATGTCCTTTTTTCTACATAAAAATTATTTACTCAGAGCTTCACATATCACTCTTTTAAATTACAGGTGATAAAATCCGAATGTAAGTTTTGATGCACCATAGGAATATGGCATCCTTCGTCCAAAACAAGACAAGAGCCAGAGATGAAGCTGCTCAGAACAAATTCCCTGTATCAAAAAATTTAAAGACTGTGCCAAATGCAAAAGTTAAAGGAAACAGGATTGAGTGTGGCACAATCAGGAGCTCATCTCCCTGATTTTTTCAGGGAAAAATCCTGTCTTAAGTGCTTACTCAAGAGAAACCTTGAGCAGAAAGCAGACTGCATTTTTTGGTTTAAGCTACCAGTACTACTGCATCAAAAATACTGAAATGGATGGTTCTCATTTCTAGGATTCTTTAAATTGTATAAATGGACAGCTGTGAAAATAATAAACATACCTCTTCACAAACAGTAGAAAAGCGGTTGAGAAACTGCACTGTGTGAACCACAAACTGGTTTAGAAATGCTACAGTTCTTTTCTGCTGAATAGCAGGAACCTGCATTAAAAAATGTAAGAAAATCAGGTTACACATCAATGTAAATTTTCACATTTGGACTCAAATATCTGTGAAAAAATGCACATTTTTAGAAGAAATTATTTGGAAATCTGTCTTAAGTGTGCCTGCTATGAATGCATACATACACAAACCATTTTCTCACACACAGATTTACATATGCATTCATACAAATCCTTTGCCACTAAAAATCTACTAACATGACAGCTGAGGATTTACAGGACACACAGAAAAGGCAACAAGACCCAATAAATGAAGGATTTTTATCTTAAAGAAAACACCTTCAGATGAAATTGTGAATATTCCTGAAAATCGGTGTTAATGTTTTTTAAAAACAGCGAGGAAATTAGAATCTTTCCTTCTGGAGTTTAAAAAGGAAAAGCAAACTTGGCCAGCCATACTAATACTCAGTTACAACTAACATCATGACGAAAACTAAAGTGTAGTGATGTTGCTGTCTAAGTATTTAGTGGCTACTCATATTGGTTCTTATTTGCAAGCCCAGACTACCCAAAAATTACAAAAAATTATCCTCCAGATCAGTTTTGATGCTCACATACTTTTCAGACTAAAATGTAGAATCTTACGTTTGCCAAAAAGAATGGTGGTCATATTGTAACACAGAATTGGCATTTTTATTTAAACCATTATAGAAGACTGGAATCAGAAACTTCCACACAAAAGTTTATGTATAAAATTATAGTGCCTCAGAGTTAATAACCTTGGACAATTGCTTTAAGTCCTAAACTTCGCAGAGGAAATTAGCCTATGAAATTGTCATTGATTTAAGTGGAAGATTTACATGGAATATTATGGCGGCCAAGAATCCGCTGCACTTTTTTGGTGAATAGAGTGACTTTCTAGTTTTCACCTCTTCTTTAGCCGCTGATTTATCAGTGCATTCAATATACAATTCACTATGCCAATCTTAAAACAACCTGATTTTTTGTGAGACTTTTCTTGCTACTATCTCGAGCCTTCAGCCTGTGCACCTGTACAGCAGGATCTGCTAAAGTTCAATTCTGTGGTTCCAAAACTTGTCGAGCAGTGCGTACAACCCTAGCAGAAATTTGCGGGGTGGCACAGAGCACGGAAGAATCACTGGGTCAATCGGATCTGTCCTGTCTTTATGCTTTATTTAGGAAACTAAGCTTAGAAAGAAAGTTTCTACAGCATTAAAAGACACAAATAAACAACTTTGCACGGTATTTGCCCCACAGATCGATGTTTGAAACGGCTTAATCTTTAAATACAGCGTTATCACAGAACTTGTAGCAAAACGCCTCTGGAAAACAGCTGGAGACCCAGCTGAGGAGCACAGCCCGCTCGTTCCCGGGTGCGAGGGCGGCAGCGTCACTGCCCAGGGAGCTCCCCTCGCTCGCTGCCGCCGGGCCGGGCCGGGCCGGGCCGGGCCGCGGAGCCGGGGGGGACATGGGGCTCCCCCAGCACCAGGGCCAGCGCAGCCGCCGCCGGGGAGGAGGCGCGGCAGCCTCGGCGCCCCGGGCGAGCGCAGCCCGTACCTTGGTGAGGTCAATGTCGGAGCCCACGATGGGCAGCCCGTCCTCGTCCATGCCCGCGGGCCGGCGCGGGCGCAGCCCCGCTCCGCAGCACGGCCGCGCTCCGCAGCCTCGGCCCGGAAACAAACCCCGAGCTCCGCGGGGCGGGGCGCGCCCGCTCCCCGCGCTTCCTCCTGGGAAACGCAGTCCCGGGCCGGAGCCCTCGTGGCCGGCTGTGCCCCAACGACGAACCCTGAATATAAACCCTGAGCTTCTGGGGTGCCTCCTGTGGCACTTGCTTTGTGATGCAAGTGGTGACAGCCGCTGAGGGGCTCCGGCCGTGGCAGTGAGGGTCACACTGACACCCAGCACTCCACAGGCCTCAGGACGTGGCCCTACATAGTAGTGTTTGGGAAGTGTCGTCCCCTGCGGTCAATCGTCAAGGAAATAATGAGAAAGCCAGTGAAGGAACTGCTCCTGTGCCCATAAACATAATTTGAGTGGGGAAGTGCCACACATTGGATGTGGGGAGTAAAAATAAGGAGCACTGAATGGCCCTGGGTTCTTCCGAAAAAGACAAAATTGGGCTGATAGGGAGTCCCTGTTTACAGCAGTAAATCCAAATAGATTGTAGTGGATTTCCATATTTGGTGGAAATTCTCCATGGTTACATCTAAATACTGCTGAATTTAATAAACCCACCTAAATTCAGGGCACTTAAGAAACCACCATGGTCTGAAGCTGTCAGGTTGGAAGCTTCTCATGTGACGAGATGAATAAAGACACACTAGTAACTGAAATACTTTGAAGATTAAACCCCGTTAGTACTATGCTAACTTCGGCTTAAAACTTACCAAAATTCTCAGTTTACTTCCAAATTATTACAGTTTGCCACATATTCTACAAATCCATATACAGAACCAACGGTGGCTGTACACAGAGCACTTAGTACTCAAGTTTCTGTAAAATTCTCATTTATTTACTTAAGCAGCTTTTTTTTTTTATTACTTTCACAATGTATTTATTACTAACCTGCTGTCATATGCACATCATTGTTACTCTCTTACTAAGGTAGTATAGCAAAGTTTTTTGTCCATACTGCTTGAACTGTTGAAAAACTTGTGATTCATACTATGCTTTGGAGCATTGACATGTTGTTGACAATTTCTCACCTCTCCCAAGGGAAGAGCAGCAGGCTAACCTACAAAATTCAGTGGGTTTAGCTTTCAATTCCTAGCTTACAGGAGTTGTGCAAGTTTGTGTTGGGCAACAGAGCTGTTTGTTTAACTTATTTGAGTTATTTTGCCACCTTAATTACCTTAAAATCCTAACTAAATTATATTCAAGAAGAATTAATCTCATTTATCATAAAGTGTCTATAATACAATTTTTCCAGGCAATGGTACCGAAAATTAATGTAAATGCATAGTCAGATCTTATGGGAATGTCTTGGTCTCTAAAGCTGGATAAGAACTCTCCCAAGAATATGCTCTTCTGTGAACTTTCTGGTACTTCCTGCTTTTAATTTGGCCAAAAATACTGCATAGAAAAGTGCAACACAGCACTTTTTCCTCCCAGCTGGAGTTAGGAAATGCAGGGTATGAGAAGTGAAAAACAGAGAACAGAGGAAAATGATCCAAATTTTCCAAAACCTTCTAAGTTTTAATTGAACTAACTTCTTCATCTGTAACTATAAATGACTGAACTCCCAAGGAGAGGATTTATAAAAAAGAATTGAGTGGTAATTTCCAGTTTTATAGTGTGTACAATTCGAAAGTATATTTTGTACCAGCACCCATACTGAATAATAAATGTCAGACTGGGGAAAAAGTACTGTACAGTATGTAACAGCTGGCAGTTTATACCCTATGCATGTGTACATATATATGCTGGCATTTAAAGGCCCTGTTGTGTAGCTCCACCTTCTACTGAAGGAAAATAGATTAAAAGAGTGTTTAAGAGTTACCAAAATGAAGTTTGGTTGAACATTAGTATTTTGGCAGATGTTATCTTTCCAGATGCTGAGGCTAACTTGGAGTGGAAAAGCCGTGTGTACAGAAAACTGATCAGAGCTCTATCTTCATCATTATATAAATACGTTGTCTTGTGATTAGGGTACACAGAAAAGTAAAGGCAAGAACACAGGTTTCAAAGCATTGAAACTGATCTGCTCCATATATTGCACAAAACCAGAGCCTCAGGTCAACTGCAAAACAAAACTGCACAAGCTGAGAAAACCTGGCAAGTGCTACTGTAGCTTACAGCGTTCATGTGCATCTTGTGTGCTTGTGCACTGTTACAGATGCCAGGACACCGCATTCAGGTTAGAATCAGCCCAGAACTCAAAGAGCTATACAACTGAGAGAAAAGTTAAACACAAACAAAAAGCTGATCCAAAAAAATTTCCAGACATGGTGTCACCTGATCCTCCACAAGGGGCAATAGTTGTTTTGAATAAGGTAGTCCAATGAACAGCTGAAAAGATCAGTGCGGATTAACATTTGCTTGATTTCCCATGGAGACTTCTAAATCCATGCTTGCAAAGGGTATTCTAGTAAAGTTTTCTCTATAAAACTGATATTGCCTCAATGATTTTTCTCTCAATTGAATTTCAGCAACCCCCCAATCTCAATAATCTTGGTGTGCCAGAATTTGTACAAATCTTGGAAAACAATTCAGAGAATTATCATTCCTTGACAGTTAAATAGACTGAGAAATACACATGTTAGGTATTATGTAGGTTTCTTAAAAAAAAAAAAAAAAAGAAAATGGAAACTAAATGATAAATGGTTTGCAGTTCTCTGAAAATGGTTTGTCAAGTTTCAGTTTTCCAAGTACTGTGCTAAGGCAACATCAGAGGATTAACTAATTATTTTGTTCTGTACAAAAGAGCATGGGGAACATGCTAAAAACATTAGCTGCTCTTATTTTTTTTTTTTTTTAACATCCATATTACTTCTTTCCAGTATAAAATGAAGAGCCTTGAACTTGGCAAGATCATTCCTGGGTAAACAGTTTTAAGTAGTCCTTAAAAACAGAGTATGAAAAGCAAACATCCTGGTTTCTGAATTACCTACAGAACAAAAGAATTTCTGTCCTTTGCCCTCTTGGGTCTTAAGCAATTCTAAACCAAAAAAGTCTCACTCAAGAGTGCACCTGCACATACCTGGTGCAAATTGCCCTTGTCTATACAGGTCCTGAGTATAGTGTGTGCATTCTGCATAGGTAGGAGCTGTGTCAAGTTTGCCCCGAGAGAGGACAGAAAATCCCACGTCTTTCAGTTTCACTGCACACCAAAAGGATAACAGTGCTTCAGGCCAATCTTTCCTCCCAGACCCACAAAGATTTTTAGCTACAAGTGAATTAAACCTCCCTTTCAGGCTGCTATCTCTGGTCAAACAACGGATACAAGATAAACACAGCACTGTTATATTGAAGCATCGTCCAGTCTGCTGATTTTACAGTTTAAACACACATCAGTCAAAACTGGAACTTTAAAGGAACTTTATGTTCATTTTAGGTAAATTTTGGTAGCAGTTGGAATGCAAAAGTTCTCAAAGATAAAGGATTATGAGAAATATGTTTCCTTGTTTTAAAAAGTGACTGTAATCTCACTTACTGATGTCCTACTTCTGAATTGGTTTTATGTGTCCTACATAAATAGGGGCAAACAAAAGAATATTTTAAAATCTAACTACAGCTAATAAGGATGGCTATGATGCTGTAAGGAGCTGTTACACTAGGCTGAAACAACATCCCTTCACTTGCAAAATCAAGGAAAAACGATACCCAAGACAGGAGTTCTCTTTGTGTTTGTCTTCTTTTACTTCAGTTCTGGGTCTTGTATGGGAAAGACAGGAAAAATATTTTTCTAGAAAGCAGAATGCCTTTGATTTTCTTGTAAAGGCTGGAAGTAAAAGGCTATAAACAGAAAAAAACCCACCACGCTGTTTGACAGGCTTGATGTAAATCCCTCTGTCCTCTTACGAGAAATAAAACTGCTTCAGATTCTCATTCTGATTTTACCATTAGCTTCTTCACTGGTAGTGGTAACTAGTTCATGCAAAAATGTCCAGGGACAACATTTTATGACAGTACATTACTGCATTTTTTTTCCTTATAAGATAGTCATGGTTAGGAAAGTTAATATAGAGATAGGTGTTCTTTCTGCAGGTACTCTGCACAATTTCAGATATTTGAGCTGTGGTAACTGAGTGAGATTGTCAGACTGAGATGCTGGGACAAAAAAATCTTTTTTAAAACTCCTCAAAAATTTATTTCACACCAAATACCATGTTTAAAAAGCACATTTTATTTTAATAGAAACAACCAAGTATCAGATGTATGATAACAAATTTTACAAAAGCTCTTGTACTTGCAAGCTAAAAATCAAACACAAATGATTATATCTTGCTTGCTTCTTTCTTCTGCTGTCCAAGTGAAAACCATTATGAAGAGTAAATTTCTTCATTTTACTAGAAAAAAGGCAATATGCTGGCAAGTTTCATATTAAAGGCAAATGCTTATTTTACATTTCAGTTACCCAAAAGAAAATTTTATGATCTCCTCCAACGGCACATAATGGAAGAGTTCTGTGCCATGTCAAACCAGATCCTACAGCTGCAGTTCCAGTAAGAATGGGCTTCAAAACACAAAGAGAGAGAGAAAGAAATATCAATACAACTTCCCTTATAAATTATTTCTATACTCCAGATACCAAGTTGCATAGACAAATAAACACCACAGATTAAATACTCCTAAACAAATACAGTTAAAATACAACTGAAATTCAACTGAAAAATCTGATTCTCTGCAACACAGTTCCAGTAGCTACTTACTACATTTAAGTAACATATAGCAAAATATTCCACAATAACAGTTTCAACTATTTACATTAGTATAAACATTATTATTATAAAGGCATCATCTCAAACTTAGAAACCTTTTAAATGAAATTAATTCTATTATTTCAATGTACTCACAACTATTATGTTTGGAGGTAATATTTTTACTGTAAGCATTGCAAATATAGCCTGACTCCAGCAAAACCAAAATATTTCTCATGCTTCGCATTTTCATTAATGATTTAAAACATAATTAGTTAAAACCAGAAAAATACAAAACTAGCTGCTTTTAGCCTCCTTAGAACTAGAAATATTGTCAGATTTATTAAATATCAGCTTAAAGGTGTTTTTCTTCTCCTCAGAAGCGGTATGGCAAAGCAAACTAAAACATATAGATCAAGCAGCTTCTAAAAGAGCAGGTTAAGTGTGCTGCAATTCTTTTTTTCCTTAGCATGAATGCCACAAAACAAAATAAAATAAAATAGGTACACCAAGCAGCAGTTCTGGATGGTTTGAGCTAAGATTTTTATGGTAGCTTTTAAGTAACATGAGCCTGATCTGTGGATAACAGCTGCAACTCCAGTCAAAAATTTACCTGGGGATGTCCTAAATGATGGACCAGCAACTGAGTAGTTGTCTTTCCTGGATATCCAGTGGTTGCAAACAGATTTTCATTCACTCGGGACCACCTATGAAGAGAATCAACCCACCTATGAATAAAATGAATGTACTTTCCAAATAACCCTGTCATACCAGCAGAAGTGCACACAAAGTGGAGTTCTCTGCTTTGTGACTAACTGTGTGAAGATATCACATATTCTACTAACAGCAGAGAAATACATTCAGTGAATTAGCTTGTAAATGATTCCCCACCCACAGCCCCATATGCACAATGTTGTAAAACAAACAAAAAAATATCACACGAATGCTACACATATATACTAAATGTGGGTCATTCACAAATTTCACAAAGTTTATAGACCAAGTCCCCCTAAAAATTACTTAAGTGAGACACAACCAGGTTACTAAACTCACAACTGCCTGCACAGACATAGATTTATATAGATAAAACCCACAAAATAGAGACAAAACTTATACCTGAATAATCTGGCTCGATCAATATGGACAGGTCTCTTATCCTGTGGATAACTAAAACAGACATTCAGGGTAAAAAACTGTTCTGCAAACAACTGCAGCTCATACTGTAACTACCAAAAATACAATGAAGGGGACACATTGTCTACTCTCTCTGAAGCAGCTGAGGGAAAACCAGAGCATTCCTGCAGCTTTAATCTCAATTTGGAGTAGGAAAACTGAAGTAGTTGTCCAGTTTATTATGGATCAATAGTTATCTATTTATGACTTGGAATGAAATTTTAACAAACACGTACAGTGAGAGGTAAACAGTAATGAGATGCTATCTCAAATGGACAAAAAGACAGACAATGTTTATTTGTAACAGAAAATATTGATAAAGATGAAACAAAGAATACCAGGGAATGGTTTGTATCAATATCATAATTCCTGATAATTGTTCATTTATTTACTGAACAGTTTATACAATATATAGTGCATAGAGCATCTCTTAGAAGAACAGGTTGGTGAAGTTCAGCTGGGAGAAGAGATGACTGAGAGGGGGTCTTATCAATATCTCTCAATATCTGAAGGCAGGGGAGTCAAGGGGATGGAGCCAGGCTCTGCTCCATGCTGCCAAGCAATAGGATGAGAGGCAATGGGCACAAACTGGTGCACAGGAAGTTCCACCTGAACATGAGCAAGAACTTCTTTACTGTGCAAGTGACTGGGCACTGGAACAGATTGTCCAGAGAGAATGAGGAGTCTCCCTCACCAGAGATACTGGAGCAATCCTGTGCCTTGTGCTCTAGGATGATCCTGCTTGAGCAGGGAGGTCGGACCAGCTGACATAAGGTGGTTCCTTCCAGCCTGACCCACCCTGTGATTCTGTGACTGCCACGCTGTATTAGCCAAGTACCAGCACCTCCTCATGTACTGATTAGGAAGAGAATAAAGAAACCTATGTCATGGGTATAAAATGACCTGGAGCGGGTGATATCCCAGATCAGCCAATCACTTCCAGCAACTGCTCCAATTTTAAAAGTATTTTTTAAACACCAGTCTGCTGACATCAGTGGTGTTTGTTCACACTCCAGGGAGAGAATGGCTTGCTGTGTAATCAGGTCATAGAACCGTATTGTTCCATTCTTCTCTGCTACCATAAGCTGTTAAAAGAAATTTATAGAATGTGGTAAACTTAGCATGTAATGGAACTTATATCTTTTCTACTCTATAGAAAACCTAGAAACATTCAAGCAAATATTAATAATACTAAATAAAGTACAATTTTTCACTTCATACCAAAAAACATTCTCCAGGATGCTCTTTCACCAATAAATAAAAATCAGTTTAATCTATACTATTGTAATACTGTTATACACAATCATTACATTATTTGATCTCTATATATCTATAGATACCTATGTGTAGAATTTTGGTGGTTAGAAACAGCAGTTCATAACCACCAATGCACTGTGCTTTTATAAAGCAAAAATGTTATTATTTTAACATTTTACAGTTTCTGAGTACAAAGAACTGACCTACAGACAAAGTGCTGTAAAAAAGAAAGGGTTGCCAAGCACAAGAATGGGCTGCCCAGGAAAGTGGTGGAGTCACCATCCCTGGAGGTGTTCAAAAAATGACTGGCAGTTAGTGCTATGCTTTAGTTGATATGATGGTGTTTGATCAAAGGTTGGACTTGAGGATCTTGGAGGTCTTTTCCAACCTAAATCATTCTATCATGCTAAGCAAAGTATTAATTAGTGTGGCTGTGGAATCTGGATTCACTCTTACTGATTTTATATAACATCTCTTACTTCATCCTGTAACATGGATTTTATCTAAAAAAATCAACATTGTTCATTAAATATATTTACTTTATTCCCATAAATTTTATCTAAATTTATGATTTAGATTTTATCTAAACTTTTTCCCTTAAAGTAATATACTCAAGCAGTTGTTTTTTAAAGTATTGCAGAAAGAGTTTCCTGATTAAATTATAGAATTATAGAAGGATTGGGTTGGAAGGGAACTTAAAAATCATCTAGTTCCAATCCCCTGCAATGGGCAGTGACACTTTCTACTAGGCCAGATTACTCAGGGCTCCATCCAACCTGGTCTCGAATCCTTCAAGGAGTAGGCATTCACAACTTCTCTGGGCAACTCATTCCAATGATCAGATGATGAAATGAGATTTTTCTTCATGAGAAGAAATGGTTTTCAGATAGTCATGAACAATAATTAAGAAAGACAGAGAAGCATAAAAAACCCCAATACTCCAATCACCTAAGTTTGTTTGGAAAAGCAGAACTGTCACCAAAACATGCGTTTCTGCAAACTAAAGGTCATAGTGCAGTAAGCACTTTGACCTGCAAGCTTTTCAGCAAGAACTAAGTCTATCAAGTTTTATGAGCTTTTGGAATGGGCTTTTCTTTAAAAAAAAAAAAAAAAAAAAAAAAAAAAATCCTGTGCCTGTCTTTGATAATGGTTGAAGAAAAGACATGCTAATAATATGTAAGACTGGTGTATTATTGCAATATTTTTGGGAAAATCTATTAATTTTGTTGTGCTAACAAAGTGTCCCAGTAGCAAACAGCAGCTAACCCATTCAATTCTGATGCCACCTGAATCAACAGTTTTCCTAGTTAACAGTTTCCTTTCTTTGTAAGGACGGATATTGATACTGGTGGAAAGTGTGATGAGATTAGAGAGCCTCCTTCCCTATTGCTATGTAAATATTTTAATATCTTATTTGACTGCTTTCCTCTGTTTTAAGTATGTGTTTTTGTGGTAACCCGAACAAACATTTGTAGCTGCTTAAGGCAGTTATTGATAGGCACAACAGGAAAAATAAATCCAAGACTGCAGGGACTAGACCATTAATGAAGCTGGATATTTGGGTACATACCAGCTGATTAATCCTCCCTAGTAGAATAAAGAGATAAGTATAAAATCACAGTCTATTGATTTGATTTTTCAGTACATATTTCATACACTTCAAGCAAGAACAACAACAAAAAAAATCCCTTGTTAACTTCAAAGAGATACTTTTCAAAGCTTGGCATGTTCTATAAAGAGTCTGTGTTATTGGTGAACCATGTTACCACGACTGAGAAAAACTTGAGCTCTTCTCTGGTAACTGTAAGTTAATATGCAATCAGCAGAACAGTTATCAACAACTGATGTACATAATCAAGAAGGAATATTTCTGATGGGAGGAGTAAGGGACTGAGGGTAAAATGACAAGAATGATAATGAGAATTCATTTACAGTCACTTCACATTAGCAGATCCAACCAATATCCAGTTACAGTGTAAATCAGCTCCTCAAACTTCAATGTTACTACAGCATTAAAGAGTCATACTTTAGGTGTGTTCCCCCTCCTGTTATTTTAAAGGTGGTGAGGGTGAAAAGCTGAAAACCACAACCTTAAAAGCCTCCTCAGGATGCCAGCAAACACTCATTCCAGGAGAACGTAAAACAAAATGGGCCTTCTCATTTCCTTCCAAATCCCAGACCCTAGAGAGAAAAGAAAGAAAGAAAAAAAAATAAAGTGCTAAACTATTGACATTTGACTGCAAATACATTAACTTTCAGTGCCTCAATACGTTCACAGAGGAAGTGACCAAATGAAATCGTGTTTATGCTGTATCATTTGAAGGTCAGTGAAAGTGGCCAGTGCTAGAGATAATGTATTTTAACATTGATGAGCTAGGCAGAGGCTCTGTTTAACTATTCAAATAATTTGACATTTTAGTTATCTAGACATTAAATCTCAATGAGATCTTCCCACTTTTTCCTAAGTCAACACTACAGCCTTTGTACTATACCATAAATAACAGTGAGGCAGTACTAATCAGGAAGGTCAGTGTTGGTCCAGTTGATACAAGGAACCTAAAGCGAGGTACTAAACAACTTAAATCATCTATATTGCCATGTAAAGGGTAAGACCCTTTATTGAAGTATTTTCACTGCCTAATATATGAGTTTCCAGTTTTTCCTGGTAAGACAAGACTGAGTAATGGAAATATAAGAAACCAGAAATGAAGCTAAGGCAAACAGAAGGATCTATGGCAGAGGTAACACTAGCCAACAAAGGGTCTTGGAGAGCTTTCAACAGATAAATCACATGTGCCAGTTTAACCTTTTCCTTTAGAAACACCTACAGTACATATCTGGCAGCTATAAAAAATTTTAAAACTCAACACGATTTGGTCAATATGGATTGACAGGAAAGTACATGCTGAAATACCAAAACTAGGTTAGGTGATGGGTGAGTTTTCTTTGGATGTGTTCAATATGCGTGTTAATGAGCCATGGAGCTACTTTGTTTCTAAAATGCAAGAAAACCAAAATTTAGCCTATTTTACCTCACAGCCACTGCTCAACTCCCTCTTTTCCTACAAAATCAGTATCTCAGTTGTAGGACAAAGACATCACAGTTGTGAACATCAGTCTGAACCACATACTATTTATATGCATTTGGACACTGAAACATACACATATATCCTTCCTTTTTGACGTGCAAAACTTGAGAAACAGCCAATTTTAAAAGTAGTGTACTGCCCAGTCTTTTGAGCTAGATGAGTGGCTATGTACTATTATTGTTTATTCTAGAGGATTTTAGCTGACTTCCTCCAGACTTTTTCAGTTTATATCTCACCAGGGTGCTTAGAGCCTTATATTTAAGAGATTTAAAAAAACTCTTAACTAATACATCATAAGTCTAGACAAAATATATGGGAATAAAGTAAATATATTTAATGAACAATGTTGTTTTCTTATGCCAAACCACAATAGATCAAATATTTGTTCTCCCCGTAGAAAACACAGAGTCTCTAATCTTGAAGAATCAGTGTCCTTACTAAAAAAAGGTCAAAACAAAAACCTGACAAGTGTTTAAAAAATGAAATATCTACTTGATTAGGTAATTTAGAAACATACAATACTTTCTTCTACTGCCAAAAACTTTGCCTTGTAGATTTGTCCAAGTCAAATCAACACTTCCCAAGTGTATTTACTGTGCAGGGAGAAAATTATGATACAACAGAAGACGGTGAATCATTTTGGCAAAAGGAATATGCCATTATGTTTCCTTCCCTGAAGTGAGTGATGTTATTAGGTGTTGAGACAGAAATTTATGCTTTTTACCTCCCTGGCTTTGTTATTTATAAAGTTACCAAATGTGTATTTTTTACTTTGTAAGAATGGCAGGACTGTTAGCAACAAACAGTATGGGGAAGGGAAGGGATAAAAGCCTCTCTTATATTTCTTTATTGATACCAAAGATGGTATAATTTAGTTTTGGGGGAAAAAAAAAAACCCAACCCCCCCCAAAACAAACCAGGCAATACATATCAACATAGATCCTTGTCTGAATGCATCATGTCTATACAATTACATATGTTTTCAATTAACTCGTTTCAATATTTCTTTGTGAAAAACCCAAGTAAAAAATGTGCAAACCCCAAAAATTTAGCCAAAATTTCAATTACTGAATTACTCAGTAATCATAACCAAATAAACTACAGATGCTGCCTCCCCATTTTGTCCACATTCCTATCACATAAGTCAATCCAAAAAGACTGAAGATTTTGTCTCCCATTCAAAACTCTTGAAACTTTTCTAATACTCCCATGATTTTATACCAAAGTGAAATACTGTCTGTTTTTCTCCTAACATCCTTATCTTTTGTAATCCTGCACAGTGTCACTCTCTTACTTCTCCTTCTCTTCCCACAAACCACCATGGCATAGCCTTGTCACTGAACTTGCAGTATTTTTTTCTGACATTAAAAAAAAAACTCCACAAAAAACTTATTAGATAAAAGTTTGAATAGACACAGTTGAAATAAGTGCCCAAGTTTGATTAATGTATAGTCTCAAAAATAACATGTAATCTGCTCAGTAAAATAATGATTTTTTAAGTAACTAAGGACTGAGAAATTATTTACTGCAGTACTCAGAAAACTTAAACCAAATCAAACACAGATAGTTGCAAATGCTGTTAAAGAAAATTCTTGAGATACTTGTACATTTCTCTTGTCACTCAAATGCTGTAACTAACAGACGAGAACTGCAGTTATCTCATAGCTTGAAGCCATTCAAATTCCATAGTATCAGCTATATTATATCTCATATGCATGAATATGGATGCATATGTGGAGTAATTTCATCATACAGTGGACTTTGATTACAGCAGCCAAAGTACCTCATTAGAACTCTGAAAACTTGTCTTGTGGCAATAGGGATGATCCTTATTTTATCTTCTAAGTTTCTGAATTATGAATAATTCTAATCAGCAGAACAAAATGCTAACTGGATAAAAATCATCATTTGCAATAGTAAAAGAACTAAACCAGATTGCAATCTTCAGGCATTTCTCGAATCCCCAGAAGATGGAAGTAAAAATGGGAATTCTTCCAACAAAAGATTTCAAACAATTTTAGTGAGTGGGTGGGGGCTAGAACAAACCTGACATCTGATTCCCAACCACAAAGCATGATCAACTATACTTGATCCATTATTCAAAGATTACTCATGTCCAACATGGTTTTGTTGGTGTTTTTTTTAATATCTAACTTTAATATATTTCTTTATATCTCCATGTGCGAGGAAAACATGTACGAGACATATTCCATGTGCAAGGAAAATCCTATCACTCTTGAAAAGCCTAGAGGACTATGGAGAAGGGAAAGATTCCTGTTACAGAGATCACACAAAGGTAGAGTGAAGCTGTTCCTCACTGAGCACAAGGAATGAGGAGATCTCACAAAAGGAACATGAACGTGCAGAGATTAGTAAATACTGCAGAGCAAACAACCAACACTGGCTTTCTCTAAGGTCTTCTGCCAACTCCATATGGATGTGGCTATCAGAGATCTGGAAGGTTCTAGGCAGGACATGAAAGGCTGAAGGGGAACTGTAAAAATTCCTCTATCTGGTCAGAGGAAGAGAAAGGTGTAATATTCAAGATAATTTCTAGTAATTCATTTTATTTTACTGACAAAGAATCTAAGTTTTTATGAAGCCTTTTCACAGATGAAATGTACAAATATTCCTTCAGAAAGCTGACCCACGTTCACCATTTTCTTTTGGTGATCAGAGGAAATGTCACTGTTCCTAAGGAATTAGCAAGTAGAATATTTCAGATCTTGGCATTAAAAAACATGTAATCTCTAGCTTCTTGTAATGTCTCCTTGGATATGCAAGCACTGATCTATTTCTCACTGCTAACTGCTGCAATTACACCCTGCAGTGTTGGTAGAGGCAGGAGAGGCAGCACAGTATCTCCACTGACTGTTCTTCACTAATATACTTTTCAGGCCATGCACACTCAGCACTAAGTCCAAGAAATACACACTTCTACTACCACTACCAAATTACCTTTAAAGTTATCTAATGCAAAACCAGAGACTAGGAAGGATTTTTGAAAAAAATGTGAAGCTTCAGTTCTGTCCTTTCAACCACAGAAGAAATGGCTGTTAAGGGCTATCAGCTTTTTGTTCCCGATGTAGATGCAAAACTTCCGTGGTATGACTGTTACTGAGAAACTCAACTACCAATTCTGCCAATAGCTTTCTAAAATATAAAGTAACTTCTAAACAAATCTAATGCTATGATTTCTATTTAAAAACAATTTATAGGCTAGACTACATTCTAGGGCTGTGTGACTCTTAAATTAAGCCATGTGTCACAAAAGAAATTACTACATCATCCTCATATTTTGAAGACTTCCTAACTAAAAGTTATTAAGACCAGACTGAAATAATGTTCCAAACATTTGATCCAGAAAGTTGGTTGGTTTTTTTAAGCTGACAGGAGACCAGTTAATTCTTGCACTGTCCAACACCAGTTGGTTAATACTTGCATCATGGCTGTAAAATGCAACAGAATTGTGTAAGAATACATTTGGGGGACATACAGGGATGCATACAAAAAGTGTGCAAATTCAAAGACTGGATTCTAAAAAAAATTCAAGACTTCTTTATTTTCATAAATTATAATGCACAACTAGCTTAACAAAATGTAACCAGCATACCTCAGAAGCAACAAGTATTTTGGTATGATGTTTCTTATATGAAGGGACACTGCAAAACCCAACTACACAAACAGATGAAGAAAGAACAACACGAAATAAGATAACTTTTATAAAAATTTTGATAGAAATCCACACCTGACTGCACTAGGAATGGGAAGATGCAAATAGAGTATGCTTTTGGAGGCAGAAATAAGTGATAATGACAACTTTTCAATATAGCCAAAACCTGAAATATTTATTGAATAAACAAGGTAAGATTCAAGCACAACGTGTGCTGGCAATCCACTATGGAAAACAAGAACAAAAAAATATACCATTAGCTCTCCTTCATATTGTCTAGAGAAAAATCTAGACTAGGGCATGAGAGTACCATGTAAAAAAATACACTACAGATAACCACCCCCCCCAAAACAAGATGAAACACTACAATACATTCTAAGACTAGTTAATTTAGCTTTGAGTGACATCAAACCTTTCCCCCTAATCCCTGTTTAGAGAGCAAAATCAACCTTCTCATGGACTGGCATTTATTCTACGTGCAACAGAGAAGGCTGAACTTCACAGTGACTGATAAATTCACAAAGTTCTCTATGAAGTGATGTGAGCCATGGCCTAAGGAAATGAACAGAACTCAGAAAGGAATCAAAGGGCAAGTATATTCACAGATAACGTGGAATATAATTCAACTGTACATTCTTTTGCACTCAAAAAGAGGAAGAGGATGTAGTTTAAGAAAAAGTTAAAATAAAAGAGTGAGGGAGAGAAAGGGATGGATGAGTCTTTTTCAGCTTTTTAAAATACAAGCCCTTCCCGTACTCGATGACCAGAAGAAATTGCCATGCTGGTATTATTAAGGGCCTGACACTGTCAGTAACCTCTCAGTTCCACACGAGGAGGGAGCATGAGGTAATTATCAGTAAGACTGAACTAACCTTTTACCAGTCCAGAGGTTCATTTTTAGCATGGATATGAGATTAGTGGGTTTTGACAGGATGGTATTTTGCATTAAGTAATTCCAGAAACGTCAGATAGTGTCTATAACCACCAAGAGCAGAGGGTGTCAGTTGAACTCATGGTGTTTTCCAAACATTTCCCACAAATTTTTGGCTTCATTAAGTATCAGAACAAAATGATTTGTACATCTGAATCTGTGCAGACTCCTAGACTGTGTTTCCAAATCATAAAGAAAAAGCCAGTAGAAATTTTTTTTGGAAGAGTTGCACACACGCGGATCTCATTAACAAAGTGGGATGCACACGTTCCTACACTTAACGCAGACGTTCAGAGAAGTGTATAATGCCTTACTGTTTCAAATAATTAAATGAAGCATTCCTTAAAGCTATCATAAGATATTTTTCCTTATTCATTAAGCATGCTTTTATGATATTATGACATTATTAACATTAGCTATTTTAGCTATTTCCTCTGCCATTGTTACGACCCAGCTCAGAAGGTGAGGGTAAGTCAGGTTCTTGTCACTAGACCCCTTGGAGTAGCTTAGAGTGAAATGATAAAGAATGATTGGAGTTCATAAATATACATATATGGGTTTATTTTGGAACAATTTGGTTGAAAGGAAAAGGATGTATGCAGTTATTTTGGTTATTATTATCTATAGTAACGTAGCAATATAAAAGCATAAAAATAACAAGAAAATGTGTAAGGAAAAGAAAGAGAAAGAATGGGTAGTAGTAGAAAGATACCACCACCCATGGATCCAGTGATGAGACTTGATTGCTGCAACTTTGATGCCATTGGTCAAAGTGATGGCCGCAGTCTCCATCCATCAGGGGTGGGAGAGGCCCCCAAAACACAGAGCTGGATGGGTTAATACATGTTCAGTTTTATGTGGGAATGCCCAGGCATCTCCCCTGGGGGGGAAGTTTTACCCTGTCTTTTGCAACACTGTAGATCTTCTGCAACCCTGTGCATCACATGCAGTTCTCAGGTGTAAGGCCCCAGAAATGAATCTGGGGGTGCTTTGTGTGTCTGTGATGGTTTATGACCCCTTCCATGCCACGACAGCCGCCTCTTGCAGCAGCGTAGTTGAGCCAGCTATGCCCCAGCAGGAGGGGTGAAAAACTTCAGGCCTGTGTGTGAATGTCCCATGTGGATGGGACCTTCCCTGGGCTGGGGGGAATTTTACACCTGAGCCAGTTGTGTCAGGGAGGACACTGGCACGATGAAAACACCATCCTTCACAACCACCTAATATATATGACCACTGCCATTATTTTTATGCAAGAGCATTTTAAGTTCAGTTCTACTTCACAGCTGCAAAAAAGGTTTGTGTTGGGAGATCAAGGCCAATAAAGACTACGTGCAAGAAACAACAAGCATTCCAGAGTGACACAGCAGCAATTTAAAGGTAAGAACATTGAATATAACCAGTATCTCACACTGTCCTCCAACCAAAATGACTGAACCCCACTCTGAGATGTCACAGTTGCAGCAGCTTGTGGCAAGACTGTTTAGTGGACAAAAATTGGAAATCTCACTTCCTCAAAGGTCTCTGATAAACTTAAACCTAAACTTTCTATTGAGTGAAAACTACGGAAGACCTAAACATGCTTGCTCATAGTCAGTACATACTCAAACGTTGTTTTAAAACTTTATTAAGACTTAAAAGTGGAACTCGAGGCTTGTACTAATTGTTCTAGAACTTTGTTCCACAGGCATTAGCAGATTTTGTATCCTGAGAACAATTTCAGGATAGAAATTCAGTACAGACATAAGAATTATTCTTCTTCTTACATTACTACTGAAGCAAATTACAGAGTAAGTAAAGAATGATTTTGGTAAGTCCCAAGGAATGCATTTTCCATTAGTTTTGAAAGTGTAACCTTTAAATTCAATAGAAAAAGTCTTCATGCCCCACATGCATGAATGGAAAAAATAAGAACTCAAGTAGCCAAAAAAAATCCTACTTATTTCCCATGGCTTTTAACCAAAGACTTTATGGTTTATGGCAAAAAATGTCTTTCGTAGTTACTAAGCTGAAATCTTGTTAGTATATATTAATTACATAAATTCTATTTCCTTTTAGGTTAGTATCAATTAGACAACTGGTTTTAAAACAGTTTTCTTTCATCCTGGGAAAGCTGTTTATTTTATTTTCATAAAAATAATTGTTTATTTTATTTCATAAAATAAACAGGAAAAGGCCACATGGTCAAACAGTTTTTTGCTGAATAACCCAAATATGAGTTTAGATTCAACAAAGAAATCAAGGATAGGAAATAAATCAGAACAAGATACAGGTAAGTCATACATTTCTACTATTCATTCCTAATGATTTTGTTGGAAATATGGACTAGACCTCTACGGAAACACTGCCTACTCATCAGAGTAAAGAAAGTCAAAGATGATGCTTTCTTAACTCTCTTGCTGCTCTACTGCAATGACCTGCAAAGCCTGCACAGCAGCTGCCCTCCTGATCTCTCCAACTGCCCTGGAGGGGTAAGAAGAGCAGCATAACAGATTCATGCACACTACTAGGGGTGGAAGAGGGGTGACCTTTTGACAAGGACACACTCCTGCATCAAAACCCTTTACCCAGCATGCTTCACAGCATTAAAGCATGTTTCCCTTCTACTTCCAGTTATAAATATCCAAACACCTGGGTTTGAAGCAGCTGTAGTCATGGTATTTTGAGCTGCCAGTACCACTGTATTAGTACGGTGCTGTCTTCAGGCTACGTCATCCCATCTCCTGGTAAGGCTAATAACTTTGGGTAAGTGGACAAGTTCACAGACATATACTGGTTTTAAACTTGACCCACCTGATGACAGAATACAGAGAGAGAGTCTGTGTAATTCAGTGCTGAGCTATGCATGTCTGCTCTCTCCTATTCTCACTTTATTCCTATCCCAGAAGGGGAAAAATAGTGTATGAAAATCCAAGACAACAGTTTTCTTCGTTTTGAATCTAGGCGGTTCAAAATATTGCTTTGAAAAAAGACAACTCACAAGTCACAACAAAAAACCAGTCCACAACCTACGTTAACAAGAATAATCTATTTCTTATCTTGTTAGGGGACTAGTCCTGTTAGACAGCCAAGAAGACACACTAAAAAAAAAAAAAAGCTTATTTAATTAAGTGGACCTGTATCGCATTCACACATAGAAAAAGTCAAATACTAGTTTTTCAATAGTGTTTTGAACAAAATGCATACCTGCAGGTGTGATCATCACTAACACTTGCAATTTCTTGACCTTCGTTGGGAGCAAACACCAGATCATTAATGTAATCTGAGTGGCCATCAAATGTCTGCCAACCAGAAAGGAGAAATACTTTTACGTTAGAGCTGACTGTTCCACCAATGTACTTAACAGACCTGCTAATGGAAAGATGTGTGTTAAGATAAAACTATCATTCTAATAGAAGGTAAAGAAAGTTTTTATCAGTAACTGGATTTCTTTAAAATATCTAATTCATGTGTATATTCATAGTGTAGGTGAAAAGACCTCCCGACTACTCCTAGCAGTTAGCACAGAGGTCAGTTTGCTTGACAGAGATAAGTGAATCACACCAGAGCTTTTTACCATTTTTTCAACCAGTGAATTTTGAAGGTAGAAGACAGTAAATGTCAGACAGAAAAAGGAGAATGACCAGGAAATAAATATGTGCATGATCTACCTACATTAAAGAACTCAGAACTCTGAATCTTTCATTAAATACATCTATGGTGTTTTTGACAGAAATCTCACAAAAATTTAAGTCAGGCAAATGCCCATGTGTAGATGGATCTGTTACTGTTCCACTCTCTTCTATTCAGTCCCACTGATTAAGTCTCAAGGCGTAGCTGCTTTTGTTTTGCCCAGCAAGGTATCATAAAAATGAGACAAAAATATCCTCTGGTTAACAGCATGAGACCTAGAGATTGCAGAGGAAAACAAGGTCGAATGAAAACAAGTTCCACAGTTTTCTGAAAGAAAAACACACCATCTTTAAGTGTAGCTATTCTGAGGAACAAATGCAGAACAAATTAAAAAAAAATCTCAAGCACACACAAGAACTAAATCCCCCTCTCTAAAAGTTTTATGAATGCCTCATCAATTCAACACAGAAACATTTTCAGCAGCCAACTCATTTTTTTCCAATAAGTCATTATTTTATTAAAACCTAATGGATTATACTAGAACTAAGAGATCCTAGGATGATGCTAAACTATTTAGACAGAATGCCAAGTCTTTTGACAATTTTCAGCATTCTGAATTCAAATATCCTGCCTCATTTTACTTCTACAGTTCTGATGAAATATGCTTTTTATTAAGCAAAATTTGAAGCAGGACAAGGAAGCCATAATTCATTTCCAAATGAAAACCTCAAAAGAAGAAAAAGGTTTCACGAAGATCCATCAGTCATATTTTACCTTTTGTTTTTTTGTTCTGGGCTCGATCCAACCCATAAATTTTGGATTAGTTATGTCGACAAAGTAATGGAAAACTCAAGTGTGCTTCAAGTTCCTTGTTGATAATTACATCAAGACAGTTTTTCCACGGGGAAAACGGAGTAAGATTTACTCCGTCTGTCCCTCCAGAAGAAACACGTACTAATTGTTTACTATAAAAGACAAAATGTTCGAAGGTTACGTTTTGAACGTAGTCACATACTTCCTTCAGCTTTGTTTCCATGCTCTGCACCTCTCCTGAAGATCCCAAGAGTCAAGTATGCACTGTATAATGGACCAAAAATTTCCATGTCCTCATCGCGAGTTCAACCTCAGGTTTATGAAATAGGTTTTGTGAGGTATCAGTTAACTGTTAATGAGAAGCCCCTATATCAAACTTTACTGAAAGCCAGATCAGCATAGCTCACCCAGAATTTGTGAACATCTGGGATTTTGCATGTGCTTTAAATCAGAGTTAGGTGTTGCTTTTCTTGACAAGAAGTCTAGAGTACAATGGTCGAACAGGTATAAGAAATTAAGATGATTGCCCAGAGAAAGGATTTTCCACACTTGGTATCAAAAAAAGCTCAAAAGACAGTCTCAAAGACAACTCTTACTGACATAAACACACTAGTCCACATTCTTTCTTTTTGTTAATGTGTTCCTCACTAATAGGTAAAAAAATACGTATTTTTAGCTGATTTCTGATTATTTTTAACATTAGACCAAGCCTGATCCAGTAACAATATGTATTTTTACTTTTTCCTCAGCCAGAGTACATCCTTAATAAATTTCTTGGACAGCTAATTTCAGTGGTGGAGCTGGCATAAACAAAGCTAATAGCTTTACTGTTAAATTCAAGCCAATACTTCTCATTTGTATTGCATGTGCACCGAACAATCATAGAATCATTAAGGTTGGAAAAGACCTCTGAGATCACAGAGTCCAAACATTAACTTAACACTGCCAGGTCCATCCCTAAGCACCACATCTGTAAGGTTTTGAACACAGTGATCACGCTGCTTCCCTGGGCAGCCTGTTCCAATGCTAGACCACCCTTTAACAGAAGAATTTTTTCCTGATATCCAATCTGAACCTCCTCTGGCACAACTTGAGGCCATTTCCTCTTGTCCTATCACTTGTTGGCTGGGACACTGACCCCCACATGGCTACAGCCTCCTTTAAGGCAGTTGTAGAGAGAGATAAGGTCCCTCCTGAGCCTCCTTTTCTCCACGCTGAACAATCTCAGCTCCCTCAGCTGCTCCTCGTAGGACTTTTGCCCCAGACCCTTCACCAGCTCTACTGCCTTCTCTGGACATGCTCCAGCACCTCAATGTCTCCCTTGTCAAGAGTGGCACAAAACTGAAGAGAAGATTCAAGGTGCCAAAAACAGAGCAACAATCACTTCCCTACTCCTGCTGCCCACACTATTTCTTGTGGCCTTATTAATCCAAATTAAGTTAAAAAATTAGAACTGAAATGTTGAATTTAGCTCAATAGAGTCTGTAGTACCAAATTCATCCCATTGTTTCATTATTTCAACTTATTATCCATCCATTACCTACAATGTTAAAGAACCTTTACATTCTGCTAAGTCAAAAGATTTAATTCACATCTTAACATTAAAGCACATTGTCTGAAATTCACAAAACTGGCAGATATTACATAAATAGATAACTTTAATATGGAATGATAGACATCAACTCGCAAGCAAAGAGCATTAAGAGCTTTCAGATTTATTTTGTCAGAAACCCCTGACTGACTATACAACCTGACTTATCAGGTTATCCCACTGCTCAGTGGCAAATTCATTTAAGATGACCAACACCTTAAGAAGGAAATTAAAAGTATGTGCAAGTATGAAGCAACATAAAGAGCATTTCCTTTCAAGACATTTAGTAACATCCATCTTCTTATGCCACGCCTTTACTCATTCTACTATCAGTATGGCCACATAAATGACATCCACAATTCACTTCATTTCTGTATGACAAATCTCATCGTCTTACTAATACAAGTTAACACAGCAAAAATAAAAGTCTGTTTTTTTCTCCTTTATACCCAGTAAGCCCCTCTCATCAAAACAGGCATTATCATATTCTAAAGCAAGAAAAAACAAGGAAGACTCTCCCCCAGTTTTTTTTTTTTTCATTTATTAGCTTTGCTTATTGTTAGGTAAGACCTCACTTCAAACTGGATATCACAAACATCTAATTAATAGTAGTACTTGGACTGGGACATTGTTTCAAAGGAAGAATTTTGAAGGAAATCAGAAGATCATGTATGTGATAATTACACTTATTCCCTCTTGAAACACAGAAAGGTATTTAAAATACATTGATTATCCCTAGAGATGATGGATCTAGGATCTGTCACAAATGGAGCAGAAGGATAGTTAAAGATTAGACTTCACTAAAAACTAAATAATCTTTTAAAAATCACATTAGCTGCCCTTACCTTAAATTCATTCTTGTCCTGCAGGTCAGAAGTAAAAAGCCTTAACTTCCTATCAGAAGCTGCAGTACAAAACCTACACTCAACAGACAAAAAACAGGCTTGTCAGTCAAACATTGCAACAGTTGACTTTTTATCAGTTTTCCTTCATTTTAAAAATGCAAAGTGAGATTCGAAGAAAAAATGAGATTTTGAAAAAAACCAAAAGCATCTATCTTAACTCTTCTGCTTTGGGAACAAGCAGAGTTATGACTGGAGCTTATCTGTAAAACAGTGTGCATCAAGTGCCAAGAATACTTATTCATAGAAAGAAATGCAAGACATTTTACAAAGCTAAATCTGGATCAATTACCAATTACCTGAACTATCTCTCATAAATGCCACTGAAACTTTCCTTGGAAGAAGTTAAGTAGTAGAGCATAAAAAACAACCCTCCTTTTCTGTGGTTTAAAATACTGAAACACAAAATTCATAAATCAATTTCTATTCAACATATTTTAACCCAAAAGACTGTACAAAAATGGAGCAGTAAGCAATTATGGTAATTTTGAAGAATCATACAAACTACTGAGTACATTTTAAGTTCACATTTAATACCTTATCTATCTTTCTAGATTTTCTACATTTATACCTCAATGGCTCTCACAAATAGTATCTGACCTACTCAAACACAGCACATTTCTACACAACCAGTAGAAATAGCTTTATAAAGGGGGCCATTCAAATGATCTCACGTTTACTGAAGCTCTTAAAAGAAATGCTTCTTCACAGATGTACAAAGAAAGAACTGTGTCTGAGGTCCATAAAAATAATGAAAAAAATATTGATTACTGCATGTTCACTGGGGAGAGGGTCAAGAAGCACAAGAAGTAGGACAAAAAACAAGCAAATGAACCAAAAAAAACCCCCTATAAGAATAAAAATGTTCTACTGAAGAGTTCAGAGACTTCATCAGTGATTTCTAAGGAGTTAGATTTCACTCATAAGCTTTGGACTGTCCAATATTAAGGACTTAGGGAAAATAGGTAAGAAACAAGGATTCACTGTAGTTGTTTATTGTTAAGTACCTTATCTGGGGAGGTATAGCATCAAGTCTAGTTTCAGGACTCCATGCTATAGCATCAACTCTGATTCCATGGTGAAATGTTCTTAGTGTCTTATATTGCATGCCTTCCACTTCTGCATCCTCCTCCTATAAAAATATTGTAGTTAGCTGATTCAGAACAATGTCTTGATGACTTCTAACAAATCAGATTGATGTGAAATAAAAAGGCTTTCAAAATTGCACGTACTGGGATCTTTTTAGATCATAATACCTTAAAAATGAAAACCTGGAACATAAAAAAAGTATTAACTTGAAATATTTAAGTACTTAAAAATACATTAAATGATTTCAGTCTCAAGGCAGAGGTCAGTGCAGAGCACAAAAATCAGAACTGAGCTACAAAGATGCTGAGCTCATTCTCTGTAGAAGTAGTATCTTCCCAGATAAATCCACTTACAACACTTATCCACTTATAACTGCAATGAGAAAAAACAATGGGAAGAAAAGCAAGCATGTAATTTAAGCTGTCTTCTCTATGAGTTGTTTTTACACCATGAAAAAATGCTGCCACTTTCAGAGCATCGCTCTTGCAAACAGCAGGACATAGAAAGGTGCCCTGTATCATCTAACCCTAATTACAGGCTTGCTTATTCTTCCCACTGGTGAGAACACCACATGATAGGAAAAATGAAACAAGAGTTGGGATTGTGGACTCCATCGATAAGTTGACCTCTAAAAAGCTTTTAAAAGTTTTCAGAACATCCACTGGAGCACCTCAAAGGATATTTCTACACAATTTTCTCTATGCCACAATTCTGCTTTAAGGTCGGCATAACGTAGAGGCCAAGCAGAACCCAGCTGAGGGTGCATGAAATTACCCACAGTTTTTCAGTGCTTCTCAACAGGAAGAAAGAATAACATTTTCCTCTCCTACTTTGAAATACTCATTGATTCCACATGTGGAAGGGAAGGGAGGATATGAAAATTACAGAGAAAAACACCTTGCACCTGTGGTTGTCAAAATTTTAATTACTTCCTTTTCAAGGCCTACATCAGAAACAAGGTAGAGAGCAACACAAACGTCGGTATGTTTGTGTGGTTAGTGCTAGGCGCTCTTCAGAAAATTTCCAACAGTAAGACCATGGGGAAAAATAATAATAATAATAAAAATATCAGCTACGCTATTATTCATAACAGAAAAATAACAAAAATAATATTGCATAATAAAGAAGCAAGATGAAGGAAAAAAGCTTAGAAATTCCAAGCAATTGTCTCCAATTGATTGTCAAGCATCTAGGCAAAAAATCCCGTCTAATGAAAAACATTTTATCCAGTATAAAAATACACAATACTCAGTATTTTATGTTTTAAAATTTTTCACAATATGATAATTCTAAATAATTTCAACGTAAGAAATTTTACTGTTTCCAACAGTCTGTGAGGGAGACCCAGCAGAAACAATTGGGAGGAAAAAAAAAGTTAGGTAAGTATTTCTACAGTTCATCCCTAAAAAGAAATACCTATAAAATTAGCACGGACATATCAATGTGTATTTTATAGATATATATTTACATTTTCCTGAAGAACAAGTGTTCTTAGACTTGTTAGTGTAACAAACAAGTAAAATTCTCCCTTGTTTACCACAGGGAAAGGAGGAAACAGGAAAGTGACCAGAGTCTTCCTGCAGTAGGGTGCTGGCAAAGTCAGTTTCAGGGGCATCTAACAGAAACAACAATAACACAGACTAACCTGAAATCTGCAAGTCCCAACAACCACGTAATTGTTGCCACCATAAGCAATGAGGGAACATGAATCTCCACTGTCAAACGGATTGAATTTTACCACGTGTACATAATCCTCGCAATCCACAGTGTAAGAAGTGTTTCTAGTGGAATCTTGCTTCATTTTCAGTGAATTAAGTCAACGTATCACAGAAGCGATGTCTTCTCCAGGATGAAAATCTACATTCCTACACAAATATTTTAAAAAGCATAGATTACTCATTTGCACAAATTAAAAATGTAGAGTATTTGTGGCAGAGCAAATCAAAATTTTAAGAACACAGAAGCTGCACTTACGCTTAATATTTTCAGAAGTAGCATGTTTGTTCTATCAATCAAAATATTTACTAACCTAACATACATTCAAAACTGTCTCTACAGACTACGGCAATAACTGCAGATTTTGTTCTACCCTTGGCAACCCAACACCAGTACAAAAACTAAGTAACTGCACACACCAGAAAAGTCACATACAGCATTTTAGCATTTTCAACCCATAACATTTTCAATCGTTATCTTCAAATTTTCTTTACTTGTCTACCTCTTTACAGACTGCGTGTCTAACTAAAAACTGAGTTAACCAAGGTTGCAAAACTGTAAATGAAAAAACTGTCATGCATTCACCCAGTTTTCAAGAAAATCAGGTTCCTGTGCTAGAACACAAGAGGCCAAGATACACAATTGATTTCAGAACCACTCCTTTTAGTCCCAGGACAGATTTGACATTAGTTCATGTCTTTTTGGGAAATGAGACCTTTAACTACATGCGATGTGGAAAACCAGGTTGAAATCTCAGACCTTCGACAGATTTTGGTATCTAAATGATCTGAAGGTCTCAGCATCCAAGACTGAATGTTATGCTTGGGACCCAGCCAGGTTTGACACAGGCACCACCCAAACACAGAGAGGCTCTCCATAATTGTGTGTTTACATACAACAAACTACCGTATTACCATACGCACTTTAGCCATGTAACTTGCATAAGCTTTGCTCCTAAAGCCAAATGCAAGTTTTAACCCTACACGTAGTTTTCTTCCTCTAAGGCTTCCCATGAACACAAGCCACTACAGAATCTTAGAATGTTAAGGGGTTGGAATGGACTTTAAATATCATCTAGCCCCCAGTCCCGCTGCCGTGGGCAGAAACATCTCCCACTAGACCAGGCTGTCAATGCCTCATCCAACCCGGCCCTGGACACTGCCAGGGTTGGGGCATCCACAATCTCCCTGGGCAGCCTGTTCCAGTAGCTAACCATCCTCACCGTACAGAATTTCTTCCTCACATCTAACTTAAGTTTCCCGTCATTAAGTTTGGTACCCCCCTACTCCTTGTTCTATCACTATAGGTCCTGACAAAGAGTCCCTCTCCGGCTTCCCTGTAGCGCCACTTGAGATGCTGGGAGGTCTCCACGCAAGTTTCTCTTCTCCAGGCTGAACAACGCCAACTTTCTCAGCCCGAATTACCGGTCACCAGACCAGCTTGAATATACCAAGAGTACTATTGCCTTCATTCCCTTAGGAAACACGATTAGGGCAACAGAGCCGCGTGGGTGCCCGTTTACTCCCCGCATCCACGCGCATCCTTTGCCCTCCTACTCCCTCCTCTTCCCTTCAGGGCCCAGCTGCTGCTCCCCAGCCAGGCTGCCGCAGCTCCCTCGGGCCGGGAGCGGCCCTGCCCGCCCCACACGCACCTCCGCGGCCCCGCTCGCACACCGGTACCGGCTCCTGCACGGGCCCCGCCGTTCCCCAACAGCGGCCGCCCCCGGTCGGCGGGAGCGGCGCGGGTGCTTCCGGGGCAGCGGCCCCGCGCCCATTGGGCAGAGCGGCGGATTTGAACGCGGCCGCCGCGCCCCGGCACCGCCAGCCCGGACACACCGCGGCACCGCTCCGGCACCGCGCTGACCCCGGGCCCGCCGCCGGGAGCGTTCGGCGGTAATGCTAATGCCGGCTTCGGGGAGTTAGGGGCTGCTTCGCAGGGGTTTTGGCTTGTTCGGGCTCTTTCGCTGGGAGTGACAGGTATTGTCCCTCGGAAACCTCTCGGAGTGGGGAGAAAGAAAAGCCTCCGGGGAGGTTTTGCTCTGCCCCACGCTGATTTGCAGCCCTCCTGTTTCATCCTCTCTGACCCCCATGTGATGTTCACGTTATAAAGTGGGTTGTCCGCTTCAAATATTTTGGAGAGTAAGAAGCTGCTGTTACAGTCGTGCTTGTTTCCTGATGTCTCCTGTTCTTCCTGCCCTTTACCCACATTTCCTCACTTTTGAAAGTCGTGCCAGTCGCCGAAAAACAAACGCGCTGCGGGCTTTGCCTTGGCTAAGTGAAAAAAGGTCGAAGGTTGAGTTTGTCTTCTAGAAGTAAATGGAATGGATGTTGCTCCTGTACTGTCACTGCAGTGTTAGGGAACTGTGTTTTAGAAAAGAACAAGTTTAAAGGCAAATTTGTACTACGTTATCACGTACCTTGTCTGGACAAACTCAAGAAGGTGAGAAAGACCAAAGCATGAAGTACTCCAATTATTGTCAGGGGAGTTAATGGCTTACAGAATTAAAAAAAACCAACCAAACAAAAACCCCCAAACATATAGGTAACGAAAGTGTTTAGAGTTGTCTGTGTTTGTAAGTCTTAGAAATTAAATCTCTTTTTTCCAGGTTTGAGACATCGTCATAGACACTCATCTGAATGTGCAGCAAATGCAGGAAGTACTGGAGACACTCTGATGCTGCTTTTGGAGACAAAAAGACTGTTGTATTTGTGATAACATTCCTTTATGTTGGCGTAGTGTACAAGGAAAGTAAAGGCTTCAAGAAGGCGTTACATACATAAGCACTTTTAAACCCTTATCATCACAGTTGCTCTGTCACAGTGAGGCAAGTCTGGTTTAGGTGGAAGAGTTTATTCTAGGAACTTGATCTATAAGAACATACAACAGGGTTTGCACAGCTTGTTGGGAGGTGAAGACCTGCATATCTCTCCGGCATAGTTATATTCATTTTCCTATTGATTATCTCTATCTTCCACTCTGGACAATGGTTACTTTCCAGCAAAAAATTGTACACTTGGTCAAGTGTTTCAGAAGACAATGGCCTTTATTTTCCAACTCTGAAAGGACTACTTTGTGTGGAGCAGACTGCATGTTGATGGCGTTACAACTGTCCATGGCTGAAGTCAATAAACAGGTTAGCATACTTTTCAGTATGTTCTTGGTACGTCTCAGACTTGGTTACCTTGCTGCACTTAGTGCCTAGGCACCAACTTGAAATGGCTGTTTTGGTCACTTCCTTGCTGTTTAAGACAAGGTGTGTCTGAGGGCCAGATGCAGCAAGGCAAGAAAATTAATATGATTAAGTGCACTGTTGAATCAGGGCTTAGAAAAAAGAACTGTAAGACAGATGACAGGATGGAAGTGCTTTACGTGTATATTTAAGCTCCAAACTTTAAACACGAGTGTATTTCTGCTGATCATATAACTTCTGTTTATTTCCATCCAACGTTTCTTTTGTGCTGTAGATCAGGGTGGGAGAACTATGGCATTTGGGGTGCATCTTTTTTTGAGTGCTCCGAAAATGTTTTGGAATGGTATGAGAAGAACATGAGTATAAAAATGGTTTGGTATAGTCTACATGAGTCACATTTGCCACAGTCCGTTCTTGGCTGCTGCTTTTCCTGACACACATCAGGTGAAGATCTATATGTACGTATAAGCTGGGAGTGTGTACCCAGTACCAGTAGGAATTATATGGCTTTCTTTGTGTGGGTACATGAAGTGTCTGTCAAATGGTGAAGAGGAGGTGTCTCTAACCCTAAAGTGTCTCTGAAAGAAGCACTATGGCATGTCAGAGCTGGAGGATGTCTGAAACATACCAGAAATAGTTGCAATATACAACCAGGCCTTTGCCTGTGTCTCGTCTAAGAGAACTATTGCAATATTTGTTTTAGTAACCTAAGGATATCTTTTTATGTCAATTCACTTAATTATTGATGGAAACAAATGACTGTTGTTGGAAGACTTAGTCAAATGTTGCCTAGTAAATCAAACATGTCATACAAAGCTTTAGTTTAAGAAAACCAAAACAAACATACCAAATCAACAAACGTACCCAGAACGAAAGAACCACATCAAAGTGAAATCCCTAAACAAACAGAAAACCTTCAGCTTCTGCATCAGAAAAAATTTTGTAGTGTAAAATGTGCAGACTGGGGGTGTCTCTTGTCTAAGTATAAAACTGATTAAGTCATCCCCCACTGTCAGAAACATTACAGCAAGGACACTAGAATCCCAAGATTTGTATTTCTATTTTATGCATTTGTACTTCATACCATGTAGTAAATTCCAGCCGGGAGCCTGGTGTCCTCACAATACCTGTGTAAGTAAAGTGAGAAAATTAGTGTGCATCAAAATTAACTCTTGGTGAACTGATAAAAGACGATAATGCAAAACTACATATAAAGATGATCACTGTTTGTCATGTTTGTTGTGATTCTCAAGGGAAAACTACAGACGGTTTTCCAAAGCCGGCTCTGGGTACTAAAATGTGTTGTTCTGTTGTATGCCAAAACTTACAGACATGAAAAGGTTATGATTCGTTGCTCCTGGTTTTCCTTATAATAAGTTTTTTCCTTCCACTAGAGGTAATGAATTTATTCTTTCTCCTTTTTTTTTCCGCTCCGGATAATATTCCTCTCTTCTATAATTAACTTTTCTTTCAGAGATCATCTAACAAAAATTATAGCAGTTATTTTCAATTAATTTAATTTCAAAATAAATAGAAATTCAAAATAAATAAATTTCTCCTTCAGGTCTGAAGAATGAACAAGTGTTCAAAAACCTGATTAGTTTTTTCTGATTATACTAGTTGGTCTAATAAGACAAAACTTATCTTGCATATCTGGCTTAAAACTATTTTAGCATTTGCATGTGCTGCCTCTAAAGCACAATTTCTTTAGATTTGATCCATTTTGAAGTTCTCAGAATTATAGCAAAATATGTCTGGTTTATTTTGTTCAGCACTGAAACTTCAAACTAAGATGCAGAGTATTATAGTTGAAGGCATATCCCTTGTTAGGTCTCTGATTTAAATACTTTAATTTTGTATTGTTAACATAACACCTGTAGAATAGAAATCTCTTATGATAAAGTCAATTACTGCAATAAAAATAATTCCATTGACAGGCTATTGAGTGGCTGTATTGAGAAAAACCCAACACATCCAACCTATCACAAACAACCAAAATACTCTTCTCTTTCTTTAGGAGTCAGGGAAATTTTAGTGGTTTTGGTGTTTTAACTGTTACCTGTATCTGTAGTGGAAATGAAAAATAACAAAGCTTTTCGGAGAACTCCAGAATAGTTTAAAAGCTTCATAATCTATTAATCTTAAATTTCACCAGAATAAGGGTAGCAAACAATGTGATAAACACTGATCAAATAGCGGGGATGAAAGACAAAAAAAATCTATACTTTGAGGTCCTCTGAAAATACTTTGGGTTGTAGTACAGTTGTAGCCATATGGCATTAAAGACAAGTGGCATAGGTCTGTNACCAGAATAAGGGTAGCAAACAATGTGATAAACACTGATCAAATAGCGGGGATGAAAGACAAAAAAAAATCTATACTTTGAGGTCCTCTGAAAATACTTTGGGTTGTAGTACAGTTGTAGCCATATGGCATAAAGACAAGTGGCATAAGGTCTGTGGTGGAAGCAAATACCTTTTACTTTGATTAGTATAGCTCTAGGATCTAGGAACATTTTCAAGAAGAACCTTCCTCAAGGTTTGAAACAGGAGTAACAGTTTTCAAGATGCAGTTCAGCTGAGAGTAATGGTGTTGGCTGTTTGCACCTGTGGATCAGAAGGGTTAGAAAATGAGTTATTCGGTCAAAATAATCACCTGTCGTTTTCAGGCTATGGTTGTTTTAACTAGTGGGATGGGAAACTGAAGTGTGTAAAACAATTATTTTTCCAGAATCTGAGAGTTTAAGTTGTCAGATTTGTCTTAAATGTGTTGAAAGTCTTTTCTAGAACTAAGGCTTTGGTAGTGGAGGAAAAAGTGCTTCATTGTTGATTTTAGAAACGTATTTTCCCTTTAGAAATTTGTGTTTGTGTATTTCTGGTTCTCTGTAAAAACAGTTTTGGTGTGTGGTTTCGTTCTACTCTGTGCTTTCATGAGGGCATTTTGTATGCTCACTGAAGAATATTATGTTGTGTTCGGTGTCTTGTATTTCTTGAAATGTTTTCCCAAATTGTCCTGTTCCGTGCTGGCAAATAGAGAAAAATGCAGCGTCGTTACAGAGTTACTGCCTTAAACTCTTGTATCTGTCTCACCTTTGGTAATGGGGCACTCCTAATTAACTTTGTAGCAATTTTACATGATGTTGGTTGTAATATGTTGTAGTGATGCTGCTAAGAGATGTTGTCTTGGCTCTTCTTCAGCATGATGAATTTTTCACAGAATCGCAGAAGGGTTGAAGTTGGAACTCTGGAGGTCATCTTACCCAGCCTCCCTCAAATAGGGAAACCGGGTAGTGTCAATTGCCCAGGACTACGTCCAAGTGTCTTTCAAATTGTCTCTGAGGATGGAGACCCCCTAGCCTCCCTGAACAGCCTGTGCCAGTACTCAGGCATCCTCGAAGTAAAAAAGTATTTCCTGATGTTCAGAGGGAACCTTCTACGTGTGTTTCAGTTTGTGCCCATTGCCTCTTCTCCTACCTCTGGGCACCTTAGGAAAGAGTCTGGCTCCATCTTCTTTGCCCCTTCCCTTCAGATATTTTATATGCATTGAGGAGATCTTCCCTGAGCATTCTTTTCTTCAGACTAAACAGCCCCAGCTTTCTCAGGCCTTTCCTCATATGTGAGGTGCTCTTGTCCCTTACCTGTCTTTGTGGAGGATATGTGAACTTTTTTGGACTCTCTCCAGTGTGGCTACCTCATACTGAGGAGCCCAGAACTGGACACAGTACTTAAATGTGGTCTCAGCAGTGCTGAGTAGCCTTCTCTGCAAGGGACAGGCTTTTCTTTAGAAAAAAGTTTGGAGTAATAAATATTTCCCTGGATTTTTTTTTAAAGTAAATTCCATACTGAGACTGTTCTACTGTCTTTCCCGTACCCTGCGTAATCAAACCGTAACTATAAGTTAGCTTCATGTATTTTTATTTTGCTTAACAACAGGAGTTGTTTTAGCTGTGTTAAAACTCTTGCTACTGAAGTCTTGATGCTTCTTCCCTAGTTTATCAATAGGACTTTTTCATCTCTCTTCCACCCCTCTCTCTGTAGTATTACAGGTGTCTGTTTTAAGGGGTAGAAGAGGAAACAAGTATGTATGGGGCTATTTAGTTTGTTTCTAACTAGCAGGGTTCTAAATTTTCAATCTTGTGTTTTTATTACACCACTGTAATTGATAAAACACTTTAGAAAGTGCTGGTTTGTTGCTTGGGTGAGTACAGTTTTTACTTTGCTTATTCTGTGATTCTGCTGTTGCAGCTGCTGTTCTACTGACCCGTAAGTACAATAGCTCTCTAGTCCTCCCTAAACAGAGCATACCTCTGCTCTCTTGGGCCCTGGTACTTCTTCCCTCATCACTCCCCCTCACCCACCCAAAGAAAAAGGTGTTCAGTACCCATGCCATTGTCATTTATTTTATAATGTTGTCATTTCTCTAACCTTGGGCTATCAGCCTGTAACTTCACTGCTTCTGCACATTGCAACCTAACAACGATCAGACATCCACACACTTGTGTTCATGTGAACCAGTTTTTTAATCTGTGCTCAGCACTATCAACATGATGGGAAACTTACTGAAAATGCTGCTTTACCTTACTTTAATGTGCTTTATGTACCGCACTTTAGGAACTTCTCTGCTGTGTGAGATTGTAGGCAAACAACAAAGGCTGAGCAGGACTAGAGGTGATGAGAGTGCGGAATTGCACAACTCAAGGACAAAGCCTGGAAACAATGCTGCAGTCTAGGAGTGTGCCTGGAAAGAATAGAACTGGACCCAATGCAGGGGTGGTGGTTAAGCACAGCAGTCTTTTATACCATATTCCAGAAAGGGTTTGTGAGCATTTGTTTGGGGAAGGTGGAAGGCAACATGTTGTTGCTGAAATGCACAACTTTCTGGTTTTTAGAACAATTTGCTGTCAAAATAGAAATCCATTTGCTATGTAGCTAGCACTAGAAAACTTGCAATACCTACAGAATAGTAAAAAAATGGTGTCTTTAGGCATGGAATGTTGCTTCTGGATTTCAGACATTCTAAGATTAGAGTCCCAAGGAAACTTAATGTATTGCACTACCAGGAAGTAAAGATGCTTTATAATACCTTACTGGTTCTATTCCTGTGAAATGAAATAGTTGCTCTGCCTATAATAGAATGAAAACATGGGACTTTTGGAACTTCCTTAAGCTATTAGCCAGTTGACAAATGCTTACTGCAAAACACCACGGTATTTTTAAAATTAATTTTAAAACCAGTGACTTGACAAATTGACTGTGTAAGTAATGGAATATGCCATCACAGTGAATGCATGGTCACAGAGGTTAGTATCTGGAACGCAGTATTTGGATTTGAAATATTTTTGCAGCACTAATATAAACTTTGCTAATCTCTGCAGGCCCTTGATCTGGTGAGGAAAGGTTTTGATTTATTAGATACCTTATGAAGTTGTACTTTAACTTGGTACTCCTGAAGGATTTTGATTCAAAATAAAGCGAGAAAACAACTTTTTTTTTTCCCACCTACTGCTGCTTTGATCTGTTTAAATTGGGTTATAATATGTTTAATTTTTTGAGGGGCTGAAATGAAAATCAGGTTCTTTTCAGAAAACATATATGCCATTTTAATATTCTGATGATATGTGTAATAACATGTAAGCTCACAGTGCTGAGTTATCATAAAGCATGCGGAGCTTAGAAGGTAAAAAAGTGCTCTGAAGCAATATGTGTGAGTGTTCTTAAATTTTCACTCGTAGTTCTTTGCCTACACAATATCAAGATAGTTGACCTCTATGATTTTGGAGTTGTGTATTTAATGAGGTCTATTGAGAAAGTTGTGCTAAATGTGTTAGAACCGAAAGGAGGAATCATTTGGGCTGGATCAACTTGAATTATTAGAATTTCTCATGTTTTCTTATTTCACGTCGTGTTCTGTTGCTAATGGTGTTTATAAGTAATTAATTTGCTTAATGTGGAAATGTCATGAAATAGAATTATACCTTTGCTCTAGACAGGAGCCATCTGCCATTATGGACAATGCAAAGCAAGGCTTGTTACTTGGTCACAGGGCATTTATATCATGTTTTCATGGTAAATTACAACTCTTTCTTTTGCTTTTATACATGGGGGAATGCTTTAGATACCAGGAGTGTGGGCAAAAGTTTGCCAGCAGGAATTGGGGACCTGGTACTCAGTTTAAAGAGCAGGGTGTGGACAAAAATGAGGAGTCAAGTTGTGAAAGAGAAGGTGGTAAGAGCAAGTAATTGGAGCAGAAGGCAGAGGGGCACATGGAACATAATCTAATAATTTTGACAGGAAGAGTGTAGTCTATACTGTATGGTTAATGTTAATTATAGTGCTAGTAACAGGGTATGCATGGCTTTGAGGTATTTATTAGAACTATGTAGCAACACTGTCAATGTTAGGCTAAAGTATAACTGTATTACCACAAGAAAGAAAAGCTTTTTATTTTATTGACGTCTGTTTTCCCAGTTTACTGCTTGAAGCAAGGTAAGGGAGCCGTATTTACTGCCTTTGGGAAGTAAATGCCTGCCATTTGCTGAAAACTATTTCTGCAAATGAAGAACTTTATGCAAGAAGTAGTCACGCAACATTCAGAGAATTTTCTCATGAGTAAAGTTTGATATGCATGCCTGGTATTTTAAAGATCAGGAACAAATAGTGACAGAATACAACAGAATTAACTGTAAATGCAAAGCAGTGGAAGAACTTCAACTGTAAGTAAGGCTTAGTTTGAGATAAATTTAAATTATAATAGATTTGTAAATATATATGCAGCTTGTTTTATATTTATTTTCAAAGCTATGCTGAATATGAAACATATTTTTTCTCTTATTTTGGTTCTGTTAGCACCATGGAGACTTCACAGTATCACTTAGTGATGTGTTGGAGACTTGGAACTATTTGTTACACGACAAACTAGGATTATCATATGAAAACATGAAAGAACCTGAAAATTATGCTGATGTGAAAAAAGCCTATCATGCCTTCTTAGTGAGAAGCAATATGTTAGATTTAATAGACATATATCAGAAGTGCTATAGTCTTGGACTTTTACCTGAAGATGGACACATATCCCCTGTAAGTATTATGTTTGTTTGATCTCTTATATTGTTTTGACATATTTTTGGTTCCAGTTATGCATTTATGACACTTCTGATTATATGCAGGAGCTCTGTATTATTCAGAAGTTAGGGGGGTTTTTCTATTGGGGAAGCACTTGAGTTTAAGTTACTAGATATTGTAAAGAGATCTTAAATTCACTCAAAAAATTATTTCTCTCGGTTGTCCTGCTGGATAGTGAAGTCCCACAACTCTTCTATGAATAAATCAGTCCTTCATAAATTGAACTGTAAACTAACCTGTAGAGATTTAATAAAACTGGAACAAAGCTTAGTAATTAACATGTCATGGAGTTTTGGTTGTATGTTGATGTGCAGCCAAAATAATTTTAATGATTACCATTTGGAAAATGCCATGCTTTTTAAACCGAAACTTCTGTATAATACATGTATTTGCATGTTAGATTTCTTTTGTAGATGTTCCAGTTCAGCCACTCAGTCACAGCTCTGTTGTAGTTTATTGCAGGTCTTTTGTTTGTTTGGGGTTTTTTAATGTGTTTTTCTTTTCCTCCCCGTTTTCTTGGGAAAGATAGGGAACCTGGGTCAGTTAATGAGCTCTTCCTAAACTTGGCATAACATATTTAATGTTCTCCAAAACATAAGCAATGGCTTTTAGTGCAAGTGTATAACATAACAGTTTGAGATAATTTCTAAGTTTATTCGGGTCTTACACCTCATTTCTCTACTAGAACGGTTGTATTTTTAAAGACTATAACTAAAGGTAGGTTGCAAGGACTGTGCTAACCTCAAACACTAGCAAAGTGGCAGAGAGGTATGTTTACACCAGGTTTTAAAACCTCTTTTGCTTTCTAGCCATCTGCATATTTAAGTTTGTTCTGGTCTTTTTATTGAAGGTTCAACTGTTGGAATTTATTTCTGGTGTAATGAATGTGCAAGAAAATAATGGTTCTGTTCTTTCTACTCCTACACAAATCAACAGGCGGGGCCAGGGGCATATGAAGGTAAAAATTATTTTTGTCTCTTGTATTGATCTGTATCTATTGAAAAGATGAAATATAACATAGTTTTTTTTTTTCCGATTATTGTCACTCAAATGTGGCTGGGTTAAAAAAAAACAAACCTGTGTATGCAAACTCTGTATCACTTGAATATGTTGTAGGTATGTATGGGGCTCTGTGCTGAAATTTATATTCTGTAAGACAATCCAGAATGGCAGGCACTTGATGTAGAATAAATTTTTCTACAAGTACACCATCACTCAAACATTGTCTGGACTAAGCATTAAATAAGTGAAGTAATCGCCTTTGATTTCGTTTTATTAGCTTATATACCCTCACATATGGAAGAAATCTGAATAGCCACTGTATTGGTACCTGTAGCAAAGCAAACAAGGTTTGGCTCCCCCAGTAGAGAACTTAAGGACTCTCTAGAAGTACTGATTCTTTCCCTTTACCCTTTCAACCACCAAAATAAGACTCTCCGAATATTCTCTAACAGTGTTTGAGATGCTGGAGCTTTAGTCATTTCCAAACTTGCTTTTCTCATAAGAAATGGCAATTTCAAATCAATATTTGGGTATAACACAAAATATTTCTGAACAAGAAAATATTTTCTGAACTGAGGCTCTCCCCTCAATAGCATTTCTACCACTACCACAGTGGCTTTCTTGCTGCTCTGACTTGTGCAGTAAAAATATTCTTTGCTCTTTTGTCCTTCTTTGAAGACTGTCTCTGCAGACTGTCACGTGTACATGTTGGTTATACCTTCTGTGGTATAAAAAGACATTCCATAGCAGTTGTAAGGTTTCTTGTTATATGTTCTTCTGTTAATGGCCTTTTTTTTTCTCTTTTTTTCCCCCTTCGCTTGCGACAAAACTGCAAATTCTTCTGTTCTGGGACTGCTGTTCTCACAGGTTCCAGAACAGTGCTTCCACATTAGGAATTACAACGTTAGTTTTTGGTTATGTGGGTGGGGCTGGGTCACAATTTATGTCCAAACTCAGTCAGTGGAGTTTCTTTGATTGAAATCCCCTGAATGGCGAGAGAAAAAAATACTGAATCTGTGGCAGAGCTGGCAAATAGTTTAAAACCTTAGTCTTTTTGAAGTTCATGACAAATTCTTACATGGTTTAATGGTGCTAGTATTTGCCTTGAGATAGAAAAAGAGTGTCTGTGAGGAGGTTTCTAAATAGAAATTTATAACCAATTTTAATAGCTAGAGATCCAACCCTCAAACACCTTGTGAATATTCAAGTACCATATATACAATTTTAACTTATTTATAATGTTTGTTTTCATCAAAGAGAGGGTTCTCATTCCAGAACCCTCATGCATAAAGTAACATTTTGAAATGATGCAAGGTGAATTCCTACCCTTCCAAATATTACACCAGTACATGTCTCATTAACTTTAAAATAAAATGGAACATAATTTAGCAGCAGGATGACCAATCTGTGTGATGTTTTTCTTATGCAGGTGACAATCCTGGCAAAGAAGTCTGTCTGTTCATATTTAAGCCTTTTGGTGAATTCTAAGGATGATCTGGCATTGGCTCATATTCTAAATGTTCCTGACAGAGGACTTGGTAGAGAAGCCTTCACTGACCTGAAACATGCCTCACAGGAGAGAAAAATGTCCATTTTCCTGGTATGTGTGTCCAATGTGAAACTTCATAGAGGCCGATGAAGTAGATCTCTAAACAGTGAATGTGGCTTTAATCTAATAATCAACACAGATGTTTGCAAGCCAAGTCCAATACCACCATGAACATGATTTTAAAGCTAAAAAGACGATAGATTCTGTGGGAAGAAATGGGTTCTTATTTGGTCATGAGATCTCAAGATGGACAGAAAAAATAGTCTGTGTGTGTACCTTGAGAGTTCTAAAATGGGATCTTGGATAAAAGGCATGGAGACTGTTCATCAAAGAGTGACTGAAATCCTGAAAAGGTTTGCTGTCTTAAACCTGAATATAAGATAGGCTTTTATTACTGCTTCTAAAATTTTGAAATCTCGGTTAATCGTGTCAAGTGTGGTTGTGAGTGTGCATATCAAAAAAAAAAATAGGCGAAAGAGGGAAGATATTTCTGCGTACCAAATACCTCTGAAAGCGAGTGTGGGTTAACCCTGCCTAGATGCCCACCAAAGCCACTCTATCACTCACTTCCACGGCTGGTCAGAGGAGAGAAAATATAACAAAATGCTCATGGGCCAAGATAAAGATGGGGGAAGATTGCTCAACAGTATTGTCGCAGGCAAAACAGGCGTGACTTAGGAAAAATTAATTCAGTTTTTTGCCAATCAAATCAAGCTTGAGTAATGAGAAATAAAACCCATTCTTAAAACACCTTTCACCCATTCCTCCCTTCTTCCTGGACTTAACTTTACTCCTGATTTGGTCTGCCCCCCATCCCACAGTGGCTTGGGGGTGGGGAGCCAGGGTTGCACTCAGTTCACCACACGTTCTCTGCTGCTCCTTCTCCTGTAAAGGTAGGGCTGCTCAGACTCTTTGCCTGGTCCAGCATGGGCTCCTTCCCATCAGAGACACTCCTCTGCAAACTTCTTTGCATGGGCTGTATTTCATTGCAGACTGCTTCAGTGTGGGTCCCATCCAGGGTGTGCAGTGCTTCAGGAACTGACTGCTCTAGCATGGAGCCCCTACAGGCTCACAGATCCTGCCAACAAACCTGCTTCAGTAGGAGTTCCACTCTCCACAGGTCCTGCCAGGAGCCTGCTGCAGTGCGGGCTTCCTGCAGGTCATAGCCTCCTTCAGGCATCCACCTGTTCCAGCATGGATGCTGTGGAGCAGGCTCCTGCACGGCCTGCAGGTGGGTCTCTGCTTTCTTCTGGACATCCGTGGGCTGTAGAGGCACAGCTGCCTCGCCATGGGCTTCGCCACTGGCTGCAGGGGAATCTGCTCTGGTCTCTGGAGCTCCTTCTCCCCCTTTCTTCACTGATCTTGGTGACTGCAGAGTTGTTTCTCGCACATGTTCTCACTCTTCTCTCCAGCAGCTGTTGTGCAGGTTTTGTTTTGCTTTTTCTTTCCCAAATCCGTTATCCTGGGAGCTCTACCACCGTTGCTGATGGGCTCAGCCTTGGCCAGGAGCGGGTCTGTTGTGGAGCTGCCTGGCATTGGCTCTATCAGACACAGGGAAGGTTTGTAGCAGCTTCTCACAGCAGCCACCTCTCTATCTCCCCTGCCTACCAAAACCTGACTCAATATAGAAATGAGGTTGAATTCATGCAATATCACGGTATAGTATTAACATTAACAAAACCGAGTCATTGACAATGCATTACAACCTGTTTCATTTCCAAAATGCTGTAAATATTTTGGTTAAGTAATAAACCAGCATTTTTATGCATGTTTGTCAAACCTTGGACATCTGGAACCTGAAGTATTTCTGTGTAGAAATTTCTTTTCTTAGAGCAAGCTGATGAAAAAACCCTGCCTTTGAAATGTAGAGTAGAACAGAAGCCAAAGTTTTTCAGGGCATTATTGTGGGTTTTTTTTTTTTTTTTTTTTTCAGCTTTGACTCAGAATTTGGGGAAGGTGATACTTTCTTGTCACCTGCAGTTTGATCAGTCTTGAAATTCTCTCTTTGTGACTGATGTGGGACATTCCCAGCTCATTTTACTCTGAAAGGCAGAGAACTGGACAAACCCCTCCCCAGACAGGGGCACAGTCTTTCTCAATGCCCTCATGTAGGAATTAAAAAAGCTGCAGCTTCCATGTCCAGTGCCCCTGGTTGCTAAATAGTCTAGTTTTGTGTGTGAGGTGCATTTGTACTTGATGTTGTTGTTGTCAGCACAGAGCCATCTCAAAAATAGTTTAAATAAGGTAAATAAGAATTCTTTCTCCACAGAACCACTGTAGTCCCTCATATTCAAAATAGTCATTAAATTTTGCATGCAGTGTAACCTCAGTGCAGACAACAGCCATCCATGTTAAAAACAGTACGGGCATGCAGTCACTAAAGCAGCTGCATTCTCAAACTATTATGGCTGAATAAATATGGAAAATCTGTGAAATCTTGGTTCCAGGTTTAATTATTTTAGTTCCTAATGCTCTGTTGTTTTTTGTATAAAAAAACTGTGTGTGGACTGGATTTACCACATCTTCTTCACAGTTGCCAGAGGGGGAAACTTCTCTACTGTGTGAAGAAGTCATCTTTTCTGGCATCTGTGTCTTGTACAAATCTTGAAAACTAGAGTATTTTCCATTGGGAAGGCAAGGTCCTGTGAACAGTGTACTTGATCCATAGCAAATCTTTATCACAAAGACAGGAGTACTGGCAGGTTTACTTTCTGTGCTAGAGTAATTCCAGTTTTACTCTTTCCAGTCCTAAGAGCTTTATGATTTAGCGCTGTAGTCTGAAATTAAAATTTATACGTAGAATTAATATTACTGCATCTGTGTCAAGTGCATTGGATTGTTATCCTTACTTTCACCCTGTTGCCTTAAAATTTTAGGGATTGTACTCTAAGGTATACTTTTGGCAGATCTTTTCATTGTCTTGCAGCATGTAAAAATATATGGACACTTTCAGAATGACAGAAGCTCTAGCTGTCATCATTTTTGATAAGATTTGAGTATACATTATTTACATCTCTGAAAATTGTTATAATGCTGAAGTGAACTTTTACATGCTTTTGTTAAAATTGTCCTCGGGTCATAGACAGCCCTCCGAATATGAAATTCATTTTTGTGAGGCCAGCCAGGAGCATTTAAACAGCCACAACAATAAAAGAGTTCTGTACCTGGTTTTGATAAGTTTTTTGTCCTAAGCTTTCAAAAGGCTGATGTAAATATCAAATTAGCTGGGTCATTTTTACTTTGGCTTGTGTTTTCTTTTTTCGATACTACTGTACTATTTAAGTATTGATCTTGCAAGTATTTGCAGTGAGATGTCCAAAGCTTGCAATTAAGAGGCATTGTTTGATTTCAGGTAAGTTTTTTCTGCTATCAGCCAGCTGTTACACAGTTTGCAGACCTGTAGGAGAGGCTTACTTCAACTTGTGTACAGTTCATGCATGTCTACAGTTTTAAATTTCTGAATATTTCTCTTAATAGATGGCAACATCTTTTATCCGGACCATAGAACTTGGAGGGAGAGACTGTGCATCCTCTTTGTATGATCCTTTAAGAGCCCATGTAAAAGGGCTTTCCAACTTTGTTAATTTTATTGACAAGCTGCAAGAAATTGTTGGTGAAATCTTAAATACAAGGTAATAGATTTTCTGTTACGTTTTTGTCTTGGTGCGCACCTCCTTGTCTTGGGCTTGCGTTCCAATGAGGAGGAGCAAAAGAAAATAAAATAATTTACTTACTAAAGAATTCAGAGTAAATGTTTAAAAATTAAGCCTTGTTTGGAAATATAATGGAAAAACAATTGGGTAAGCTTATGAATTTTTGGAAGGGTTTTTTTTTTGTTTTTTTATCAAATTATGTATGTATGGTGGTTTGGTTACTTCCCTGGTTGTAAATGAATTTACAAAGAATTCCATCCTGTGAAGTCTGGTGAGTACGTAAACTGATATGTGCTTTACTTCTTGCTAGTTAATTACTTCCTTTTGGTCATACCATTCTGTTTACCCTTATGTAAAGGAGTCTTTATTGCTGCTAACAAATTACCATGTTGGTTATTTAGCCCTTTCATTTTAGCTATGTAAGTGAGGCATAAGAATTATCTTTTGGGGAGGCTCTGGTGGAGTCACTGATTTTGAATGTTTGTGAAGAACTGAAGTTAGTCTTTTGGGCAGGCTTATAAATGTGTGATTAATTAGAGAAGTGTAAATGTAACACAGGGGCTTGAATTGGTAACTGCTGGCATTATTACAGAGAGAAGAGCTATTTTCTTAAGCTTCATAGAAATTAATAATTGTCATTTATAATCAGTAATTTTTCCATACAAAACTTTGGCAAATCAGCTGTAATAGATCTGTCCTTGATACTAAAGAATTTTTTTTTTAAGTTTGAATTGAATCTAATCCTCAGAGTGGAAAACAAAATGTTATAAGTAAGCATTATTTAAGTTAATGTTCAGTTTCCATTGAAGCTCGAAGTGGGAAATATTTCTGAAGTTGTTTTGCAGTTTTGTCTTACTTTTTTGTTCTGCTTCTTTGTTCTTTCATTTCAACATCCTGGATGCCAGAGACATGCTGTCCGTGCTGGTGATTAAAGAAAACTATTAGCTCAACATATAGTCTGTGCTCTTTTTCTTTGTTTAAATAATGTCTGGCACTGTATATTGATAAAAAATGAGAAATGGAAAAATATTTACGTGCATGAACTTTTTAGGATGGAACAACCACTTTTTCAGGTAAATATAGTCCGGAAAAGTAACATAAAATGCTATATCTTGTTAATTACCCCTCTGTTTAGAAGAGAGGATGTCTAAATGTGAGAAGAATCAGAGTTGGATAGTTGCTGGGAGTTACTAGTTTCTCACTGGGTGAGTTCTCTAGAGCTTGGAAATGCTTTTTAGCATTCAGATATTTGTGTAGCTTTCCCTGCTGCACCTGCAGTCGCATTTATTTTAGGATATAAATCTAGTTAATGTCAGATTCTGGCGTGTGCATTAAGTTGGCTGTAGGTGTGTAAGTATCCCTGTTAGCCTTGCTGACCAGGAGTGGAAGGTGGCTGTACTGTGGTGTTTATAGTACCTCTCATACTCCACATGGGCTTTATACACTCACAAAGTAAAATACTGTTTAAATGTATGTATTTATAGATGTTTTGTAGTGTTTGGTATGCCACATGGATGAGGACTGTGTGTGTCCTGCCGGTCATGGGGCAGTTGTTGGGAGTTCCCGAGGATGCAGTTCAATGCAAAAAAAAAAAAAAAAAATTCTGTAGTTTTGTTACTGCTGCAAACAAAAGACCAGAGGGGAAAAAGGCAGCAATGCAGCAGAAGCTTGACTTGCTTCATCTGTAGAAGCCCACTGAGAAATCCAAGAGCAAACTAGACAACCTGTCTGCAGCATTGCTCTGATGTAGACATTAGCCAACCTGCACTAACCAGGTCACTCTATTGGCTATGCCACAGGATAATTGCTGTATTTTCTGGGTTTTTTTCTTGAGAAGAAGTCTGTTATTTTGATTTCATTTTGTTTCAGTGGAGATCTTATGAAACTTGTAATTGCACAAAATACAAAGTAGCCGAATAAATGGTTGGGTCACTGTGGGACACATGTTGAAAAGAGGCTTTCTTTATCTGCTTGATTCCTTTGCTTTGGGAACCTAGAAACCAAATCAAAGATCTTGGACAGCGGTGGGAAGTGCTTAAGAATATTTTGAACTTAGTAGGAGATACTGTGCAACCAAGTATCTGCTAACCTATGGAGAATAACAAAAATGTGTTTCTCATCTCCCCGTCATTCAGCTGAGAAAGTGAAGAGTAGATGAGATGGATGAAGGGAAATCTGTCAAACAGAGTGGAAATTTAATGAAACTGATGAGTTGGTTCAAATATGGCACTCCTGATAGCAGGAGAAATGGAAAGATAAAATGAACTTTGGTAGTGTCAAGGTGTATTCACTGAAGACTGAACGTTCTTACAAATCTCTGGCATATTGAAATTGTTTGCCTCTCCTCACTCTATTGATGCCTAAGACTAGAAGAAATCACTAATCTTTCAAGAATCAGTAGCATGAATATTCCTTAACATTTGGGGCTGCTGTAAAAGTTGTAATGCTTAAACTATTTATAGATATGTACATACAAGACTTAGGCAATGTTAATACAGTAAATGGAGAACTTGAATGTTCATTTTTGCACCTGTTTCTTGACAAGGAGCATATCGATGTTGTATTTGTCAGCGAAATGGATGATTATTATACGCTTTAGGGTCTGAAAACGCTTTCCTGTTGGTATAAATGAGAAACTGCAGTGCTAATCCATCATTGTGGAATTTTATTTTCTTTTTCCTTTTTCTTCTTTTCTTTTTTTCTTTTTTTTTTTCATTTTTCTTTTAGGCCAGAAGAACTTCTGAAATTCCTTTTCCCGAGTTTGTTTAAAAAACGCGTGAGTTAAAGCTGAATGACAGGAGGTCGTTTGTCCTGTTGGTTACTGTGCTTGATGGCTCCTATGGGGAGATGTGTGGGGTGTGCATACGTATTGATGCGCTTTAAAAGTCCCCACTGGTTTTGTAGAGTAGCAAAGTTGGGAGGTTGGCAGCGTGTTTTCCCCTCGGCTGGGCGCTGCCCTCGGCGCAGGCAGTGGCCACTGGGTGTCACCATCGCCCAGCTCACGCTGGCCCCATCGGAGCGAGCGTGGCGCTCCGGAGCGGCTCTGCCTCCCGGGCCCCTGCAGCCTCCGCAGCCCGCTGGAGCATCAGACAGCTCGCCTTCGTCACGTGGATTAGTGCTCTCAGCTTCCCCTCGACAGGGAAAATGCTATTTCTCACGGGCTTGCTTTGAGAAGCAGGGGTTGCATCTCGGGGTGCTGTGGTATTTGGGGAGAGAAAGCACATTGGGCTCTATCTGGGTTTGTGCTGGATCTTTGAGTTAATCGGACTGTGTTTGCACAGCCTGGGAGGTTTGTGGTCTAAAGTTGCTGGAAAGCCGTGCAAGCGTATGCAAAACATTGTATATAGGATTGCTTAAATTTAGGATTATAGAGTAATTCAGATTGGAAGGAACATCAGAAAGTTTTTGGTCCAACATCTCACTCAAAGCAGGGTCAATTATGGAGTCAGCTCAGGTTAATCAGGGCTTTATCCAGAAAAGCTATGTACAGTCTCCATCCTTGGAGGGTTTTTAATCTCCCTCTTGGCAACCTGTTCCACTGCTTTTGTCTTCACGGTGAAAAGCTGTGGGTTTTTTCTTATATTGAGTTGGGGCCTTTCTTGTTTCAGTTTATGCCTATTGTCTTTTTTCACTGTCTGTCAACATGAGGAGTCTGGCTTCATCTTCTTGGTTGCCACCCTGTAGGTATTGGAAAGCTGTTAGTAAATCCCCCGAAGCCTTCTCTTGTGCAGACTGAACAAGCTGTTCCCTTAGCTGCTTCTCACAGGACATGTCTCCCTGACCAGCTTGGCAGCCCTCTGCTGAACTTGCTCCAGTTTATCAGTGTCTTTCCTGGACTGGGGGCCCAAAACTGGACACAGTATTCTAAATTTGGTCCAACAAGTGCTGATTAGAGAGGGATAATCACATTCCTCAGACTACTGGCTACGCTACTGTTGATGCAGCCAAGGATACTGTAGACCTTCTTTGCTGCCAAGGCATGCTCCTGGCTCACGGCTCGCTTGCTGAACATGCACCAAGACTCCCAGGTTTTTTACACAGAGCTGCTCCCCGGCCTGTATCATTGCAAGGGGTTATTCCTTTCCAAGACTTTGCATGTCTTGTTGAATTTCATATGGTTCCTGTCAGCCCATTCTTCTTGTCTGTTTAGGTATCTTTGCATGGTAGCTCTGCCCTTGAGCATTGTTCCATTCAATTTGGTGTCATCTGCAAACTTGATGAGCATGTATTTTTAGAGAGTCACTGCCAAAGAACAGAAAAAAACAGGTTTCAGGATAGGCCCCTACGTTACTGCATTGTTACAACATGTTTACTACCTTCTGAGCATGATCATCCATCCAGTTGTTAACTCCTGTATTTGTCCATCCATGCAGACTGTAACATCACTACTTGTATGTTGAGAGTATTCTCTGGCAGTGTTGCAAGCCCTGCTACAATCAAGGTAAATGGCACCCACCATTCTCCCTGGTCTGCAAATGGAGTAGTTTTATTATAGGGGAAAAACAGATTGGTCAGGCATAATTTACACTTGATAAAAAACTTGCTACTACTTGCTACTACGGTTACTAGCCACCACCTAATCCTTCATATGCCCAGATGTGTTTTCTTAGAATTTATTGAATTATTTTCTTAAGGAACAAAGTGAGGCTGCTGCACTTGTCCCCCAAACTGTCCTTCTGGTGTGGTGTTTTGTTTTTTGGTGTTTTGGGTTTTTGTTTTTTTTTGGCGGGGTTTCTTTTTTTTCCAATGATTTGCTTTTCTCCATTTGTCAGGGAGCTCACCTGGTCACCGTGACTTTTCAAAGATGATATAGAGTTGTCTTATGTGAGGGCATTTCCCAGTTCTGTTAAGGCTCTTGGATGAAGTCCATTTGGTTCAGTGTACTTAAATATACTATGTACTGTCAAGTGAAGCCTGATTTGATCTTTATCCGCTGCTGCCAGTTCTTTTCTGAAAAATTTCTCTTATCAGAGGCCCAGGAGACCATGTTGGTGAATACTGAGGCAAAGAAGGCACAGAGTACTTCTGTTTTATTTGTGTCCACACCATTGCAAAATCTGCCTTTCAGCAAAGGCCCTTCATTTTCTTTGTTCAGCAGGTGAAGGTCCTTTAACATTCTTTATAATTCTCAACTCCAGCTGAGTTTTGGTTTTCCTGAAAACATCCTGGATGATGTTTCTAGATCGTTTGTGATCTACCTTTTCTTCACCAGTCTGTGTGAAGCCCTTTTGCATTCAAGCTCTGTCATCAGTTCACTGTTTAGCCAAGCTGGGCTGCTGATATTTCTGCATATTTTCCTAAGTATTGTCGTGGACTGGTCCTGTGCTTGTCATATTATTATAGTATAATGTCATTTATATTATTATAGTCAATGACAGCTCCTTTGCCTTTTAGAACTTTCTCACAGGGGATTCAATGGGTGCTTATCAAGACTTATTCTGAGAGGACTACTTGTTTGCTTTTATACTCACCAGGCTTGGGTAGCAAAGCTCAGGATAGAGAATTTGAAGAGTCACTCTGGTTTCCTCCACCGAGCTAAAAGTGAAATTTTAGCCAATACAGCAAAAGCAGCAGCAGCAACATGAAAAAAATACTCTGCAACAGGATTGGTTTTTTTGTGTTTTTGTTATGGGTATAATAATCTGTGAAACTCCAAAGGGCTTAAAGAAGAGTCTTCACTTAATGTTGATATCTGTTAGGAAATTAGATTAATAGTCATATGTTCATTGCTTGAGGTTGAACTTTTGAGTACTGAGTGCTTTGATACAGTTTTTTTTACTTTTATAGCTGCATTTAAAATCTAGATAAGTTCATTGGTATGATTTTTTTGTTGAAGTTTTGAGATCTAAATTAACTACCTTTGCTTTTTTTTTTTTTTTTTAGTTTAGGCATAAAACATAATTAGAAATAAATCTTTAGATTTTCTTTAAAGGCACAGCTACTGCCCTGTTAGAAGCATTTGTATTTCATTGTTTCCTGGATAAATTTTGTCTCACTCTTCTACGCAGGTAGATCAAGCTCTAGTTGACATCTTGCTGCTTGGTGTTTGAGAATGGAATTACAGCTGCTCTCTTCCTATAGCTCTAAATTAAAAAACTGGGTAACTGAGCAGTTGTTGTCAAGTTCTAAAACTTCTTTTAAATCCATAACGAGTAAAAAAGGCTATGGTCTCCCCCCACCCTGTGATCACTGGATATTTGTGATCTCTTTTCAGATGCTTGTTCTCCCTATCTAAGTCAGATAGCTATATATTTGTAATCTTTTTTTTTTTACCTCTGTTGAACTTGAAATAAATGAATAAAAATGTTGACCTTAGTATAATAGAATTTTGATATATTCTTTTCTGTTCCTGGAATAGACTTCAGGAGTCTGTTCTGCTTTTTATCAGGTTTTGAATGTTGTCCATATTCTCAACTTTTTTTCCCCTTGTTCATGCTATTTTAGTCTTTTCCAAAAGAGATGTATTTCCAGAAAATAAATAAAAGGGCTCCTGCATCATATTAACTTTTCACACTAAGGCCTGAGTTCTATAAGGAGAGTTCTTGCCAATGTCATTTAGGTTTTTGGTAAGCAGAGGCGCTTGTTTATATGGCAAACTCAGTAGGAACAAAATAGACAAGGTATGCTGTCAATTTTTTATAAATTAGTTACTTCTACATAAGAAAAGGTTGATAAGGAAAATGAGATAGAAATGGGTAAGGTTGGGACTCAGATGATGAATAGCAAAAAGGGTTCAAGGGAGCACAAGATCCATGAATATTTTTAGTAGAAGAAACCAGTGACAGAAGATATTATTTGTCCAGTGCCTGGGTAACAGGTGGAATTTTACACTGTACTATTCTTTTTAAATTCTCTTTAGAAGCACTGGTGCAAATAAGGCATTTTTTAGATATGGTTCATTTTATCTATCTGTAGACACTTGTTTTTCTCTAGCTGTACACGTGAGCTGAATCCTGCTTGAACTGTCTACTATTTTAGTGCTGGTTAAAGATGAAGTTAAGCCATTCCTTCTGTCAGTTGGTCTAAAACATTTGTGGATTTTCATGCTGATGGTCACGTCTGGACTTTGCTGGATCCATTCATTGGCGGGTTGCCACTGTACTTCTAACTTCAGGCATCTGTGTTTAAACATTGTTGGACAGTGGAAGGTGGTTGTTTCTGAAGTGTTGGGGTTTTTCTTCCATTTACTATTACTGATGTTCCTTTTGTTATTTCTATCATAGATAAAGATAGAATTTGGTTTTCTAGTTGAGTTTTCTTTTGTTTCATGCATTTTGAACAAAAATGTTGCATGTGACACTGAACAGAATCATATTATTAACTTTTGAAAAAAAGCCATTTTACAACATGTGTCATAATGGCATTTGATGACTATTATTTGCTGACTGGACTTGGTAAGAGTCCTCCTTCAATATTATTTAAAAGACTATGGATGTGATACTGAAGCACTTTATCCTAGAATACCGCATATCAATAGCCTGTGGTCTGAACGAAACATCCCAGAAAGCTTTTTAGCAGGAGCAATGACTAGAAGGGATAAGGTCTTTCCACTTCTCTATTGCCTTAGACAAATGACATTGCTTTGTTTAAGGTATCAAGTTCATTCTGGAATTCAACTAGTTTTCTTGTTCCTTCTTCAGAATTAAAAAGAACAAAAATTCTTTACTTTTGCTGCTGTAAAAATTATCATGAGATGCCCATGTAATTCCATATTTAAAACAAACCTTTGTGGTCCTGCTGGCTGTTAAGAGTTGCAAAGTGGGTAACAGTTTCCAAATCCGTTTTATTCCTATAAATATTTTTTTTAGTGCAGTGTCAGATATTTGAAAGTTCGTTCAAGTTCAACTGATCTTCTGAGTAATATAAATCTATAAAAGTAATATCAGAACAATCTGGAATAGGCTGTCATCTTTGTAAAACAAACAAACAAGCCCCCAAAATTCCAAACACCCCAAGGTGCTTTTTTTACCACATTTTGCTTTTATCATCATGCTTTTAGTTATTCTTTTTGAACCTCACTAGAAATGGATCTGGTAACTAGGTTCAACGTTATATATACTCAAGCCTAGTATTATGTATATTCGTTATATATATTATATATATTCAGTGTATATATAGGCAAAACTAATGACGCAACACAACTTACATTCTGGTGTAAAATGGCTTAAGCTATGGCATGGTATTTCAGTACTAATCCACACATATTGAATCAGCATTTTATGTTTCTGCCTGTTGATATACATTCCAGTTGAAGTATAAATAAACTTTTCTTTGCTCCAGTGAGTACTCTGTATATCTGATAGGAGACTGGAACTCGTTCCTGGAAAAGGGGAAGGAATATGGGGAGAAGAAGCAATTAAATGAACTTTTATTTCTAATAGCAATTATCTTTAGTTGAGATTGGACAATGGAGGCAAAAAGAAAATAAGCATAGAAAATGAAAATGTTTTTGTCAAAGGTTTTTTATTTTTTCCCAGTGAAAAATCTGTAAGGTAATTGAGTCATATGCAGAGCAAAGCTTTTAAATTAAGGGCATGATTATCTTAATTAACTGTGCTAGTGCCCAGTACTAGTTGTACAATAATACTTTCTTCCAGCATACATATGTGTATATATCTTAAATGTGTGGAAATTATAAAGATGTAAGTAAGTTCAGCATATCTGTAGATAGAAATAACTGACCCTGGTTTTCACAGGGAATTTCAGTCAATCCCTTCACCTGCTTGTTTGTCTTGGAGTTCTAGGTTCAGTGCAGTATTTATGGAACAGATACTCCTCATTTCATGCAATACTTTTCTCATTTGAGGATATTATTTTGGAAAATATAAGGTTAGGACTGAGGAAAACAGATCAGTCTGGCAAGAAGCATCAGGAGGCTTGGCTACAGTTCCTATACCTATCTCTGAAACAGAGCTCTTCTTCAACAGTGCTCTCCTCTTACCTCTTGACAACTTGCAGTGGTGGTTTTCATTTTTTGATAGTTAGATTGAAGTATAGGGTTTGGAGCAGTGGTACAATAGATTTTTTTAAAAATTAAAAAAAAAAAATTAAAATTTAATTTTTTTTTTTGAAAACTGTCTTTTCCAAGATCTGGATAGGTCCTGACTTCTCTACAGAGAGACTTGACTTGGTGATTTTTTTCTTTTGACCAAGTGCATCCATTGTGCTTAAATTTCTTCAAAGTGTTAAGTTTTTCTGTTTAATGAAGCCTGAAAATCGAATGTGAATTGTATAATCTTTAGTCTGTGAAAGCCACAGTTGAGAATTGTGTGGAAATATATTTGGGTTTTACCTGTAAAAAACCAAAAAACAACAACAACCCCCTCCCCCACAGAAACACCAAACGCCCCGCAACATNCAACCCCCTCCCCCCCAGAAAAACCAACCCCCCCCAAAAATGTTAATGTCAGGTTTTTCAAGTTATTTACAGGAGTCTTGTTCACCCAGAATAAGCCAAAACAGTAAGGTCACTGGCCCAGTACCCCCCATGTATTTTAAGTGGAAACAATATAAACAAACTGGTTTTGTCTGACTCAACTCCTATTCTTACCTAGTTCTGCCCAATTATTTTATATTTATGTGATTTTTAACATGCAGATGTTCATTTGATGAAGGTTCTCCCAACTGTAATTCTAAAATTTATCTTCAGAATTTAATGTATTCGAGATACATCTTTATTTGCATTTGCAAGATGTTCTTTTAGGGCAAGGTGGCAGGAGCATGCAGGGAACCAGTAAGCATGGAGGAAGTTGAAAAATGGGTTGTGTCACTCTTGGCTATGTGACCTGGAGTAATGAAGCCGTTGCTTTGGGGTTTTGGCAGAACTGTCATTTGCAGCATCATAAACGTATCTAAAAATTATTCCATAGGTGCCAATAGCAGCTCAGGATGCTGCATTTCTGCTTTGATGGGGACTGTTAACCTAATCTAGCAAAACAAAAAAGCTTTTGGGAAGAGATGCATTATAATATAGGAGGGCTGAGTGGTTCTTGTAATGCTTTATTTTCTTTGCCCAAGCTCAAGCAATGGTAAAACATACTGTTTTGTTTAGGTGCTGGAAAAAAATGTTACGCTTTTAACTAAAAGAGCTTATTTTCTCTTTCACAAAATCCTCATTAAAGTAGTCAGACACGTTTGCTGAAGAAAGATATTAATGGAGTGTGTCTTTATAGCTAATAGTGATGTTCGTGCCATGTAGTTACTATCTATTTAAATAAAACTGAAAGAAGATTGGGGCTTTGGAGCACCTTCACAAAGCACAAAAGACTCTAGAATCTAATAGGGTATTAAACTGGAATACATGTTTGAGTGAAAAATTTTTACACTTAGGAGTTTGAGTAAAACTGTAGGTTTAAAGAAAGTACTTTTCTTTATACTTCTAAGGAGAAGTTAGTTTTGTGTTGCAGCTCAGAGTATTACTAAATGCTGAATTCATTACCTTTCCTTATAATTGTCCTTTTTTTTTTTTTTTCTTAGTAAACTATTGTGTTGGACAATACGTCTGCACTGCTGTTTGATTTAAAAGATCAAAGCTGTTCTCTCTGATTAACAGAGCAGGCTGGCTATGTTCAGCATTAATAGGTATACTAAAGTGTTGCCAAGATTAATGTGGAATGACCCTGTGCCTATTTTCAGAATCGCAGGGGGGCGAATTCTGTCAACAGTGAAGATGCATTTGATAAAAGGCCGAAGCAATGGGGATTCTTTCTGTCAGGCAGTGGAGGAAGTTGTACAAGATTTGGATTTGAAGATTAAAAATATTATCGATTCGCAACAGGAAACCTTGACTGCTAGCACTACTGGAGTCAGTCCAGCACGGGTAATGGGACTTCTTTTGTTCTTTTCACTATTTAGCTTTATAAGAAAGCAAACGTCTTTTGCCTGTTTTGTTTCTTTTTCATTTTTGAAGGACTATCTATAGAGTATAATCCTTTCCTAACAGTACAAAAGTAGTGTCATTTCCTCTACGCTGTGGTTTTAAACTTGTTGAAAGACTTATAGTTGAGGATTACACTGTGGATTTCAAGTAGCTGATTTACTTAAACTAAATTTCTTACCTCAGAGATGTAAATAAAATACTCTTCAAAGCTTAATTTGGTTGTGCAGTTATTATAAATGTCGGTACTTAGAAGTGTCAGGCTTGCCATTAATTTCAAAGAAGCAAATCTATAACGAATTTCCAAACAAAAGAACCTCATGAAAGAATTAAGACTTGAGAACATATATCAGTAATTTTTTATTAAAACACACAGGTTTTAATTAGTTCAGCATCAAGTATTTCTAAGGGTAAGGCATTCAAAGTAAGGTTAAATATGAACGAAGTCTAACACATGGTAAAATGTGGAGTGGGAGGGGAATTAAAGCCCCGAACCATCATGTGTAAGCTTTTCTCTTTTGGAGTTTCAAGACGCTAATGAAACTATCAATTATTTTGTTTTCATTGAAGGAATCAGGTTATTTAAAGTTTTGTAAGTCAGGTGTTGAGAGCATAATATAGGATGTCTATTTGTGGTTCATGTACTTTGAATCTACTCAGGTTTAGATTATAATCTTTTTGTGTTAAAAAAATCAACCAACTTGAATTATTTTGTTTTACATTGTTGATCTATAAGATATCTAATGTCATGTATTTTTCTAGCAAATTTTAAAAAAATTATAGACACCTTAAATGTGTTTAGAATTGTTAGGATGCTTTGTTTTGTGAAATCGTTGGAATTATGCCCTGGTAGCTAAAGATTTTTAACAGATTTTAATCAAACCTTTAATATCCTTTTTCTTTTTTGAGACAGCTAAAACCAGCCAGGCCCTGTTGGCCAGTTAAGCTGGTTTAAATGTGTGTTTCCACTGAGTATATTGGAGTATATATTCCATTCTCATTTTCCTGTTTGCTATGAATATTTCTTCACCATATTTCCCTGTTTCCCTTTCATATCCTTCTATTTGTTTCTCTTCTGAGAAAATTATAACTATCATCACTTCTGTCTTCATTTAGCTACTTGTGTTGCCAATAAAATTTTAAAATATTATGTAGAACATTGTAAGCCAGGTAAAAGCATTTTACTAAAACTTCATTCTTTGGAGAAATTCACCATTGCTTTTCCAAAATGATGCTTGTTTCTTACCGTTCTCCAGAAGTTCATAGCCTGACGACTTTGTAGAAGTGTTCAGCAGTGTCCTTGTTGAACCAGAAGATAGCAAAGATGGTTGTCTCCTGATGATGTTAGGAATGTGGATAAATACTTAATCCTGCTGAGAGCAGAGTTAATATTTTTCTCAAGATGTGCACCTGAGAGCAGTTTATGAACTCAGTTTTCTGGGTCTGTGGTTCTATGTTGAAGTTTTTTGTCAATTCTTGAGTCAGAGTCATTGCTGAAACACCCCATCTACTTGTGGATGGGCAGATTCTGCTGTAGTTTTTCTCAGTGAGGACGCTTGGGTGCATAGCAGAGCATGGTGGGTGTTAAGCTAAACCTTTTCACCATCCTCCCCACAGTACATCCATATTCCCCCCAGTACGGATATAACGAGAGCCATTGGAGATGACTGGTCTGGATGTGCCTGTGGGGCTTGGCATCACAAATCTAGTGCTCTCTTGGGTTTATGTGCTAAGGTTCCTGCCAGGAATACAGCCCGTGGAGAGAAGTCCATGCAGAAGCAGATTTTCTGGCAGGACCTGCAACCTCATAGGTGTCCTGCTCGGGAGCAGCGTGTTCCTGAAGGACTGCACCCCATGGAAATCGCCCACACTGGAGCAGTTCTTGAACCGCAGCCTGTGGGGAGGACCTGCAGTGGAGAAGTTCATGAAGGGCTGTATCCCAGGGGGGATATCCCACATAGAGAAGTAGAGGAAAAGTGTAAGGAAGAAGAAGCAGAAGGGAACAAAGTGTTAGAAACTGGCTACAATCCTCATTCCCCATCCTCTGCCACTTGAGGGAAGGAGGTGGAAAAGTTGTGGGTGATGTAGAGTCTGGGAAGAAGGAAGGGGTCCCATTATGATTAAATGGCAATAAATTACATTGATTTCCTAAAGTCAAGTCTGTTTTGCCTACGACAGTAATTGGGAAGTGAACAACCTGTCCTCATTTTGACCCTATGAGCTTTTTTCAACGTTTTTTCACTTCCTGTCCTGTTTAGGAGGAGGAAGGATAGAGCAGCTTGGCGAGCACCTGGCAGCTAACCAGGGTCAACCACCACAGTCCTTTACGGGGCCTGAGGAGTTAGAGATAAGGACAGTAGTTGAGAGAGGTAATGACCAAAATGTAGACTGGACATTGGTGGAGACACAGACCAAGTGTGGGGAAACTTTTTTTTTTTGTAATTGTGAAGGGATGAGGGGCAAAATATGTGTAAATTGTTTGCCTTTTCCAGCTTTGTGTGTGTTATTCTGGTTTTGTTGTGGGGAATTCTTTTTGTTGATGTAAATGAAGTCTGTGAAGATTGTGATGAAGGTCTCTTTTAACGATTATCTTCAAACATGGCTCACAGAGATGAGGGGTGGAAAAGGGAGCTTAGACAAATGTTAAGACAGTGATATCAAACGGTATATTTCAGTGGAGCTTGGTGTGGAAGAACGTTTTACTAAACATATAGAGGGATAGGTTGCCATTTGTAATGAAAAAAGAAAGCAGAATTGAAAATGTCCTGTAAGTTTTCCAAATTAGTTAAAACTCTATTAAAAAATTAGAGCATCTGTATTGTTCTATTAAGATCTCAGGACAGCAAAGATTAATGCTTTGTTCTGATTTTTACATAGATCTTGCGGGTTTTGTTTCCATTGCACTTAATAAAGAAAACCCTGATGCTATAATTTTTCGGGAAAAAAATCTATATTCAGTATAAGATCTGGTTTGATAGGATGTTAGGGTTTTTTTCCTATGTAAGAGATTGAATAATTTCTTTGAGTGCAAATTTAAAATATCTTAAGTATAGGGGTGAAAATTATGCCTACACTAGCTCCTAGTAAGTCTGCTTCCTCATAAAATGTACCTGAAAAGAGTAACTTAATTAGAAAAATATTTGCTTTTCTCCTGGCAGTGGTGGTTTTCTTCCAGCATTGCTCAGTTTTCCTGCAAGTACCTGGTTTATAAGAATCTAGAGCTCCAGGAAAAGTTATTACTTTATGCAGCAGGAAGCGCTACTTTGTGTTGAAGCCTGCATGAGTGACTAATAGGAATTATGATTAATTTCTTCCTAAGAAAATTACTGCTGTAACGGGAATCTGGCCGGTGTTTCTGGATGCCACTAACCAGAATAGTCTGGAGTAGCTAATGGTCATTACTCTTGAAAGACTGGTCAATATTTTATTTTAAAAAATAATTAGATTCATTATTTTAAGCTTATTTATAAACAAGATTTTTTTTGTCTTACTTAGAATTCTTATTTTGTTTTGAACTTTTGTCCATAGTTTGTACAGAGTTGAGTCTCTGATGCTGTAGTACTTGAGATTTCTTAAGGTTATTTCTAAATTTAGATTTTTTTTGTTTGTGTATCATCACTCAAGATGATGCCGAATTTAGTACTTTTTCCATTAAGATAAATTCACAATGACACACATGACATTTAATAAAAATCTATGTTATGGTGATGTAATGACTGAAGAGGTTCAGAATAAAATTTGAGGAAATTAAATGGTACTGAAATAGGCCAATTCTGTAAAGCCAAGTAACAACCACTTCTGTAATTGCTATTTCTAGCTATTGATTATAACTTATAGTAGCTGACTGACATGTGTTGCTATGGTTTCTTGAAAGCTACATACACTAATTGATGTAATCAAATAGAGAGAAAAATAGAATTTGATCTTTTCAAGACTGTGTTTAAAAGCAGTTAACTGATTAGATAAATGCAGTTCATTGCTTGTCTTGCCCTTCAGAATGAAGTCAGAGTATTCAATGTTTCTGTGTATTAGTAAATAAGAGAGCCTATAGTTTTTTAAAAACTACCACTTGTATTAAGCCCTGAATTTCTCTGTGGAATTCTTAGTACCTTTAAAGGAAGTTATAGCAAACTTTCAATTTGTGGAGTCCCACAGTGGCTATGGATTTTTCCATCTGTACTGCTGACTGTTGCATTGAGCACTTCCAGATGCGGATTGGTATTTTTCTTTAAGGAATTCTTTATTCTTATGGAAAATCATGAGGAATTCACCCAAACAACAGGAAATTGTGCCAAGTACCTCTGTTGTCAAATCTTGATGGAAATCTCGCTTTTAACCAACTGCTTTAGCAGATTGTTTGTCAGAGTGGTTTGACTTCACCAGCACGAGTTTGTGTACCAGAAAATAGAATGTTCATTTCTGCTGCACAGAGTCAGCATAGATTTGTATATTTTTCTATGTGACTTACTTGTCAGTGTATACCTGTAGCTGGCAGTGATCTAAGCTCTACTAATTGCTTGGGTTGAGAAAACCATTCCCATAGAGAAGTTCCCCATAAATGCTTACTGGAAAAGGGAAGGAGGGGTTTCTCACATGTTATGCTGATGTGGATTGGTTTTGGAGGTGAGCTATTGGTCTGGATTGTTGAACTTTGCTGTTTTATGTTCCTTTTTATTTACTTTCAGCCAAAATTGCATTCCATAAATCATGGCACTGCATATTGTGGCAGAGATACTGTAAAGGTGTTGCTAGTTCTTCTGGATGAGGAAGCTGTCAGTCCTCCTACCCAGAACAAAGCGGATCTGTTATGTGACAATGAAGGCTTAAGTTTGTTTGGCATCACCTCTGTTTTGACACTTTTCAGGTGGGTATTAAGAGGTTGCTTTTGTTTTGTTTGTTTGGGCTTTTATTAAGCATCTGAGTGCTTAACAAAGCATTGATGTTACTTACACAAAGCAAATAAATAGAGTGCTGTCTGCTGTGAGGTTAGGTGTGAAAGAAAAGCAATTTTAGAACAGTTTTGCATTTTGAAAAGTTTTCTGTGTCTTCATTTGCATTTTCTGTATCTTAAAGATACTCATTTAACATGGACTTTTTGAGAGAGTACATTTCTGTGCCACGCAGACTCTATGAAGGACTCTTGAAAACCCATTTCTGTGGGCACTGACAAGGAAACTCGCCTATCCATTCACTGAAGAAGCAGTGAGGATTTATTTGATCATTTTGATTCCTCATCATTTATTTGATGAGGAACCATCAGCTGTTGAAAACACAGGATGCTAAGAATTTTGACATTATGGGTTACAAAGAGGATTCATGAACCCGAACAGTAGTGTAGACGGTAATATGATAAAGCTGTTTGGAAGCTACATAGTTTGGTAATTAAAATAGGAGAACCATTGCAAGGCTGGCACAAATTTCGCACCACAGACAACTAGAAATAATTAAAATAAAGAACAAACTAAATAAACCAAATTTTATTTGTGAGAAAATTGGATAAAATGAGCTAAATAAATAATGAATTGTTGAAAAAGCTGTCCTCATATGCGCATTGATCTGCCATGAGCTTAAGCAGAAAAGTAATCTAGTACAAAAGCATAGATTAGTTATTATTTTAACACCAAAAAAACCCTCTTTATGTGCATCATTAATTTTTTTTTCGTTATAAGCATCAATTTTTTTCCTTGAGGTACATAACTAGTGTCATAATGGCATGTAAGAGAGTGAAAACATTTTGTGTGAATATTGCTACTGAGAAGTCTGCAAATATGAGGAAAATTATATTGAATATCAACCAGAAGCTATTCATGGGGGTGTAAGTAGAATGGTGGCTTAAAAGCTCATTGCCAGCATTACAAAAAATAATAATAATAATGATACTGTGTCTGCAGAGCTACAGTATTGGAAATATACTGCAAAATGGGTACCAGAAATTGGAACTGTAGGTTTGGTTTCTTTATGCTCTCTTCAGTTGTCACAATACATGTGGTTCTTTAGGAAGGTAGCAATCAAAGTAAAGCTTGAAGAGTGGAGATACTTGCCTTCCTGTTTCTGAGGAACTTGGTATGGCAACAACTTCTATTAACTAATTGCTTTTACGTGTTCTATTTATCTCTTTTTCATATAGGTCTCCGGCACGATCTGATGGATCTTCTCCAAAACCTCTTAGACAACGTGTTCTGAAATCTATGGATGAAAAAGTAATTAAGGTACTCTGTAGGAATTGCTATGCAACTATAGAGGCATTGTAATAATAGTGATAAAATAAAAATAACGGTGTTACATTTCACCCAGATAATTAAAATTTCAATCCCAGAGCTAAAGAAATGTAATTGTGATTAACTTGCGGTAATTGGCCCAGCTAGAGCAGTGTTGTAATATGAATAAAAATATCTAAAACTCTGGAAGAAAGAGGCATTAAACTTAAAAGTACTTCTGAATGAAGACTTCTTAGTGGAGATGTACTGAATTCATCTCTCTCTCTTTATTTACCTATCTGTGTATTTCAGGACCATAGAAATAAACCAAGCTATCTGAAAACAGGGATAAAACTGAATACGCGCACTTGATTTTAGTTCTGATTAAAAAAAAAGACTTTGAAAAATGTGTAATAATGACATTTTCATTTTTTTTTTTCTTTTGGTGCTTTTTATTTGTACCAATCTGAGGACATTTCCATAACATTGCTTCGTGAACAATAAAATAAAGATGCCAATGTTTGCTTTTTGTAGATGAAATGGAACTTTACAGGAGCATGTTGGTATTGCGAGGGGCTCTATTCAAAAGAACAATGTTTCTGAAAATTGCTGTCTTTCACTGTACTTCATTTTATATAGTATTTTTCCTTAAAATCACTAGACTCAAATGTTGGGGCTATGGGTGGAGGCAGAGCTTGTCCTCTGCAGTATTTCAACAGAAAGCTAAATAAAAGTAGTGGCATAATATTTTTTACACACTTTGTCCTGACAATATGTAAAAACACAGATCTAATTAGTATATCAGGAAGAGGTGTTCTAAGCCATCAGAACTGGTTCTGGAACAGGACAATGGAAAATACCTTTCTATCACTGGATATTAGATAAACTTGGACACATAGTGCACGCCTGAGAAGTAGAAAGACATTAAAATGAAAAGCACTGTCAGTCTATCCAGCATGCATTTTAAATATACTGCGACTTCATTTTGAGTCCTTTTTCTGTGGATTGGATTAGTGATGGGCATTTTGGATACATGCACTAATTAGGGTGAAATTTAGTTTAAAACTCATAGGCAAATTATGAAAAATTGATAAAGGCTTTTCTCTATATTAATTTTATTTAAACAACATATTTAAATTGCAGCTTTACTCATCAAATAGCAAAAACGTGTCATGGTGTGTCCATAAAATGTTGAGATACATCATTCCCTTTTATTAATGAAAGTTTTGTAATTGGATGCAAGAACAACTGTGTTCAGTATCAAAGTGCAAAAACTATTATCTAAAAGTAATTTCTGGTCACATTTGAGACGTTTGCTGGTTTGACAAGTTTTTGACAGAAACAAGCAAAAATGAGTCAACTAAAGTGGTTGTTGCCAAACAGCTACTGACTTTTATAACTAAAACTCAGTTCTATGCCATTCATATTTGAATTCCACCCTCTCACATAAACTCCTACTTCTTTCTTAAAATGTTGATCTTTCGTTTTGTTTTTCTGGTTTTTTTCTCTCTGCTTTTCTAACAATCTCTACAGTTTCTTTTGCATGTTTCTACTCCTCCATATTATTTCCTTTTTTTATGAAGAAATTAAGTCTCTGTCTTTCTCCTCTTTTCTCTTTCTGTACCTTCGTTATGGCTGCATACATCTACAAACTGAACTTCAGCTATCAACAGTTCACAGATCTAGAGTGACCTAAGTGTCCCTGTGTCAAACCTGACACCTTTTGCTAATTCTATGCTGTCCTGTGGATACCCAGCTCTTGATCTTGAGGTGCTAAGTCTGTCTTTCCTGGTATATTTAACACTGAAGAAGGTATTGTACGTGTTAGGTATCATATATATTTTCACTCCACAACACTTCTGGAATATTTTTCTTTCTCTGTCTACTCGAGTGTAATCTATTATGTGTTCATTTTACTTTTTGATGTGCTGCTGTGTGTTTTTCTTGGATTTGATAGTTGCAACTTTTGCCTACCTTTCTACACTGAGATTGCTGTTCAAAAAATCATTATCAAAGTGATTAGATGCTAGATGCCATCCTACTGTTTGCATCTCAGTCTGTTTGTTTAAGTTGTGGTACATATAAACTACTTGTTTTAGCCTGTCTGAATCCAGTGATTTTTTCTGATTTGCTGCTTTGCTTGTATTCAGCCTGCAATACCAGTCTTTGTTGTTCATTTGTTAATTTTCAAATGAACCCTTTTAGCTGTCTTTTACATACTTTCTTATGGCTGAAGGGATTTCCTACAGCTATCTGCAGAACGCATTAAACTCCTTTCAAACCTTTTTCAGTATCTTTAAATCAACTTCTCCCCAAACCTTAGTAGTGCTTTTTGTTGAGATAAATGCCCACTACAGGAACTAATTTCAGTTCCTTTCTCTATGAATCCATATATTTTTTGTCTAGGATTGTAATGTCTCTTGGTAGAAATAAATTTTGTTTGGTCCTTACTGTACAGCACACAGCACAAAGAATTCCTTGTCCATGACTATAGATCTCAAGTGCTGTAGTAATATTTGCTGCCTTCTTACACTGTCAGTCTCCATTATTATTCCGTGCAACTACCTTGAAATGTATGCAGATTGCTTGTAAAATTCAGAGTTACAATTTTGTTATGCATACTGCACTCATGTTAGGAATTGATTCAGAACAGATGCCCAATATCTGCTTTTTGAATAAGAGAATAGCAATATGATGTTTCTTCTCAGTATCCGTGATCCTTCAGAGAAGTTTCTTTTGCCATAAATGTGATGGTAGCTTTAATTCAAAAAAATTGCCCGAAGGGCCTTTTTACCATGCTGCCTCTGATAGGTGTTAAGTGGTTAGTTTATACTAGAAATTAATGATGTCTCATTAGGACTTGTCCCATAAAAGTTACCTCTTCCATGTTATTTGAGAAGGGAAGAAAAAGACATTAGTGGTGATTAGTTTGGTTGTATGCTGAGTCCTATCAATATGTATGTGTTAAATGAAAAAATTTAGGAAAATCTAGAAAGAAAATAGAGAAACACCTAAATTAAAAATAAATTTTTAGAAAAGCAAGAGAGAAAAAAGCTGTTGTGCTCTCTCTTTCCTTAAGAGGAACTGATCTCTCAACTTCTGTGGAATTGTGTAGGGGAATGCAGTTTGATAATATTTAGATCTAGGTCACATGATCACATGTGTGTGTTTTAGTATCTAAAAATAAGGATAGTGGATAAAGTAAACAGGTAGCTATGAACTGGAATTGGTGCTCAGAAATAAAATAAATCTTGTGGATATTTCCATTGTGCCAAAACAAATTCCTGGCAACAGTGAATGACAAAGAAATATTTTTTGTCTTTCAATCCTCATTAAATACTGGAAGAAACACAGAAAGGTCACCTAACTATAATGGCATTTGTTCAGAAGCAAAGCTGTTGCTCTTATTGCTTGATGAGAAAGAAGTCTGGGGAACAAGCGTGTTGCATTGTTTCATTTCCTCTAGCAGAAGTAGGTAAGAATAACAATATGAAACTCGGTCTTCCTTTGGGAGACAACTTAGTTTCAAGTTTATCTGTTGTTTTCATGAAGGGTCTTCTGGTGAATGGTATTTTGTAGAAGGAGTCTTTAATTCAGAAAGGTGTGTGGAGCACAGACTGAGTTATGTCTCTTGTAAGCTGTCCTTACCACTCCTTTCTGCTTGACAGAAATATGTAAGAAGCTTAATTGGGCAGCAGAGAGTTATTTTACCTGAAAAGGGTTCACCCAGCCTTGCTGCTTTTTTGAATCATATTTCTATTTATGTGAAATGAGTAGAAACCCTGTTGTTTGGCTAGTTATTTTGTTGATTTCAATGGGTTATTAAAACCCTGCTTAGTGGTGTGAGAGAGGAATGAACAGGCTGTTACAATAACCTGCCTAGTTTAGGCAGAAGAGCAACTTAGGACAACAAAAGTGTTACATAATGAGATTTTAATCTTTCTTCTGCACTGCAAAATATTAATGAGACTTTCAAGTTGTAGGTAAAATGCTGTTCTTGATCTAATGGGATTGAGTGAAACTGAGAACTTTAGGAATTAGGAAGGGAAGAACCAAAGTTATTAGGCTGTAAGCATGCGATATATGAGAGTGTAACAGATCTTTTTTGTAAACCTAAGATTGTTTTGGCCTTTTGATTTTTTGTTTTAGAAATCCTGCTGCATTGTTAACAGACTTACCCTGAAACAGCTGCAAGGACTTTCAGTAGTTTGGCGTGTTTTTTTCTTAATGTAACCGGAGACAACCTTTCCTATATGAGGCACTATTTCCCTCCGACTGGGAACATAGCTGCAGTTTTAGTTTTAAGAAAAATTTGTGGCTTAAGAACTCTAACAAATCTTGGCGTGCTTGAAGTTCATTGTAATTTTACTGTGTATAGAAATCCTTCCAAGAAAAAAGCTCCACAAAGCAAAAATCCTGATCTGCCTTTCTCATGTGACTTTTTCATGTCTCTATAAAATGACTTAATATCTAGCTTCATGCACTGATGTTGTTTTTCATTGCTTAGTTCTCTAGATGCTGTTACTTGAGAGAATTGTTTTGCCTATTTGTGATTCCAGTACAAATAAACTGTGACTTGGAAAATTATCAACAGGAAGTTATCAAGAGTTTTCTTGTATGCCCACTGTAATTGTGAACAGAAGAGTCATAGTAATAGAGAAAACAATCTTCTTCAGGTAGTAGTCTCATCCATTGTTGCAAGAAATATTTATTTCCTAAGTGGAATGTAATTATGGAGAACACCAAAGTTGGCTGATAGTTTAGTAGAGGAGAGAGGTTCTGAAGAGAAGGAAAAAGTTATATGTTCAGCACAAAATCTGAAGAAAGTCTTGATGTTGGTTGATAAACCACATTTGTGTAGAAAATACCATTTATATTTCTACAAGACCCCTAAACTACTTTATTTAGGATCCATAGCTGTGAGTTTTGTTTGAAAGCCAATAATGAGGTGATTTGAGGTTTATGTTCTTGAAACAGTAGCAGGTTATTTTGGGATAGCAAAAGGCTGGTACAATATCATGCTAAAAAAAAAAAGTGATCGTTTCAGTACAACAAAAGCTTGCCATTACCTGAGCTATCCAGGATATTTTTTTAATTACATGCCTTGGGTTTGGCAAAGATATCATTTATTTTTTTGTTACTCTTCCCTTTGTACTGTCTTCCCTTTTTCAACTTCCTCTTTCAACTTACCTTGAATATCCTTTTTTCTAAAAGGACAAAGGTAAGGGTGGAGAAAATAAATTTTCTTTTTATCTGTTTTTTTTCTTCCAAATAGTACTCTAGTTGTTTGGCTAGAAAATAAAAACATGTGTTTGTTGTTACTGATGTAGGTTTTCAAATTCTATTATGCCATTCCAGTGTATAAAAACCAAATCTCAGCATTCTTAGTGACTAAATATTGGCAGTACTATCTGTATGCAGATGCTGGAAGGAGATCTGGAACAGATTATAATCTAACTTTTAGAAATAAATAGAGCATGCACCATTAATATTTCACATAAAAGTGAGTGTTTTATATGGGCATCTTGACCAACTGAAAAATTTCTCTAGATGCAGACATCAAGGTGGGAGAATGTACTGCTTTATCTGCTTATTAGGACTTCTAATTGACCTCCTTGTGCTGAACCAGTCATAATTCTCTCCTGCTTTCTCGCAGCTGAAGAGTGGTAACAGTGAACTTTTTTTTTTTCCTGAAATGCAGCAGAATTTCTTTCTTTGTATGGGGATAAGAGCAGGGGATAAACCACAATCCCACTTGCTTGTGAAGAGGAAAGGGGGATAGTAAGGCTGAGTTCATTGTATGGCATTTGTGTGCAGCTACTCAGTTAACAAACTGATCTCCCAACTTTTTTTCTCTCCAAGAGCTGTGGGTCATTGGAGTGGTGCTCTTAAAGCAGTGAATTTTAGGGAATTTAATTTAAAAGAATTCCAAGAGCTTTTTTTCTAAGAGCATTTTCAAGCTGTTGACAGGCTTCATTGTGTGCTTCAAGTAAATTTTAGGTTGATTTTTCTTCTTAAAAACATTCCAGTGAAGCTTTACTTCCTAATTCAGCGCTAGACTTGTGCTCCTTTGTGCTGCCTTCAGGCTGTTAAAATTTGCTTACTGCTACTTCACCTAATGTAATACAGCTCTTTATACTAGTGAATATACATTCCTGGACTAGTTGAAGAGTTTGACTGCTTCAACAAGTTCTCTTACACTATGTATATCCTCTAGATTAGCTCTAGCATCAGCAGTCTGATTTGGTAGAGCTTTGTGTGCTGTTGGCAAATGCCTGAATGGTACGTGATGCAATACAGACATACTTCAAGCTTCAGTGAAGTTGAAACACAGATGGGTTTATGCTGTTTTTCAGTATTTGAGCTTGACTTCTGTCCTTTGACTCCACGTTTTCTATCCCTACAAACTGAATTAGTGAAGTGTCAGATGGGAGTGGTAAACAAAACCACTGTTGTTCATAAGAAAACCCTGCATTTATTATTGGTTGTAGAATGGTAGCCATCAGGCTTTCTTGCTCAAATTTTATTTTCTTCATGCTGTATTTATTATAGATTCATCAGCTTAGCAAAATTTTAGCTTATTTGCCTCTTGCAATATGAATGTGATAGAAAGCTGTTCAAGTTATTGTTGCATAATTTTTGATGTGCATCATTTACTGGACAATAATTGAGAATTGAGGAATTTGTAAAGGATTAAGAGGAAGTTTTTCAGAAACATATCAAATACTGGAAAATATTTTTCATTCGTATTACAGTAACCTGAAGCTTAGAGGAAATGCAAGACCCTTATCTTCTTAATATTGTAGCTGTACAATATTATGTTGATTAAATTTAAACTAGACAGCTTCTCTATCCTTCAAAACACTTTCTGAGAAGAGTATAAAGTTAATGATGTACAGTCTAGAGCTTCCTCACAAGGGGAAGAGGAGGTGCAGACACTGATCTCTTCTCTCAGGTGACCAGCAATAGGACATGAGGGAATGGCGTGAAGCTTTTTGAGGGTGTTAGGTTGGATATTAGGAAAATGATGTCCACCTGAATGTTGACTGGGCACTGGAACGGGCTCCCCAGGGCAGTGGTGACAGCACCAAGCTCGACAGAGTTCAAGAAGTCTTTGGATAATGCTTTCTAGCATGTGGTGGGATTCTTGGGGCTGTCCTGTGCAGGGCCAGGGGTTGGACTCGATCTTTGTGGGTCCCTTCCAGCTCGGCATATTCTATGATTCTACTTAGAGTCAGTGAGCTGAGTGGGGCTTAATCTTGAAGCACACAAACCTTGTAAATGTCTATGTATGTAGTCTTATTTTGTGGTGAATATTTTAAGTACAAAGTAGATTAACACTTGAAAGAGATTTGAGTTGTTGAGAGTCAGGCTTGCTAGTTTGCCTTGTTAAATCTGCTTCTTTCCCAGTCTCTTATCTGGCCCAGATAAATTGCAGTTGAAGAGTGATGGACAGCAGGGAAAACTTGGTCTTTTTGACTCTTGAAGGGAATGCTGAGGATTCAAGTAAAATTATGTATGTCCAGGCCTATTAAACCAGAAAGATCAACTATTTTTCTGTAAATTAATGGGATATTTTTTTTCAGATAGACTCAGTGTGTTCACCTGGCCAGCAGCAGTACCGTGAAGAGATAACTAGGTTGCATGTCAGTGATAAGCTAGAGTCTGTTATCTTATATATATGAAAGCAGGATATGATGAAAGTGGCATAAATTGTGACTGAATTTTGTGGATGAAGTCCTCTGTGAAAGGAGGTTTCTGGGAATAGTATTTTCTTCCCTTCTGTCTAAATCTGAGAATTTGAGTTAAAAGAAAATTATATCTCTAAGGATCAAATCTGAACTGTGAGGTGTAATCTTGCTTGTGCTACGAAGAAAAGTAGACTTGCATAATGCAAACATTTTCATCAGAAAAGTGGCTGTAAACCTCTTATTCAACAAAATCACTCCTGCTATGAGCTTATATAGCAGTATTTATTTTGTAACAGTGTTTATTGCTTGTTCTTTTCTCTGATGTTTTTGTTATAGCTCAAATTGATTTAAATTCGCCTGTGCTGTTGTGATAAAATTAATAGCTAAAAACCCAAATGTATTGCAATTATCTGCCCTGTGCTACATCTTTCAATATAATTTACATAATCCAGTGTGCATTTAGATGAAAGTGAGGGCAGATTTTGTCTTGTAGAATCTATAGCATTTATGATCAATCATACGGGAAGTACGAAGCTTCACCTGAAATTCTCAGGTGATGTGAAGCTGTAACTTAAGAGGAAGCTGAGGAAATTTTTACCTGTGACTTGAGCTAAATGGGTATGTTTTGATAAATGTGGAGTTAGACATTGGCATTCGATGGTGAAATGGCTTCATTTTGTGACTAAATGGGAAATCTCTACCTTTCAGGTATAAGTAAAGATGATGACCTGTAGAAGTATGAAAATTGACTGTAGTAGCTACGACTCGTACTCCAAACAGTGGAGTTTATCAGAAGACTGGGCTAACTTAAGACAGAAAACTTTTAGTTGAAGCTCTGAGAGTTAATGTGTAACTTTCTGAAAGAGCTGGAAAAAAGATGTTTGAATTATTTTAGGACTTTTAATAGAATAGTAAATGATTATTCTTGAAAGCCCTTATGCTTTGTAAATGAATACCTAATTTTCTTTTTTAATGTGAGCATATCCATTTTTCTGGTATTTTATGTGAAAAGAATGGGAAAGCTTGTTATTTTACTAGTGTTGCAGGTGTTGTCTTTCACTTTTTTAGATAATAAAAGCTAATAGCAGATTGGTATTTGCAGATGAAGCAATCTTCAATTAAATCCCAGTTTGCCTGTACATATAAAAATGATTTGAGTGAAATGAGTGGTCAGCATTCCCATGCAGTTCCAGCCTCCAAACATCCCGTACCAAAGCAACATTCAAAAGATGGAAAATGCACAGGTAAGCTGTGGTAGGATTGAATAAATAAATGTGATAGGTAATATTTTAAATGCTATCCAAAAACATTTTAGCATTTCTTTAATATTTAGCATTTAGGCATTTCTTTAGTAGAACTCAGCATAAATGTTTTCAAGAAAAAAAACCAAAAACGTCTCATTGTTCTCAATGTCTCATATGCCAGTTAAATCCTTTTGCAATAAAACTGTAATGCCAATGCTTTGAAAATATAAATGTTTGAAAAATGTGCTGATGCTATCTTGAGGTAAAAAAAGATATATGTTGCATATATGACGTACTTGTTCTTACTCTACAAAAGCAAGCCAAGTGAAATTTGTATTTTTGCCATTAAAAGGGTGGAAAACTTGTTTTACTGCACTATAAACTGTATAATATATAAAATTTTTATGCCCTTTAACCCTCTCTTCCAATATCTTAAAGTTATGAATCCACTTCCCCAAGTTAGTTATTACATGTTTTGAGCAATGTAATTTTAAATTGGCAATGCACTTATGGACACATAGCAAATGTAATAGCAATGACCAGCATAGCTTAGTTTTATTGGTAATACATTAGTTTTGATTTGAAAGAAAAAAAATAACATGGCAGTCCTTATAAAAAAAGAATGTATATTCCCAGGTAACTTTTTTATTTCTTCACATATGTTTTTGATATTCTTACATGACAGAAGGTCCAAATTCATGTCTTGATGTACCAGTGCTTGGAACTATTTCTGAAAGTGTTCACCAGACTAGAAGTTATACAGAAATGGGAAAGCTGAGTTGTCAGCCAAGGAACAAGAACTCCGAGAATGAACAGATGGATTTGAATAACGACAAAATAATCTGTGACAAGGAAAGTGAACCATCTTTGCAAAAAAATACTAAAAGACTTAAGACTTCAAACAGCTCTCAGAAGGAATTGGACAGCAAAATTGGTAAAAAAAGAAAACAGACCAAAAATGCAAGTAAGAATAAGTTGATTGCTGGTCAGACAAAACTAACTCGCTTTTTTCAACTCTAAGTTTTTGCTTTCACGTACATGGTATGTTGACAGTTGTAAAATTTCGCAAGACAACGGGTGAAATTCGTGAATTACTTCCTTTCATGCTTAAATAATTGAAAGTAGCTTGTGTATTATATTAGACAACTGCTTACAAGTCTGGATTATGCTGAAGTCTTTTATTTTTTAGTAACAATACATTGTTAATAATTACACTGTTATTTTTGGTAATGAATCATGTATCCCTCTACAATGCGGTGGGGAATTATTTTTGGATGCATATGTATAGCCACACTAACACTCAGTAACTTCAAATTACATTAAATTCAGAATAAAATGCTTAATCTTCAAAGAAGGTGGTGGAGATCAGTAGTTTTCACACTTGCCAACAAGGTCGATAGACTCTTCCCAGCATACACCTGAGGACTACAGGAGAAAAAATAAAAGAGTCTTAGAGTTTATATCATCGAAGAACTAGAATTCTTATGGCTTTTGGAAATATTAATTTAACAAATGCTCCCTCCCCTGTGCACCAAATCATAACAGACATGGAGCTTCTAAATGAACCTTTATTAAATTGCTGTATTGACATTGCACTGTACTTTACCAGAATGAAACAATTTTTTGTGTAAAAATAAAATATATTTACTGTCAAAATCTCGTCTTCCTATAGGGAATTTAGCTGAATTTTCTTCATCTGTGGTCTCTCTTTCCTGTATTGACTGAATATTTTGAATTTCAGTGTCAGCTGGAGAAGCCATGGCTCCCTTCAGTGCAGGATAAGGTAGTTGCTTTCTACCTAAGTTGATTGGCATAACATGATCGAAGAAATCGTGTCGGGAACCTCTGTCCTGTTTTGAGGGAAAACAAGAGGTTTATATTTATTTAAAGTGAGTTGTATTCACATTTGGTACTTTATACTTCAACAGTGCAGTTATTTTATGTTTCAAGGTCATATCTTAAAAGTAATGACCTCCTTTACATCTTTGGCCAAAATGGTTTGATGGACATAATTAAATAATGAGTGTCATGTTTGGCAAAGTTAAAAACCTGTTGCTGCATATAGGGACATGGATCAAATATAAATATAGGTTCCCCCCCTCACCTATCCTCCAAGTTTTGGCTACTATCTGTAAAAATCAGACTTAATTCAACTGTCCAAGTTACACATTTAGGATCTTGACATTAGGTATATAGAGTTGAAATTTTTTTTTTCTTGACTATGTTATGTTAAACTGATATTTTTGTATGTTTACCTGGTTATTGCTTTAAATCGTTGTACTTGTTTTCTGAAGGGGTATAAATGAATTTTAATTTTACAATTAAGCCAAAATGTAAAATTCAACTCACCAAAAACTTCATGTTTCCAGCATTCTTTTCATTGAAAACGTTGCTGTCTTCAGTCTTGTAGTGCTTCAGCAAAGGTATAGCTCCCCTGTTCATAGTTTTATCTCCATTTCGTAGAGTTTTTCCTAGGTTTAATGCAGCTACCAACATATCTTCATCTTCTACCTCTTGCAGAGATTTTGAAACCGAGAGTAGAAAACCTTGAGAAAAAAGAGAGAGAAGAGAGAGGATTAGGATGTATGATGTGATGCACATTTTTAGTTATTTAACGCTTGAGAGGTTTGGTATTTCTCGAATTCTAAGAAAGCTTTTCCAGTGGTAAATATTTGTTTTCCATTTCTGGAATGGCACCATTTATATATTTTACAGGTTGAATGGAAACTACTTCAATGGCTGATGAGGTCATTCTTTTAAAATGACTCATATTAAGGAGTAACCTTTTCTATAATCCTTCTAATCCCAGCTGTTTAGAACTAAAACATTTCTTTGTCATGGATAATTTGTTTCTTTGTATGTGTTTAGAACAGATTAGTTCCTTTTGGTTGATCAGTATCACGAAGTTCACGGAAGAAGTCATGTCCATTTGTGTTGTTTATAAAGCCTTACCTCTGGTTAAGGCAATTTACAAAGAGGAACTCATCTACATAAGTAAGCAGGATGTTGTAACGGTGTGATGTATCAGCTTTTAGTCAAAACTGGATTCACTAAAGAGTTGAAATTCTTGAAATTTGATGATAGCTTAGACTGCTACTGTGTTGAAGCTGAAATAATTTGTATTTTGATGTCTATTATGTCAGGTTGCATTACACAGAGTTAATGACTAGAAATATTTATTAATACCTAATTAACTATGTTTGTATTTTCTTACTGAAAGTTGACCTTTCTCAGCTACAACTATAACATAGTCAAATATGCTTGCTAAGAATGTAGAAAGAAAAGTAAACGTCTGTTTTTTATTTAAAAAGTGAAATGTATGTATTACCCTGTGGAAGAAAATGTAGAAGTTTCTGCATAGTGTTGTTTTGTTGTTGTTGTCTGGGGCTGGGGTTTTTTTTGTTGTAGGCTGGTTTTGTTTGTTTTGGTTTGGGGTTTTTTGCCTTTTCAAAGCAAATAGGAAATAGGAAAATAGGAAAGCAAGGCTGAAATTTAGCTAATCTCTTAGTGTCGGTGATAGAAACCACACATGTCTGTGTCTGTGCGCCTCTTAGCTGGTACTTCATGTTTGTTTCATCCTTTAGGTTAGTGCAGGGCACCAAACATGCTGCTGTTCAAGGCAAAGCACTAGGAAATTGGCCACTGTTCACTGCTAAACTTCCTGGAAAAGCACCTACCGTTGCCCAAGTAACTTCTTGGTAAGATGTTTCATAGGAAAATGTCATGCTGGAATAAGCAGATTTTGACTAAGGAACATTTTTGGTGTACCCACTTTTCTTCAAACAAAGAAAGTGCATTTAATCCTTTCTGGGCAAAGCACCCCTCACAAGCAGAATTGTTGTTTCTTATTGTTTTCATTTCCTTGCTGTAGAGCCTGTACTTGCCTCTGGGCAACTGAAGTGTTTTCTTTTTTTTGACTTTAACTGCCTGGCTACAGAGGAGACAAATGTGAGAGTTGATTGTACATGGTTTAATTGCTTCTCATCCAATCTCTGTTTGCAAATTTGTATTTTTCCCTCACATTAAGTATCTGTACAGTTTTGTTCACTTAATAAAGCAAAAGCCATGTACTCTCTGTTCCAGGTACTTTTCATTTAGCTCAGCCTCGGCAGAACAGGAGGAGTGCTTTGGAGCTGTGTAGGCAGTGAGGTTTGCTTTTTATATGTTGGTCTATCAATTAAAGGTTGGAGAACAAGCTATCAACCCAATAATTGGGTAGGTGACTGGAGCTTCTGCTTCTCTGAAGCTCTGGCACCCACAGGTGTGCAGCATCTTGCATGGGGCTCACTTTCAAATGCTTCTGTCATTTAATACAAAGCACAGCCACAATGAGTACGACTGACCTGGATCATTCAGAAAGCCCATCTACAACATCTGTCTGATTGTCTGCTATGAGACACAAGCTGATCTCTGTGAAAGAATACCAGGGCAAACCGACGGTACTTGCCCCAGGATCTTCTACTGCTTCTGGAACCAGTTGTTCATTTTTAAGGTCTATTGAAGATCCAAGGTGATTCTAGTGGTAATGAGTAGAAACTTCTAACTTGGCTGCCAGGAAATCCAGAGCATGTATGTGTAAATTCACTGACTTATCAGCTGTTCTGAGCAGGCAGAAAATGTTTGTACACCTGCAGATCTGCAATGTGTGTGTTGTGTACACCTCTTCATAATGCCTTGGTGAATCCTAGCACTCTGATGGATACAGTTCTATTTCTTCATCCTGCAACTTTCAATTTTAGTAAAAATGTAAACTGTTTTGATACATCAGCCTCCATGTTTTACCATTATTCATGGGGGTTTTTTTTAATTAAATAATAAATACTAACCCAGTACTGCTTTCAGAACAGTAACAATTATTTTGAGAAATTCTTCTTGCTTCTACTTTTCATCTAGTTACAACAAAATATGAACTCTTAACATCTGAAATCTCATGTGGTATATGGAAGTAAATAAAATCTAGGTGATAACATGCCTGGAATTTCTCTATTACTCATTTTGAATTCTTCTAGGAATGAGTTACATAGCAATTGTAATAGTTTCATTTGGTCTTGCAACTGCTGTAACTACCATGTACAAATGCTTGAACCTAATGCCTAGTATTGGCTGAAGAATAAATAAAGAAGATACGTATTGTATAAAGTCAATTTTTTTCTATTATCAGAATTGAAAAACTTCACAGTGCAAGAGAAACTATTTAAGCAACCTTTATAAATCATTATAATGAATCTTAAAATAGCACAAAAAAAATTGGCCAATGTTAATTTACCCTGTGGCTTACTACTTCTGATTTTAAAAGGTGGTTTGTGGGGTGTTTTTTTTTTTTGTTTGTTTGTTTTATTTTTAGTTTGAATCTTGTACATTTTATACAAACAGCTGTATTTTAGTCTGAGTTGTAGAAATACTAATCTCTTCTTGTGTATTGGTCTATCTGAATACCTCTGTGTTCTAGTTCCAAACCCCTCCCACCAAACCCAACAAGCAGGTGTTAAAGTGGAGATTCTCTGTGCTAATAATGGAAAGAGTGTACCAGCAGTTCACAGGGCAGATAAGAGGTAATTAGCACACTTCATTATTGACTGTAGGAAATTAAGACTCCTGCCTAGTGCTGTTCTGTTGTTCCTTCTGCTGAATTGGTAGTCACCTAGAATCAGTAAATTGATTTACCATGAAATAGGCTCAGTGCTGCATATAACAGGACAGCTCTGGGCTTGTGCAGAAGCACAGCTCTAAGTATTTGGAGAACTTGAAAATTATCTTCTATAAATTTGTCAGTAGAATGTATCAGAAAAGGGTGGGGGTGAAGCCGCACAAACTAGATGACTTTTACCAGATTTCTGCCCAAGATCCGGGATATCCGTTTCAGTCCTCTGTTGAATTACAGTCTGTATGTTACATTTGTTTGTGTTATAAATTAATTTCACAGTTGGAAAGACTTTAAAAGGTCTTCTGCTGTTTGTTTTGAAAGGTATTTCAGAATTTCATTTGGAGGAAGTGCATAAAAATGTACATATTTCTTAAGGAATTGTGCGGCAGCAGGAGAACAATTTATGCACAGTTCCTTCTAGCAAAGTTAGTGATAAGCATATTGGTCACTGTGTCTGTCCTTTTTTTAGAATTATTTCTGTTGTATAAAATGGTCTGTTCTTGTAGGGATAATTTGCCAATACACTATGTTTAGAATTAACTGAGCTGTTCCTTTCACTATTTAAAAACAAATTAAGCCCCCTCCGACGACTAAGTTCCTTCTTCTGAAGTACCTTTTGCGAAACAGTCCATCTGTAAGTCTGTTAAGGATGCCCAATTAATCAATAAAGTGGAAAGAGGAAAAGAGGAAGGAAGATTCCTCAATCAATAGTAGCATCTTAATTAAGAAAAAAACAGTGGTGACAGTGAAATATTTTGGTTTTATATAAAAATCTGCATTTCTGGGGGAAGTCCACAAAATTGTTGTGGACAAGCCACAGTCAAATATTCTGTAACCAACCAACAGCAGGAACTTCCTTATGAGAACAATAAAGAGGATGAGAAAGACAGGGCCTCTTTCCTTTGCGGGCAGATGAGAGGATTTCAGCCAAGAAAAAGACACAGGAAAAAGCAGGAGGTGCAACTGCAATTTTGAGCTTCATTTGAGCACAGGATATCTGTGAGAGGCTTTGAAGCTGGCTGTCCAGTGCAAGCCTGCTAAAATTCCTGTGATTTCCACTCTTCACCATTACTGTTCACGTGCTTTTGATAGCGCTGAGGTGAGTCATTTGTTTTGCATAATTAACACTAAGGCAGGAGAACTTTTTTAGAAATGTTGACTCTCAAGTTCTTTACCAGTGGTGCTGGAACCACTGGTGGATTAAGCCCCGTAAAGGGCAGTGAGTGCTCTTGCTGGCCCACAGCGATTGTGAGACTGACCACAGCTGGTGTTTGAGAGGAGCAGCAGTTCTGCCTTCGCTGTTGTATGAGAAGGGTCTGGCTAAGTTAAAGGAGTATTATCAGTATTGTTCATAGATCCTATTGATGGTGTAGTTGTGTTCCACGCACGTCAGTCCGGGTTCTCTTACTAAGCTGAATCACTTGAGTCAATTTGCGTGATGAGAGTTGGCATGCTGCTCTCATAAGAAGAATGAAACCAACTCTGCCACAATTTCTTGTTTGCAGAGCAAGTAAATTGGCACTTTGTCAAAATCCAAATAATTTACTGTCACCTGGGGGTTTTTTTACCTATAATGTCAATTTTTATTTAGGGGTTTTTGTTGTTGGGGTTTTTGTTTGGTTGGTTTTGTTTGGTTTTGGCTTTTTTTTTTGTTTGGTTGGGTTTTGGGTTTTTTTACATTTCATTCTCTTTTAAATACAATTGCATTTTCGTCTGAATTGTTTCTACTAATGCTTTTTTCTTATGACAGAGTATAAGAGTCTTGGAGTCGTGGTAGCTATGGAACAATAATGTTGCATTATGAGTCTGTGAAATATTTTTACACTGTTTTGCATGTCAGATACGTTTTTGAGATATGCTATTTTGTAAGTTATTCTTTAAATGAGCACAAAACTCAGAGGTGTTTACACACAGAAATGCTCTAGTTTTCACATGGTAAGCTGAGCCACATACCTGAAGTGTGGGTCTGGGTTTCTCCTCCTGCATTCTGGAAAAAGAATCAGTTATCTTTTAATTCTGTTATTGTGAAGCAAAATTTAAAACCTACAAAGGATCCACCAGGTATCCTCTCTTTGGTTTGCCATACCAGTCTGTGATTTTGGCTGTTCTACTGTTTACTCTAGCAACAAGGGGTTGGAACCAGATGACCTTTAAGGTCCTTTCCAACCCAAATCATTCTGTGATGCTACGCCTGCCATTCATATGGTGTACAGAACGTTACAATACGTGTCCCTAATTATTGCAATGCTTGTGGTTGCTATCCAAGGACTAGGAGTGACGTTATGATTTAGTGCCCCTCGTATCCTTGAACATATTTTCTTTGTTATCTATGCCAGCAATCTAGCCAAATTGTACCTGCTTCTGTTATATCAATTCCAGTCAGGTCTTTTTCATCCCAAGTATGTGAACTTTGTGTATGATTGAAACATCTCTCTTACAGACTCTGAGGAAGAGGAATTGCAGGCTGTTAATCATACAGTTTCTGCTGTGTATTATCTTTGTCTGCAGAAGAGCCTGTGCCACCACTGATACTCAAAAGTACAGCCAGAAACTTATAAAAGCTCGCAATAGTTCCTGCACAGAATGGCAGTCACACTGGAGATTCTGATGGAAGCTATCCAGGAGAAATCAGCTAAGTTTCTGGACATACTACGTCCCTCTATGCCAGCATGCCTGGTAATTCCCATAAATGAGGGCCTGTCGGAGTCAGCCAAATTACTCTGGCAGATGTCTGCTTCTTTAGTGTTGACAATCCAGATGGGTGGATTGTTGTTATCCGGTGCTTTCTGCAGGCTTTGAACAAGTCTATATACACTGGCGCCAGGACTGTTAGCTGTGGCAGCAGTCCACTGGACAGATGAGCATCGAGGTCTGCGAAGAACAATACCACAAGGTAAAGAATTACACCAGACATTATTTAATTAGAAGCAAAACCAACCTGCTTTCAAAATATCTTTTTCTAGTTATGACCTAATGGTGTTTTAATCAGAGATGGTTTCTATGGAAGATAGCACAGCTGTCAGTGAAATATCAATCATCATTTGCATTGATACAGGGTCATTAAAGGCGTAGCCAGTTTTGTATTTTATAAGACTCAGTTATTTCCAAAGCAAAATATTAAAATGGTTAGCCTAGGATATCCCTATGTTTAGCACTTGTTTTGCATACCTCATATTTTGAATATTGTGTCATTTTCCTGAAGGCAATCAACAACTACCTTCTTTGATAAATGTACTGCTGCAATGACTTTTGCTAAACACTATGACGTCACCTTGGTCATTCACTTAGTGGCCAAGTTTTGGTTAGAAGTATTGTTTGGAGCTGAAATTGTCTCACAATTTTGGAGGATGCTGTCTGCCATTCGTAGTTGCATCCACATTGACTCACATTCAAGGAATAATTATTTGCTGACAGCATGTCTGATCCTCTGAGATGTTATCAGCACGCTTCCCATATCATGCTCTGTTTTCGTTTTTGCTGGCACTGCCTGCTGTGGACATCGAGTTGTGAGTGACTTTTAAGTGAGCAAAGTGAGCAAGGGTTCCTGCCCTTTGTGCTCTACGTACGGGTATGAGGCAGCTGAGTGCTTGTGATAGTTCTGCGTGAGATCATAATTTTTATAGTGGAAGTGCTACGTGTGTGCAAAGAATAGACCCAACGAGGGTTACAGCTCCAGTCAGAAGACTTGTTGCTACTTTGCATGGATAGTATTTCTTTCTGGATCTGTAGTGATGTGCCGGTGTCGTTCTACTCAGGATCTGAATGTTCCTTACCATGTATTGAATCCATTTTACTGTATCACACTGCAAACCAACTAGCACTTCAAAATAATGGGACTGTTGAGGAGATAAAAGCCATGCCCACCACTTAATTATGTAGGGATACATAATTATGTGGGTACAATCTTGAAATCTCCTGTATGTTTTTGACAAATGTTTTTCTTGACCGAAACTTGAGGCAGAGATTACATTTACCCATTGCTTACCCATGCCAAAATAAAAATACGTGGAAACTTGAGCTACTAATAATTGCATAGATTTCATGCATAAGTATTGGTGTTTATTGAATTTTCAGCCTTTAGGTATTTTTCTGAACTTCTAAGATTGGATTCAGTTGAACTAGTTTGCAATTTCTAAGGTGTTACTAATATGCAGCCACGATCGAATTTGGTGACCACTACCTGTTGGTTCTGAGTTGCCATTTATAATTGCAAACATTAATTTTAAATAAACATGGTAGGCAATTTCTGGCAAGTAACAATCAGGTTTTAAGATGAGATTTCATCATAAAATCTGTGAATTCCTTCTTGCTGCCAGGGCAACAAAGTGGGTCACAAGCATTCCAGGATACATCTAGAGTGCACTGATGATGATTCCTTGACACAGACTGACTCACGACCTGATGAAGCAAAGCACTCTAGTGGACCTGGAGTCAATAATTAGGACATGGATATGAAGGTTGTCTTAGCTTTGTCTGCAGTGACCGTAGAATGATGGTGTTCAGGACCCCGGAAGAAAAGACCGGGACAAATAAGATCCCAGCTTTGAATTTCAGAGAAATAAGCTTTGCTCTGGTTAGAGTGTATTAACTAGTGTGTTAGATGTGTATTTAACCTGCATTGTCTACTTGATTTATTAGTTCGTCTAGCAAATAATCTGTAATATTCAACAAAAACACTTCAGGCTGTAAAAGTGAGTAGAAACAAGTTTAATAACATGATCTGTAAGTGATCAGAATGAATTGGTTTTCTTTCTGATCTTTTGCGTGAAAATTATTCTTGTTCATTTACTTAATGAATGAATGTCTGAGTTTAACATTTAGCATAAGTATTTTTAACCTGAAGTGATAAGCTCTTATTTTGTCTTCCAAGTAAAAAATCTCTCTTGCAATATCACTGCTTTCTGCACGTAGAGTTTTAACCATTAACAACTTTTCTCAGCATGTATATTTGTGGGTTCTAATCCATACACATTTATCATGTTTCTTTTAAAATGTAATTGCGTTAACATATTTTATGTTACTGTATTTAATAAAGCCATAGAACATTCCAGAAAACATAACACAAGACTTTTGACTATGGAAACATTATATTTGTTAGTGGGAAATGATGAAGTGCCGCATATTTAGCTGTATATTCATTGGTGGAAAGTGGTGAAGAGCTTTATTTTTTTCGTTTAGTATTTAATGTATGTGCAACAAGTTCATATTTATTACATTCCTTGGAGTTGTTGAGCATGAATAGAAACAGAAGTTGAAGAAAATAAAGAGAATTTAACTCATGTGGTATAGTTCTATGCTTCTGGGCAATTTTGTACAAAGAATATGCCTCAACTGACCTCTGAATCTGACTTTGCTTTATGTAGAATATGTAATATTGTCTCTAAACTGAATATTTTTGTTCTCAGTCTTGGAGTAATATGTTGAGAACCCTGTGGTAAGAGATGAAAATGTTCAGGTTAGATGCCTAGCTGTTTTATTTGCCTCCTCTTGGCATATGTAAGTTGAAAGATTAAAAAAGGTTTCTAACCATTATTATATTTTGATAGTAAGCTGCTGCTTAAGCGCAATTACATGTTGGTCCGTTTTTGGCACTCTCCTTGCACCATTATTTCTGATTACATAATCTCTTGAGTATTTTTGTGGATGAAGTCATAGATAATCTAACAAACCAACAGAGTTTTTATGTTAGGAATATGTGTCAATTGCAATCATCTAGATTTTTTCCTGTTGTCGAATTTTTTTTCATAAACAGGCAAACATTTCTAGAATGGTAAGGAAATTGTTTATCATCAGCATCCTAAAATGGGTACAAAAGCTAAACAGTTACATATGACATTGATTATATTGAATAAGATCATCCCTGCAGTATTTTCCACATGATGATTATGCAAAATCATGCTTCCGATGACTTAATTGCAGTTCTTTACATAATTTTTCATTAGAAATAATCAAGCTCTACATTTTGCTAGGTATTGTCATTAACTTTACATATTTTTGTGAGAGCTGTAGTGCTTAATGAAAAATTGGTTTTAATTATCAAGAGAAGCTGAGTAACATTTCCTCCCCATTTAAACACTAACTTGTTTCTTCTTAAAATAATTTAGAGCTGAAGCTTGTCGAATCAGTAAGCATTTTATCAACCAGAAGAGATGACTGAAGTTAAACTTACAATTAGACCTAGACATATACCTGTTCTAAGAAGCAGCAGAATTTGATCATCAGATATTGAGCTAGAACAGTGAAAAAGTAGAGAAATAGTAGGGTTATTAAAGTTAAAAGTAATTGTGAATTATAGTTTGAAATACAAATGTAAGAAATTTACATGGATGATGTATTCCGTTGTTTATTTGGAAAAGTATGTTAAATATTGAACTAAGTCTGCAAATAAAAAGGAAGTATTTTTTAACTTCTGTGTATGTGCCAAGATTTACAATGGTTTGCAAACATAGGGATTCTCTGTTATATAGAAATTTCATGTGTTGGAGGCTGAGGTCTTAGGGTCTCACAAATCCATGACATACGTAGGTAGGGTCATTGAATGCATTCACTATATACTGTTCCCTGTAGACCAATTGTTTTAAGAATTAAAAGGTCTGAATGTATCTATCTTGCGTTCTTTGGTCAAAAAAGCAGACAGAATATTTAAAGAACAGTGGTCCAATTGACCTTGTAGGTAGAAAACAAATATAAATCCAAAATAGTTCTGGTACTGACCAGCGATAGCTTTTCATTAAAGTAAAAGAATCTGTGTACAAGTGCATGTAATTAAAAAAAAACATAGTAACATTAGTTTTCTTTGAGTATTCTGGGTCTGAAGGATGAGTCTCATTGAGATTTTTTGCCTTGATATTTCTAGCTTAGCCAGACAATGAAATACCCCACCTTGTGCATTAAAATGTCACAAGCTTAAAAAACAAATGTTGTTGGCATATGACTGAACAGAACTCAGGCTGGAGTCAGAGTATTTGGGGGAAAAGTCACATGGAGAAGTGTCATGTAGTTTATGAAATTAATAGCAGCAATTATTGGAATCCCCAAATGCTGAGCATGTTAGTGTTGACAAAGGGTAGATAGTGCAGTCAAAGGTCAGGGATAAATTTTGTTGTACTGTATCCCCTTTGAGTCTCTGGTACTACTGGATCTTGGAGACAGCTGGCTACTTTTCTAAAAGAAGAGTAAGATATGAGATAAGTATGTAAGTATTAACTGTAATTGTGAGCATTCTAGTTTGTAGGAAAGGGTTGTGTTCGCTACTCTGGGCAGAGCAACACATGTCCTTGAAGGCTTCCAAAGGGAAGGCCTAGAATATCACTTCTGCCAGCTGGTGCTGTGGGAAAGCATCAAGTCAGGAGCTTGTAAGGTTGGTTTGTGATTTAGAGGCTTGTAGGTCTTGCTGATGAGGAAAGGTTATGCCGTGAAATAAATGTAACTTTTTCCCTTTCAAGCTGCTCTTATACTGTACCCTATTAGGAGAAGAATGCTTTTTTGTTTGTTTTTTTCTTGTTTGAGTAAGAGTGGTTCCTTTCATTATTGGTAATTTTTTCTGTTCATATCTAAGTCCTTTCTTGATGTGACCCCTGCGTGCTGAGCAAACAGAACTTACTGATAGTACCTTGTGTACCTGCATGTCTAACATCATTTTGCAGCTGCAAGGAGGACCAGGTCTCCTTTCTTCTTCACCTTCGCAAAAATTATCCTCTTCCTTCATTTTTCTGTAATGTTTTCTTATAAACATAGCTTGCTTTTAAATGGTGTGCCCTTCCCCAGTATTTCTGGTTATTCTGCAAATTAAAATCAAGAGTGCTGGAACTGTATCTTGTTTAATGATATTCTGTTTTCAGAACCTATGAAACAAAATGCGTTTTTCAAACTCACATTGAGTTGAAAATGCAAGATAACTCTGGAAGTTCATGGAAGTGAACTCTGGGGGTTCATGGTCCTATGCTTTTGGGAATAGGTGAAATATCACTTCTTTCTTTGACAGATAAGTCAAAGTTTAATCAGAGGTTCATATAGACGCCTATGGTAAATTATGCACTTTCTGTTCCTGTAGGTTTTCCAGTTAGGAAGGAGATTTAATTTGCGAATCAACTTTAGTGCGTGAAATAAAAGTAAATGCAGAAATATTTTTTTCCTCTCTATTTTTCCATATAAAGCTTGTGTCGGCATGAAGCATGTAATATACAGTTTTTCATATGGTGCTTGATAGTCACAAAACTAATGAGAAATCAAGCCTCTTCAGTCTGTGCAGTCCCTGTGTTTGGGTAGTTGAGTATCCCAGTGGCTACACTAAAGCAAGAAGCTGACCTACCCAGCAGTTGCCTAACAATCCTCTTTTAGCATGACTGGCTGCATATTCACCCACTGGAAAATGCATCCTGTAAACTGAAGAAATACCTGCAAATGTGATTAGGTTCATGCTCAACATATCTGAGTGTCTGACTGCAGCCCAGTGTTTGATTTTTTTTTTTTTTTTAAATATAAGCAAACGTCTTATGGGTGAAGAAAATAGAGACTGTATTTTTAAA